>CM076576.1:260257157-260684216 GCA_034641835.2 Pinus albicaulis | reverse complement strand
ATTACCTTATTAATGCCATTTCCATTGCTGTACTCTAAGTAGTCAGAAGACCATCCCCTTCTGATTCCCGCCACCTACTATAGTCAGTTTTTAGGGTTAGGGGGCCCAATTTCCTACGATGGATTCAGGGATCCGCGTGGATACAGAATGGAAAGTCTTGAACACAAGCCAGGATCAGGAGATTGACGATTTCATTATTCGACAGGCTTTCTCTACATTGCCTGTGGCTGAGTCTAAAGGAGGTGCTGGACATTGCAGGAGAAACAGGGGTGGACGTCGTAAAAGATCGAACGCGGTCTACAAACACGATATGAATATCAAGGAAGTCCTATTGGATGAAGAGGATCTCAGCTCCCGGGTAGTGAGCTTGCAGAGGCGAGCGGTTGTTGGTCGTTGGATATTTCCGGATGGTAATGATTTTGATTCTGCATCATGGATTGGCAAGATGTGGAAGCCGATCATTGGATATAGTCCAAAGTTCAGTTACCTTATCAATGGATGGTTCTGTGTCCATTTTATGGACGAAAATGACGTATACAAGATCACAAGCAGAGCCTGGGTTCGAGGCAGAAGCTTCATGCAACTGGTCCCTTGGTTCCTCGGGTTCAATCCTGTTGAAGAGGCCCCTCACAATAAGGTGGTGTGGGTTAAATTGCCTGGTCTGCCCCTTGAATTCTGGACGTTGAAGGCTCTTAGGGCAATTGGAGACATTATTGGCAGCACAAAGTATATTGACCCTAGCATTCTGGGAGCGGGAGACAAGAGAATCGCATGGATTCTTGTGGAAATCGACTATTCAGGTGGGCTGCCAGGGGACATTGATTTGGTGTGGGGCAACAAAAGACACCGACAGCGAGTAGACTTCTGGGGCATACCATTTCGCTGCCTCATCTGTCATAGAACTGGACATCTAAGGGAGAGCTGTCCTTTTAGATCCCGTATGGAACGTGCTGGTGGAGGGCATGCGGGAGTGGCAGTGGGTCGTTTCAATCGCATTGCTGTCTCTCATCTTTCGGAACCATTTACAGGTAATCCAACATCCCCATCAACAAACGAAGAAGCTATTTTATCAGAACCTTTGGATCCTATTTTCAATAGGAGTTCCCCTCTTAACAATAGGGTCCTGGAACCAGAGTCAAATATGCCCCCATCCGATGGTTTCGAAACGAAGGTATCTCAAGGTTTTGACAATGTCAGATTTAGCCAGAAATCACCTGATCTATCAATTGATCTCCCAGAAGTAAACTTCCCATGTGGTCTCAGTCCAGATGGTACTCCCATCCATTCTCACCACGCACATAGAGAAAAGGGAAAGGAGGTCGTCGACGACGGGCTATATGCAGGGTCTCACAGTATTGAATCAAATGAAGGACATTTATCTGTGGATATCCACTATGCTTACGAAGCCACGGGGGAACAGGGGTCCACTCCAAGGAATACTGTGGGCAGCGACCTTCAGTCTATCCTAGCCAATCCAAATATAGACTTAGCAGCTCTCACCGTATTTGATAAGCCGTCGGAATCATCCCATAAGGATCCCACGGAGGTTGGCAGCCACAAGGGGAGGAATAAACTTTCAAAGGGTAAGTTCCGGGCTATTTCTTTGATAGATGGACAGGAGGACAATCTTGCAGACATCCCTATCTCTGTCAGCGATGGATATTGGGCTTCTTCCAGGGCGCTTAGAGCACGCTTCCCTGCTGAGGATTCGACATGACTTATCTCCTATCATTGAACATCAGAGGTATGGGCAAAGCCTCTAAAATTCTTTGCCTTAGGGACTTAATTTTATCTGAAAACCCAGCAATTTTTCTGGGTCAAGAGACGATGTGCTGCAGAGGTAATGCAATTAAGGTTCTTCTGAACATTAAGAAAGGATGGAAGGCGGTTGCTAAGGATTCGGATGGTCAATCTGGGGGAGTGATAGCCATATGGGACCCCGGTCGAGCGAATTTTAATGCCTATAGCTTTTTTGGGGGCATTCTGTTAGAAGGCTATATCAGGGGTAGGGCGGAACATCTATATATCTTGAACATGTATGCGCCTTATGAAAATCGACAGTCCTTCTGGAACAGAATGCAGGTCTCCAATATTTTAACTCTCCCCAATCTCATTTTGATGGGAGACCTTAACATTACACTGAAGGCCGAGGAAATCTGGGGTCGTTTGGGGCGTTTGGAGCCTCTTGCTCAGAGCTTGTCTGACATGTTCTATGATGAGAAGTTGATGGATATACGTCCGTCGCCGTTGCTGCCAACATGGACAAATAAAAGGGTGGAAGGAGCCTTCATAGGTAAACGTTTGGACAGAGCGTTGGTTAATGAAAATTTCGTGGATATATGGGGTTTGCCTTGGTCGGGTGTTATAGTTTCTGATATTTCAGACCATATGCCAATCACGTTGAAGTGGAACAAAGTGCAGAGAGTGAAGGGCAGACCCTTCAAATTCAACCGAGTATGGCTTGATGACCTGGAGTACACTTCATTGGTTAGATCCGAGTGGGTAAAGGCCGAGACTGAGGTTTTTTCTTGTCATTGGGATCGATTTCATTACAAGATGCAGTCCATCAAGAAGAAGACCAAAGCATGGGAGATTGACAAAAAGGCTTCTCTTAAAAAAGAACTTGCAGAGATTAATAGACAGATGGAGCATTTATACATATCTTTCTCACTGTCAAACCCGGCGTCTCAGTCTATGGATCTCATGGCCGACCTCAGTGGTCGTAAAAGAGAAATTATGCAAATAGAGGAGGTCACATGGAAACTGAAAAGCCGAATTGCTTGGCTCAAAGAGGGGGATCTCAATACTCAGTTTTTTCATAAGTCTGCAAATGAAAGGCGTTGCAGCAATGCAATTTGGAGCATTAACAGACAGGATAATAGCGTGGCCCTCTCTACTGAGGAGATTCAGATGGAGGCCTTCTCCTACTTCTCAGAGTTTTATAAAAAGGATCCATCAATTGGTGCTACAAACCAAATGTGGGTTTTGGATCATATGGACCGGTTTTTTGAGGCAGAAGATGTGGCCGGGATGGATAAGGTTATTGACAGCGAAGAGGTCCTCGGCGTGCTAAAATCCATTCCACATGACAAGTGCCCTGGCCCGGACGGGTGGCCGGCCGAATTATTCGTCCATTTCTTTGACCTATTCGGTAGGGATCTCACTGATCTAGCGGAGGGATTCAGAGTTAAGGGCCATATTCCTCCAAATCTCAATTCCACGTTCATTTCTCTTATTCCTAAAATCTCAGAACCCAAAAAATTCTCAGATTTCAGGCCCATATCATTGTGCAACTTGATCTATAAGGTGACATCTAAAATTATTGCAAACAGGATGAAGGGTTGTCTGTCGAGGCATATATCTCCAGAGCAATATGGTTTCCTAGAAGGTCGCTCTATTCATGACGCCATCGCAATCGCACAGGAGGTGCTCCACTCTATGCATTCCGGGAAGCAGGAGGCACTTATGATGAAAGTGGACCTACACAAGGCTTACGACTCGGTGGATTGGTCGTTTATTCGTATTATTCTGCTCAAAATTGGGCTTCCTGTCAGGACTATTCGATGGGTCATGTCCTGTATTACATCAGTCCGTTATGCAATCATTGTGAATGGTTTTCCCACTGATTTTTTTGAAGCTAGACGGGGTCTTTGACAGGGATGTGCCTTATCGCTGTTGATTTTCATACTGGTTATGGACGGGTTCAGCAAGATTATTCACAGGGCAGAACAACGGGGTACTCTAAAGGGTTTCGTTTTCTCTAGGTCGGTTTCAACTTCTCACTCCCTGTTCGTTGATGATTTACTTATTTTCGGTCTTCTCAAGAGGAATTACTGGTTCCATATTTACATCATCTTCTCTCGATTTGAATCTGCAACTGGGTTGTGTATGAATAAGGACAAGTCATTTCTCATATTTGATTCGGGTGACCAAACGGAGATTCAGTTCATTGCAGAGTTTTTAGGTGTGGAATATAGACAGGCTGCAGTGGGCTTCAAATACTTGGGATATTCACTCAAACCATGTGGATACAGGAACAAAGATTGACTGTGGCTAGTGGATAGAATCAGAACCCGTATAGAAAGATGGACGCACAGATGGCTCACGATGGGGGGGCGACTGGTTATGATCCAAGCGGTTCTGTCACAAATGGTTGTTTATTGGGGCCATCTACTATACTTAACAGAGGCTATAATCAACATGATCAATCGGATCATCGCAAAATTTCTGTGGGGTGGTGTTAAAATGGAGAAGAAACTTCATCTATGCAGGCTCCAGACCCTTAGCCGTCCAAAATAATTAAATGAGTGGGGCATTCTGAACGCTCGGGAGTTCAATAAAGCACTTCTTATGAAAACGTTCTGGAGGGCCGTGACGGGATATAACATCTAGTCTGCGATCATTAGAGCGAAGTATATTGATGGCGACATTCTATACAAAATCTTCTATGACGCCTTTACGGTCCCCAGGTATTTATCAGTCATATGGGCTAGTTTCAAGCGAATTGTGCCGCTTTTCAAGCAGCGTTTGGTATGGTCTTTCAAGAATGGTGCTCGTATACCCATTGGCTGGTGGGGTATGACAAACATACTACCGGGACAGGGCCCCTCGCCACGATTGATTCATACTTTGGCTCATAGCAGAATCCATTACCTCGCACAGTGCATACGAGAATGGTATTTTGATGCGCCAATTTTCAAAACAGCTGGTCAACTTGGTCTGCGGGGTGAGGTGGCGGAGGAATGGGAAGCAATCCGGGACGTGCTCAGAGGAGCAGGTTTAAGCTATGCACCGGGAGGAGACTTAATAGTCTGGAGCAGGCCCATGAAGAACAACGCGATTATAGTTAAAGAAGTATATAGAGACATCATCCGCAGTGGCGCAGGCGTTTGTTCCCAGGAGTTCCTATCATTTTGGAGATGGAAAATACCCACTAAAATTACTGTGTTTGGATGGCTCGTGTGGATGGGTAAAATTCTCACCTGGGAGAACTTGTTGAAGAGGGGCCTCCAGGGCCCTGGTAGATGTGCATTATGCTGCAACGAGGAGGAAAACATTCCTCATTTATTCTTCTTTTGCCCGGTCACCAGAAAACTGTGGCGTCTCTTCAGTGATTTTCATATGGATGCCCAATGGACGCCTCACGATTTCCTTTCGGTGGCAAATGAATGGGGTAAGTTGCATTCCAAGTATTACGTTCTCCCTTTCTTTCTTATTTGGGAGGTTTGGTTGGCCAGGAACCGGCTGATCTTTGAAGGGGTTCCTTTCCGTCTGGACAAGATCTTCACACTGGTAACCAGATGGATCGATGAACGCCCTCCACTGTTGGCAAAGGAGACATACTGCTCCCACCGTCTCAGACCACATGACATATCATTGCCGGCCATCTTTTTCGATGGAGCTTCTGTGGAGAACACCACGGGGTGCGGGGTTTGGATCAAGTTGATTGCTAATGAGCGCATTCACCTCTTCTGGAATGGAGGCCCCGGCTCTAATAACAAAGCTGAGATAATGGCGCTTTGGGGAGGTCTTTGGGTCGCCTCTGACCTTTCTCTACAGGATATTAGCATATACGGGGATTCAAAGCTTGTGATAGGATGGGTCACTAACAGTTTTCAACTCCTCTCCCCACATCTTCGGGGTTGGCTGGATCGTACTCAGAGTTTATGGAAAAGGATGCATTGCCCTACAATAAACCATATTTACAGGGAGAACAATACACGTGCGGATGGTTTGTCCAAGAGAGGGCTACAGGAAGATTTTGGGGTTTTTCAGGTTTCTTGGTTCAGGAATGGTAGGGTGATTCAGGATCTCAAAATTCCCTTACCTTGAACCCGAGGGATCTTGTTATTCGGCTGCAGGTAGTGTTTTATGATTTTTTAGACACCTTTTTTGGATATTACATATACAGGTACGGAGATTTCCGATATCAAACTGCTTTTGGAGAAGAAGTGTCTTAGGATGGTCTTCAGGGAAGACGAGCTAATGACTATGGTATTTTCAGTATTCACTGCTACAATATGCTCGCAGGATCTTTGTTTCCATAACGTCATGGGGACTGGTTTCCTACAGGTTCTATATACAAATTCCAGCTGCCTCATTTCTCCCGGACTTAGATCACAATTCTCTTGTCACAAGTGCGACAGAGTTTAAATCTTATTCATGCCTGCGTCCAGATATAAGTTTCCAGACTGATCTGGGGTTTTGGGCATTATGTTATCTTTCGATGCATCATTTTTTGTATCTTAGTCCAAATACACATGATACAGGCCTGATGGATCATTTGTGTGCCTTGGAATCAAGTGCGCCCGACGTTCTTCTCAAGCGAGCCTGATATTTTACACAAGCGAGCTGACTTATTTCGAATCTGTTATGGTGTACTCACTAGGACTATAATATCTGTCTAGTTTTAGATCATCGTCTTTTTTCAGCATTAGGTTCCATGGCTTTTGTTTTCTATCAGTCCAGTAGTTTTTGCTTATAAACATAGGGAGTGGTATAGGCATCTGAGGGCATTGATCTATAGCCTTTGCCATTTTATGGTTTTTGTTTCTCGGTTTTGAAAGTCTCATATGTGAAAGGGGTTGATTTTATCCCCCTGTTATGATGTGCCGATCAGATGTTTTTGCTCATTCTCTCCTGAATTAGCAGACTTCTTGGCTGTCTTTGCAATGATGTTTTCTCATTGAACCAATTTTCAATTGAGTATGTATGTAGATCATGTACTGATATATTTTAAATATATGCAGCGTTTTTTTTCTTTACATTATGATAATGTATATTGTGAAACTAGTTGTTTGCTTCTACCATGAAATATTTTTGATTCCAAAAAAAAAACCAAGAATCAGTTACCAAAAAAAGCTAACAACTATTGCTGGTAGATATAGCAACACAATTGATAATGCAATGAACACAATGTCTTTGTATATTGTAATTCTGAAGCCTGCAAAAAAAGAGAGAGATATAGATTACTACATTTGTAGAAATATGTAAATAATGTTTGAGAACAATTTTTAAGAGAAAAATAGAAAGAAGACAAATATCTTACTTTCAAAGCGTGTAAAGCTGGTGCATGCTAGATGTAGATGTTGATCATAGCTCTTTGATTTCAGTAATTAACTGTTAAAGTGAACCAGCCTTGGCTGTAGAGTTTGTTTACATGGAAAGTTGTAGACAATATATTGTGCATGTATTGTTGCAAACTTGTTCGGACAACAATTGAGCAGTGTTCTTGTAGGTGTGGCATTTGCAACATGCAATTTTGCTGTCATTTATTTCCAACGTGCATTCAAAGTTATGCTCTTAACTCAATGTTGTGTTTTCTTTACAAAGTGTGCATCTCGCTGAGTTTGGATGTATAAGTTGTTTGCACGTGTTGGAAATTTGTTGGAAAGGAAGGGAGAGCACATTTTTTCTTGTAGCACTCCTTGTACTTACTTTGTGAAAATATTTGATTGTTAGTTTAGAATATGTTCAGTAAAAGATGCAAAATTTTGTATACTAGAGGAAAAATATTGTTGATAGAATTAAAAAAGAGCCTGAAATATGCCTTTGTTCTTGATTGATTTGACAAAAGATAATAGATGTGCTCTTGAAAACTCATCATTAAGAGCATCAAATTTTTTTTTCTGATCTAGAGTGTAATTGTTGACTGCTTTTTGCCTCATTTCTGGCAATGTTTTTGAACAACTAAAGTAGAATGGTTTTTGATGCGGTTTCTGTGACTTTCATTCAATTGTACTTGTAGTAAATTGAAGAATGCAAATTTTGTTATTCAATTTGCACAAGAAATGTTGAAATAAATGTTAATTTTGACTTTCATTCAATTGTAAATTGGAGAATCCAAATTTTGTTATTCAATTTGCACAAGAAATGTTGAAATAAACATTAATTTCATTAGGATGGATACAGAAGAGAGAAGAGCCTAGAGGAAAGAAAATATTTAGCTTTTGGCTGAAATGCAAAAGTGGTTATTGTAGCAGGAAAATTACAATTGCATTGTCGTTTAGTGCTTCACTATCTTTGATATTGAGTTCAAATCATCTGTTATATTTTTGCTGACAACCTATCACTATAGTTGTGATTGAGCCAACGACATATGTATCATTTGATACAAGGATATTGTGTATTTTTGTGTCTGGCACTAGTCTATGTTTCTTGCAAATTCGTGCTATTTTTCGATCCGCAGTTCTTTCTTGCAGCATTATACAACATTTCACGTCTCCTCTTTCATATATTCCTTTGTTTCTTATTACAAAATTTGTAATGCGAACATTGTTTCTGTAACTCACCGCCCTTAATTTCTCAATAAGGAGAGGTTATTACTATGAAGAACGAATTCTCAATGTACAATTGTGAGAATGGGATCTAAAAATTTCGATGTATATATATATATATATATTATTATTTTTTTCTTCTTTGGAACTAGAAGTCTCACTACCTTGACATGCCACATGGTCTCATCATTTATAACAGATTAAGGAAATTGAGAAAAGCAGATAATGCACCAGTGTTGTCTAAGACTTTTTCACTTACTTGACAGACTAATTTTATGGTGTTCAAATGACTTACAAGCACTATACAAGGTGAAAAACTCTGTGGATGTAAATATTAGAGAGAGTCAAATTATTGGAACCATCCATTTGAATTTTGGACATGTGTTATATAGGCCCCGCAACTTATGGGAGCTTATGGATCTGCTGAAGCTATTGTTGGATACATGCCCAATATCGTGATATGTGCCAATTACCCTAAGCTTCCACCTTATTCTAAAAAGGAATTGATGTGAGCTTGATTAACTTATGCAATAAGTAAAGCATTAGGCTCCTTTAATCTCTCTTGAGATCGTTTGTCAGAATATCTTTCACAATAGTTTCCAAAGGGAGTAGTTATTGCTATATTTGCACAGGTTTGTCTAAAAATAGTGTTATTGCTAAGTTGGATTGCAAAAGAATAATCTTAGAAGGCACTGCTTCAACGAACTTTAGAAAACATAATAGTCTATAGATACTCCAACAGGGTTTGAAGGTTGCATGACCATGCTTTAGATCTGTGGGATGACCTACCCTCTGAGACAAAGGCACCAACGAACCTCAATTGTAGAATATGATAGGATAGATGACCATAAAACACCCTAAGTTGAACTCAAAGAACCAGATCAACGTACTAAGGAATATATACCAACCCTTAAGTGAATATTTATAAATGTAAGGTGTTGGGATAAATTCGCATGAACCGACCTATATTGAAGCAACCCATTCAAGGGTTACAATTCCAAGGATGAACGTAGGATTTGTAAGGGAGAAAACTCCAAGTCCCTCCAAAAAGAAAAATACTCATATGCTAACACTTACACCATGAGGTCCACTGTGCCAATGTGTATGGCGAGAAAATTCAGTAGGGTCACGAAAAATTAACTTTTCTATCCACTATGTGTTCTACAAGTTCTTCAATATTTTGAAGGAAAATTATGAAAGATTTGAACAAAAAAAGACATCACCAAATGTTCTTACATATATATTTAAGGTTTCATGGACATATTCATGTCCCTTCCCAATGTTAGTATGTTCATCACCAGCAAGACTATCATCTTCTCTTAGGATATTATATAATTGTAATGGTGATATATCCTAATGACATGTAAAATGTGTATGCTGCTAGCACTTCTCTCAATAATAATTTTCATTTTCCATCAAGGAAGAGGGAGGAATTTTCTTTAAGTCTTCCTTCCCTATCAATATTCTATACAAGGAAAGATACTGATGTTGCAAGTTATTAGAACACTACCCTATATCCTGTAATTGAAGTGAAATTGAATTCTCACGCAAAACATGAGCCATGTTCTAAGAATATGGGTTTCAACCACTTAAATGAGAATGGAATACTGTGATTAGAAAGGAATTTTATTAGGACAATTAACTCTTCTAAGCTAGTTGGTTTCTTTATTTAAGTAATTAGTGGAGTATAACAATGAATTTGAACATATTCCATTTGATCAACATGTCATGTTTTCTAGCTATTCTAATTTTTTGTGTGCATTGAATGTTGTAACTACCATATATTGGAAGTGGAGAACTTGTTCATAGTGTAAAAAGGACCATTTCTCAACTAAAGCCCTAACTATCATACAAAAAACCCTCTTCACGCTTACTTGGTGTTAGGTCCCTATATTACTAGTGTAGTCCCTTACTGTTGTTAGTGTAGCCCCCTTATTGTTATTGTTGTACCCCTGTATCCCCCATATTGTTATTATTGTGCCCTTACATTATTATTCTTAGGTCGACTAGGATTATATTGTGACCCCATGGACTCCTATATATAGAAATGAGGTTTTGTCATTTGTATCATCCAAGAATTGTTCATTTATGTAATGTAAAGGAGGTTTCCCCCTCAAATTGGCTTATTTCTAAGGCGTTGATCTCTCTTTTCTTCTATTTTTGGAGCTTTTTTCATAACATTTGGTATCAGAGCTTTAGATTCTAGGGTTTCACTGCTCTAAATAGGTCATCGTGGAATTTTTGCTATAAATTTATTTCTACGAAGGTTCAGAAGCTAAAAATTTTAACATGTGAAGCAAAAATCTTGATGAACGTTGTGTAAAAATTTCAGATCTTGGATCGCAATATTTTTGGAGATGTGATCTTTGGAACTTATGGTTTTTGAAGGCTCCCAAATTTCATCTAAACGAGGTGACCTTGGGAAAATCGTCATAATTATCTCTCTGAGCATTAGATTTGAATTATGTAAAAAGTGGCCAAAATCACATGAATTGTAGTTTCTTGTGTATCAATTTCAGAGATGAAGGAGGAAATTGTGACACGTGGCACGCCGTACAAGTTCGCTCTACTAAACTAGTCTATAATTAGGTCATTGTGCGAGATTGAGCATAAATTTGTCTTAAAGCATCCAAATCAGGTCAGGCCTATGGCATTCCAAAGAATATTCAGAGGGCTACTATAGAACCAAATTTTAGATAATGAAGATATTCCGAAAACAACATTTAGAACTCATGAGGGTCATTATGAATTTTTGGTCATGCCTTTTGGCCATACCAATGCACCTTCTACATTTCAAGGGTTGATGACTTCCACTTTCAAACCCACCCTTAGAAATTTTGTGTTAGTATTTTTTGATGATATACTAATCTACAGCAGGTCTTGGAAGGATCATGTTCAACATGTTGATGGGGTGATCAAACTATTGGAAGAGAAACAATTATATGAAAAAACCTCCAAATGTTTCTTTGGAGTACAAGACGTGGAATATCTGGGTCATATTGTATCACACAAGGGTTTTAAGGTAGAACCTAACAAAATTAAAGCCATTAAGGAATGGAAAGTTCCCACAATAATAAAGAAGTTGCGAGTATTTCTCAGTTTAACAAGGTATTATTTCAATTTTTTTAAGAATTATAGGAGAATAGTAGCACCTCTAACAACATTATTGAAAAAAGATGCATTTTCATGGACTCCTGAAGCAACTAAGGCCTTTGAGCATCTTAAAGAGGCAACGTGCCTAACACCAGTCTTAGCTACACCAGACTTCACAAAAACCTTTATTGTGGAATGTGATGCCTCAGGAAATGGAATTGGTGTGGTTTTAATGTAAGGAAGACCCATTGCTTTTTAAAGTTGTCCAATCAAAGGAAGTATTTACATAAATCTATTTATGAGAAGGAAATGTTGGTAATACTAAACGCATTAAAGAAATGACGACCTTAATTAATGGGAAGACACTTCAAGGTAAAAATTGATCATGATAGTCTTAAATACTTTTTGGAACAAAGAATATCTTCAGAAGAGCAGCAAAAATGGGTCACAAAGATGTTGGGTTATGACTTTGAAATCATCTACAAAAAAGGGAAGCTAAATTTTGTTGCAGATGTACTCTCAAGAAAGGATGAAGAGGTGGAAGCATTTCTATGTTCCATTTCTATTATCCAACTAGATTGGATAACCAAAGCAAGGGATGAATGGAAGAAGGACGAAGAAGTGAGGACACTCATTCAAAATTTGCAGCAAGATCCTAGTACATCTGATACATTTAGTTGGAAAAATGATTCCTTATGGTACAAAGATATTTTATATCTTGGTAATAATTTCCAACTAAAGAAAAATACTCTTTTGGAATTGCACACATCTCCCTTAGGAGGACACTCATAATTTTTAAAAACTTACCACAGGGTGAAGAAATTTTTTTTTGGGGGATGGCCTTAAATCTTATATTCAAAATCTTGTGGCGGAATGTTTAGTTTTCCAGCAAAATAAAGTTGAGACAATTAAGACCTCGGGTCTTCTACAACCTCTATCCATTCCAAGTCAATGTTGGGAGGGTATTTCAATGGATTTTATTACAGGTTTACCTAAGTATAAAGGAAAGAGTGTCATCATGGTTGTAGTTGATAGACTTACCAAGTATGCACACTTTTGTGCATTATCTCATCCATTTAAAGCAAGTACAGTTCCTACTGCATTTATGGAAACAATTCAAAAGCTACCTGGAAACCCAAAGATTATTGTAAGCAACAAAGATCCCATTTTTACTGGAAATTTTTGGACAGAAATATTTTCTTGTTTGATTACTCAACTAGCTCATAACTCATCTTATCATCCTCAATCCGATGGGAAAACTGGGATAGTGAACAAATGTTTGGAAAGATATCTTCGTTGTTTTGTATCTGATAAACAAACACAATTGGTCAAGTGGTTACCTTTGGATGAATGGTGGTATAACACTTCCTTCCATACTGCAACAAAAATGATCCCATTTATGGAACTTTATGGATATTATCCATTGTTCATCACATCATATTTAATAGATAATTCTAAGGTTCAAGCAGTGGAAGATCACATCGAGCATCAACAACAAGTTCTCCAACTCCTAAAGTGTTGAGATTCAAAAAGATGATGAGCTTAGTGAAAAGAATCGCCTTCACTAAGTGGGCCCGCAGGCTATTTTTGGCGCAAAGTCTATTTTTAGACATGTCGATCATATTCTATGAGTTGCAGGATGCTATTTGTGCATGGTTGGTCAAGTTGGAAAAATAGATGGGCTTCTATTTTTAGATATATTGAGCAGAGTCTATTTTTAGACTGCGAGTCTAAAAATAGATATGTCGAATATTATTAGCTCTTAATAATATTTGGACTCTAAACAGTATCTTATTCTCTTGGAGCACTTCAGTTAAGTGCACAGATGTGGCACAACAGCTGACATAAGGAATTACACTATTCCTGAGGGTTTAATGGAGCTAATGCATGGAGGACTTCGGTTAGAACTCATGTGACAGAGTTTGGTGGAGTTATAGAAGTAGTTGGTGGAGTTGTATTTAGTTTAACTCAGTTAGACTCAGTTGAGCTAGTTGTATCTAGTCTAACTGATTGATAAAATAGTGAGAGTGGAGTGAATTAATTAGTTAATTAATTCACAAATAATAACTCATTAATCAACTGAACAACACAACAGTTAACTACAGTGCATGGCAGTTTCAGTGGAGACTGTGGAAAGATAGGTGAAAGGGCAAGATAGACTATCTGTTGTGACTATAGTGATGCATTGATTGCATCACACACTCAGTGGAGATGCCAATGAGGATTGCGTGAGGATGATCAGTAATTTAACCCTGTTCCTAGTCATTATTCAAGCAGATTGCGCAAGAGATAGGCTAGCAGTGGCAAATATTGGTGCATGGATTTGCAAGATCTGCCCCGATTAGTGTGTAGCCATTGTATTGTACCGAGAGCTTGGTATGATCAGCTTTGTATGAGAATTGTTACATGATCTCTATGAAATATATTATATACATATAGTCAGTTTTCAACTTCAGGCTTTTCCGTTAAACAATTGTGTTAATGTGTGTGAATTTTTATTGTTTCATGTGTGCATCGTAACTTGATTAATATCCAAATGACCAATGGTGGAATAGATTCTCGTATTTTGCATGAAGTTAAAATAGTGTGAGATCAGGAGAATCTTAGACATATAACACATAATTTATATAATTTCTACATGGTATCAGAGCAGTTGATCATTGGAGGAGATTGCAATTATTGAAGCAGTTGAGTTTTGTGCTGGTGGAATTCGAATTTGCTGTAGTGTTTTATTGGTGTCGAAGTTGAGCATTCATTGAAATGTCTTTCAAAGGATTTCGATTGGAGTATGCCCTTGATGGCAGCTCGAATTATATTGCATGGCAGGACAGGATGGAGGCGGTGCTGGAGGATAATGGGATGAAGGAGTTCATCGATAGCGATTTTCCTAAGGCAGGATCTAGCGATGCTACCGCACTTGATGCATGGAAAAAGAAGGTAGCAAAGTGTCAAAGGATTCTGTTGGAAGGTGTGAAGGACCACATTGTGTCCAGCCTTCACGGGAAAGCCACTCCATTCTTAATGTGGAAGGCTTTGATAGACTTGTTCCAAAGAAGAACTGACCAGAGGAAGTTGGCGCTTAAAGACAAACTCAGGAAAATAAAAATGGAGAAGGAGACAGTATACCAAAATACCTCACGAAGTTTGTCCACTGCAAGGATGAGCTAGGAAGTGTGGGGGTTACTGTTGATGAAGAAGACTTGGTGAGCTTGGCTCTCCTTGGGCTTCCGAAGAGTTGGCATAGTTACGAAGACTCTATCAATGGTCGGGAGAAACTGCTAGGATGGGAGCGACTTTGGTCGGATCTTGTGCAGGAGGAGATAAGGCAGGGTACCAGGGATGAATCTTCATCGAAGAATGAAGATGAAGAAAATTGCGCTTTGGCTGCCAAAGCTTTGAAAGGGGAAGGGAAGAAATCTTCCAAATCCAAAGTTAAAGGCAAGGAGCAGGACTTGTCCAAGGTGAAGTGTTTTCACTGTCACTAGCACAGGCATTTCGCCACTAATTGTCCACAGAAGAAGAAGAATAAGCAGGCTACTGGATCTGCAGCTGGAGAGGCCTTAGCCTCGCAGTTTGAGCTGGATTTTTCTTTGATCGCATGCTTGGTTTCAAGTGTGATGGGATCGGTGTGGTTTCTTGACAGTGGTGCGTCTTTCCATATGACCAGAGACAAATATTTGTTTAATGATCTGGAGGAAAAGGATCTTGGAGTGCACATCGAGATGGGCGATGATGGTAGATACAGTGCGACTGGTATCAGGACCATTTACTTTGAGAGGGAGTCTAGAAAAACTTTCATCTTGAAGGATGTCATGCATGTTCCAGGATTGAAGAAGAATATGATCTCTGTGGCGATGTTGGAAGACAAGGGTTATAATGTTGTTTTTAGCGAGGGAAAAGCCTTCCTGCATAATAAAACAACTAGTCAAACCAGGAGGATAGGGATTCGAGTTAAGAATATTTATCAATTGCAGGTAGATGGCTGCGCAGCAATGGCAGGCAAAGTAGAAGGAGAGGTGAGCCGAGATGAGGGCGAATTGTGGCACAGGAGATTGGGCCATCTTCACCATGGCGCTTTGAAAATTTTGCAGCAGATTTCTACTGGGCTTCCCAAGGGTACACTTGCGCAGTCAGATCAGTGCAAGGGATGTACTTTGGGAAAATCTGTGAAGACCACTTTTCATGAGAAGGATAGTCGCGCCACAACGATCCTTAAGAGAATTCACACAGACATGTGTGGACCTTTCTCGGTTGCTTCAATAGTAAAGCACAGGTATTATGTGATATTTGTTGATGAATTTTCTCGTAAGTGCTGGATCTTCTTCATGCAGAAGAAGAGTGAGACATAATCAAAGTTTTGTGAGTTCAAGGCGCTGGTTGAGAAAGAGTCAGGGAAGAAGGTGAAAGCTCTAAGGAGCGATAATGGTGGTGAATACATCTTTGGCGAATTCAAAGACTTTTGCAGCAAAGAAGGAATTCGAAGAGAACTCATAGCACCTCATAACCCACAGCAGAATGGGGTCATGGAGAGAAAGAACAGAATGATTATGGGTGCTGCATGGGCGATGTTGCATGATCAGGGCCTTCCCATACATTTGTGGGTTGAGGCATGCAACACTGAGGTTTATGTGAAAAACCGTTGTCCTCATAGAGTACTTGGCATGAGTACGCTTGAAGAGGCGTTTTCTGGTAAGAAGCCTGATATTTCTCATTTCAATATTTTTGGCTCACCTGTTTACATTCATGTGACGAAGGATGCTAGGAAGAAGCTGGAGCCAACCGCAAAGGTTGGGATATTTTTGGGGTACACAGAAACACCCCAAAATTATCATGTGTATTTTATAGACAATCGGATGACTGTCGTGCGACAGGATATCAAATTTCATGAGGAGAAAGCCATGGAGTTGTCGCTTGAGAGGGAACTACACTTGCATGCAGATGAGGAGCTACTTGTTCCTAAAGATGAGCCTCAGGATGTGGATTAGCCACAAGAGGAGGTTCATGGAGCGTAAGAAACCACTCATGTAGCGCCAAACATCAGAGGGCGGAAGCGCACTACAGAAGCTGAGCGATTGAATCTTGATGCAGCGCAGAATGTAGGAGCCCCTACATCACAGCGTAGATAGAGACAGTCACCTGACCGATTTAATAGATACATGGCTTTGATGAGCAAGTGTATCATGACGGAACCATCCTCTTTCGAGGAAGCTGTGGAGGATCCCGCATGGGTAGATGCCATGGTGGAAGAGTATGATTGTATTGTCAGAAACAGTGCATGGGAGATTGTCCCAAGGTCGGAAGGGAAATCAATGGTGGGTTCGAGATGGATCTACAAAGTGAAGCAGGCAGCTGACGGGAGTGTGGAGAAGTACAAGGCAAGATTTGTTGCCCGAGGCTTTTCACAGATTGAGGGGATCGATTATGAGGAGACCTTTGCACCTGTCGTAAGGTATTCTTCCATACGGACGATTCTTGCTCTCTCAGCGCAGATGGGGTGGCACATTCATCAGATGGATGTGAAGACTGCGTTCCTCAATGGAGTCATTGAGGAGGAGGTGTACATAGAGCAGCCCGAAGGTTTCAAGATCTTCAGCAGCGAGTCGCATGTGTGCAGGCTCAAGAGAGTGTTGTATGGGTTGAAACAAGCACCTCTTGCTTGGTACACATGGATAGACAGTTATTTCACTGGACTTGGATTCTCCAAGAGTGAGGCGGATCCTAACCTATACTAGATTGTGGTGGAGGGTAAGTTGCTGATCATTGTACTTTATGTAGATGATTTGATTTTGACAGGTGATGAACTGTTGATACACTCATGCAAGGCTGATCTTGCAAAGGAGTTTGAGATGAAGGACTTGGGCCTCCTTCATTATTTCTCGGGATTGGAAATTTGGCAGCGCAGTGGTGGACTGTTTGTTTCTCAGGGTAAGTATGCCCGGGAGATACTGGAGAAGTTCAACATGCATGGCTGCAAGCCTGTTGATACTCCTCTTCCTGGTGGTTGGAGGAAGGAGGATGCTACTTCAGCAGAGGTAGTGGATGTCACTGTCTATCGACAGTTGGTGGGGTCGCTTATGTATCTGGTCAATACACGACCCGATATATGCTATGCTGTTAACCAGCTTTCGCAAGCTATGGTTAAGCCTACCAAGCTCTTTTGGAAGGCAGGCAAGCATGTGTTAAGGTATCTCGTGGGCAATATCGGGATATGGATTGTGGTATAGACAGTCAGATGAGTTAAAGCTACATGGCTTCACGGATGCAGATTGGGCAGGGAGCCCAACGGACAGAAAGAGCACATCCAGAGGGATATTCAGTATCAGGTCTACAACAGTTTCTTGGTACAACAGGATAAAAAGATCCGTGGCACTCATTTCAGTGGAGGCTGAGTACATGGTAGCAAGTTTGGTTGCATGTGAGGTTATATGGATGAGGAAGATCCTAGTCGGGTTGTTCGGTTCACACTTAGATCCTACTATGATATATTGCGATAATCAGAGTTGCATTAAACTCTCAGTTAATCCAGTATTTCATGATATATCTAAACATATTGACATCCGGTACCATCATATCAGATATTGTGTGCAGCATGGAAGATCATGTTGCTTTCTTACATTCCTACGAAAGATCGTGATGCAGTATATTCGATGAAGGTGCTCACCAGAGCAAATTGAATACCATAGAGATAGGATTGGGGTATGTATAAATCCCTATCTTGTTGAGAGGAGTGTTGAGATTCAACAAGATGATGAGCTTAGTGAAAAGAGTCACCTTCACTAAGTGGGCCTGCAGGCTATTTTTGGCGCAAGTCTATTTTTAGACATGTCGATCACATTCTATGAGTTGCAAGATGCTATTTGTGGATGGTTGGTCAAGTTAGAAAAATAGATGGACTTCTATTTTTAGACATATTGGGCGGAATCTATTTTTAGATTTCCAGTCTAAAAATAGATATGTCAAATATTATTAGCTCTTAATAATATTTGGACTCTAAACATTATCTTATTCTCTTGGAGCACTTCGATTAAGTGCCTGAATGTGTACATCAATTTGTGAGAAGGAATTACGCTATTCTTGAGGGTTTACTGGAGCTATTGCATGGAGGACTTCAGTTAGAACTCATGTGACAGAGTTTGGTGGAGTTGGAGAAGTAGTTGGTGGAGTTGTATTTAGTTTAACTCAGTTAGACTCAGTTGAGCTAGTTGTATCTAGTCTAGCTGATTGATACACTAGTGAGAGTGGAGTGAATTAATTAGTTAATTAATTCACAAATAATAAATCATTAATCAACTGAAGAATACATCAGTTAACTACAGTGCATGGCAGTTTCAGTGGAGACCAGTGGAGAGGTAGGTGAAAGAGCAAGTGTGACTACTAGTTGTGACTATAGTGATGCATTGATTGCATCCAACACTTATTGGAGATGCCAATGAGGATTGCATGAGCAAGGTTGGGGTAATTCAAACTCATTCAGAGCCATTCTTCAGCAGGGATTGCGTAGTAGAGGCAGGCTAGCAGGTGGCAAAGATTGGTGCATGGATTTGCAAGATCGGGCCTGATTAGTGTGTAGCGATTGTATTGTACTGAGAGCTTGATATGATCAAATTTGTATGATGATTTTTACATGATCTCTATGACATATATTATATATAGATAGTTGGGGTTTTCAGCTTCAGGATTTCTTGTTAAACAACTGTGTTAATGTGTGTGAATTTTTATTGTTTCATGTGTGCATTGCAATCTTGATTTAATTTCCGCAAATGATCAATGGTGGAATAGATTATGTATTTTGTAAGAAGTTAAAATAGTGTGAGATCAGGAGAATATTGGACATATAACACATAATTTATATAATTTCTACATAAAGGATAACCTAAATTTGACACAAAATCGAATGAAACAAGAAGCAGATCAACATCGCATCGAGAGAAGTTTTGATATAGGAGACTGGGTATTTTTATGGCTAAAACCATACAAACAAATGTCCCTCAAGCAAGCTAAGAAGGATAATAAATTATCACCAAAGTACTATGGTCCTTACAAGGTGTTGCAAAATATTGGTACTATGGAATACAAATTGGAGCTTCCTGCTTCTTCTCGAGTGCATCCAGTTTTCCACATTTCATGCTTAAATAAGGTTATAGGTGACAAAATTCTAGTTCGAACAATATTTCCAGAACTTTACGAGGAAGGAAAATCATATTGGAACCTAATGCAGTCACAAAAACAAGAACTCTACAACGACGAAATCGATCAATTTCAGAGTATCTCATAAAGTGGAAGAACTTACCCACTGAAGATTCAACATGGGAGGATGATAATTTTATACAGAAGCATCCAACACTACTCAAGCATTGAGGACAATTATTTTTTGAAGGGAAGGGGCATGTTAGGTCCCTATATTACTAGTGTAGTCCCTTATTGTTGTTGGTGTAGCCTTCGTATTGTTATTGTTGTACCACTGTAATCCCCATATTTTTATTATTGTGCACTTACATTAATATTGTTAGGTCAGCTAGGATTATATTGTGACCCCATGGACTCATATATATTTAAATGAGGTTTTGGCATTTGTATCATCCAAGAATTGTTCATTTATGTAATGTAAAGGAGGTTTCCCCCTCTAAGTGGCTTATTTCTAAAGCGTTGATCTCTCTTTTTTTTCTATTTTTGGAGTTGGTTTCATAACACTTGGTATATTGTATGAAAACATACCTACACATTGGCATTCTCTTTGCTTTCCCTTTGTGGCAATGGGTTTTCAATCATTTTGATTGCAATTGGATTAAGATATCAATCTCTAGTTAACATACGTTGTGTAAATAATAAAGGTTATGAATGAGAACATGAAACCAACTAATATTAGTTCCAATACATTGTATACCCAGTTTACATGTAGCTAAAGTGGGGGCAATAATCTTACCCATTTAACTATATCCAAGTCTATCTTGTCCTTTCTCCTGTAGTCCCAGCCTACATGTCAGTAATTTCAAACAAAATCAGGGGAAGGTCAAATTGGAAAGGTATGCAATATCAACATAATCAATCATCAATCTTAATCCATAATTGATTGGATTTCAAGTTCTTGTGTGTAATTACAAATTGCACAAGGTCTTTCATAATCATAGTCTGGGCATTTGGATGGAAACTTTTGAAATTGGATTCTGATGATAGATGAAGAAACACCTGACTAGGTTATGAACCTTACAAACATAATAAAAGGGGCTAAGGACATATTTCTACAATGAAAAATGAAGAAGAAAATACACATTTGTGTTGATATTGAGGTTACAACCTTTATATATATTCAAATGTGAAATCTATTGTAGGTTGCATGCATTTCTTTCTAGGCTATTGATGATGATATCCTGATATAATTATAGAGAAATGCTTTGATAAAAGTTGTCATTTTGGGTCTAGATCTTATTCAAAAACACATGACATTGTAAGGGAGTGGTATCACATGATCTACAAATGCCAAAAATTGAGGTGTTTTGTGGGAATTAAAAAATCAACATGAAATAAGGGTATAAATTTAGAATATTTCAAGGAAAAATCAACCTATACTCTGAAGGATTACATCTAAATGATTACCTTCTAGTGGGAAATTTCTAGTAACTTCCCATTTTTCTAATCATGGATGAAGGCAATATGGTGCAAACATAATTTTGTTTTGGAAATCAAATCGTCTCTTTGATATATTCAAGCCACATGCAGAGTTAGTCTAAAAAAATCTGGTAGTTTTCAAAAACACCACACAATCCTCAATAATATAATAAATAATTTCAACAAACGAAATTAAAGAAAAATACTTATGCAAGAGATGAGGAATCCTTATCTCCCTACGCACCTGATTTGATAAATAACCCTTAATTTTTGTTTGTGTAAGGATCCCTTATCCCAATTTTTCTTCAAAAAATTCCAACTATTACATTACTATCCAAATTCCTCCCAAACTTTCTCTTAGGGGAAATTCTCCCCCTAACACCATCTTGATACATGAACTCATTCATCGATTGATCAATGAAACCCACAAATATTTTTCTATCTCCTTTCTTCTGTCCTCTATTCATAATATTAAGACAATATTATATATTAATGTTATATATTGACACTCTCCAACCTAGTATGGAAGAGAAGCTGTAATTTTTTGTCCTGTTATGTTATGTAAAAAAGTTGAATCAATCAATTTACATAAAAATAAAATAAAATAAAATCAATAAAAAGCATAATATAATAAAATTAATAGTTAAAATAAAATTGAGGTAAAATATCCCACAAGGCGTAGAATAGACGATGATGGGGTGTATTGTTAAGTCACTATGTGATGTGAAGGTCGCTGGTTCAAAACTATGTAGGCAAAAATCCAGTGATGTTAAGGGTTCGTGTGGCCTAGGTGGGTGCGATCCTAGGGTGGTTTTGATGGCTTATATGCCCCTGGGTCACGATTTCTCAAGCCAAAAGTCAAGCCTAATGTAATCTATGATGAACTCAGGAAAAAAAAAAATGAGGTAAAACAATTGGCAATTTTTGGGCTCCACGTTTTGACAACCCATGGTTTTGCGAATAGTATTCTTATGTAAAAGAAATATATATATTTACTAATAATTAAAATAACATTGAGGTAAGGAGTTTTTGGGCTCCAAGATTTGACAACCCATGGTTTTTCCAATGGTATATATATATATATGGTTATAATTAATATTATAATATTATTTTATATTTAATATTTTTTTTTGGCTAAATTGAGTGAATCTTGAGCCCTTAGCGTGGCTGAATTTTTTCCCATGGAGTTTTGAATTGGCGACTCTCACATCACAGAGTGCCTTAACAACAAGACCCCATCACCATCTATTCTACAATGTGCACAATTTTATATTTAATATTAATGATAGTATATAATATTATTAATTATCTATTATAAAATTAATAATAATTCTATCTCTCTCTAGGTTTGCAATATATATATATATATATATGTTTGTTAACTTATGTTATATAGGTTTAGTCTAACTAATACACGAAATGATTTTTTGGCGGGAATTTGACAATATAATTCGAAGGGAGATTATCTTTTGTTGTTTAAAATACAATTTTGAATGCATAAATGGATTCAACACCCTAAAAAACCTAATGCACTATATCTTTGCAAATTAAACAACCTAAAATTATGATTTTGACTAGGAAAAATTCTTGGAAAATGGCTTCTTCGTCTATTAGTTAGATTACTCCTATTAAATATAGTTGTATAAGAATAGTATATAATATTGATTATAAATAAGTATTATAATAACTATATCTATTGGGTTAATGAGAAAAGTTGTTGAACTCTGAGCTGCGCATTTGTGCCCTAGACGACGCCAAGCCCTTGCTATTCTGACCATGATCTGCAGCAAAATCGAATGGCCACCCTAGAGCTGGATCTGAGGCTGCCCTCTCTGTCAGCAGCAGTTGCTACTTCAAACAGCCAGCAGCAAGATGAAGATACAACTATTTTCGCTTCTCTCATAGGATCTTTGGGACCCCAACGAACCAGACCAACAACCTCCAAGTTTGTTAAAAAGTTGGAATCCATTCCAGAAATCTCCTTACCTCCATCGGTGCCAAGGAAAGCTGCAATCACTCTAGCAGGGAAAGGACTCATAGGCTAGTTCACAGGATTATGGCCATCACCCAAAACAGTGCAGAAGTGGGTTGAGAGGAACTGGATCCAGTTTATTCAAGGGAAAATCACCATAAGATTTTGTGGCCGGGGATATTACACCTTTCATTTTGAGACCAAAAGTGATTGAGATCTAATATTTCAAAGCGGTCCTTACTTCATGGATACAAGAGGCTTGTATCTAAAACGATGGACTCCGGACTTTGATCCAGAACTAGATGTACCCAATGCAGTACCAGTATGGGTAAGATTGCCACACCTCCCTTTACACTGTTGGAGCGATGACTCGGTTCGTGCAATAGGAAATGGAGTGGGCAAATACATCGACAGAAGTGAACCCAAAGACAACATGTAGGCATGTGCAAGAATCTATGTGGAGGTGGATCTAGGAAAGGGCCTCCTGGAAGTGGTCAAAATCAAGGTGGACAACTGGATCCATATACAACAGCTGGACTACGAACAAATCTCCTTCAAGTGTAAGGTATGTCACGAATATGGTCATTTCGCCAATAGATGTAGTAAAAGAGAAGAACCTGAAAAAAAAACACTGAAGAAACATCAGATCCAAAATGGGAACAAGTAAAAAAGCAAAAAAAACTGCATCTAAACCTGCCTCTGGCTCACATCCGCCCCCTCTGCCGAGATCTACTGTCCCCTCCCAAAAAACCTCCTTGGTGGGGAAAAACCCTTTTGATATCCTCACTTCAGCCCTTATCCCTACCGATCCGATCACCACCTCCTCCCCCAATCACCTCTCATCTCCCATACCCACCCCTCCAGGCTCCCCTCTTCAGGCGGACAAGACTCTCCCCCAAATTCCGAACTGAATACTAACAAGAAACCAATCAAAAGAAACCCCTCAAAACATTAAGAATATCAAAAAAGTGGGAAGGAGATCAAATAAAGAAATAAGAGATGAAGAAGCAGTCAAAGACATTTCATTGGGAACACAACAGGGATTGGACAATTTCCTCGAAAAAGGACCAAAGAATAAAGACAAAGTACAACATGAAAACAAAGGATGGGGTCCTACAACAACCCAAAACAATAAATAATGATAGTTGTCTCTTGGAATTGTAGAGGGTTGGGTCATCCCTCCAAAACAAATTTTTTAAAAGACCTGATAAAAAGTGAAAAACCCGACGTCCTCTTAATTCAAGAGAAAAAGTTAAGCAGCTAAGAAATGGAAGGGATCATAGGTAAATCTAGGATATATGAAGGATTATCAATATTAGCTATGTGAGCTTCAAGAGGGATAAGCACTATATGGGAAAAAAGGAAATGGAAATTGCAACAACATACAAGGAAAGACCATTGGATAAACACTAAACTAGAGAATGTTGAAACTGGCGGGACAACAAGCATCTACAACATATACTCTCCCAACCATTATAAGGACAAGGAAATATGCTGGGAAACTCTAAAAGAGAGCATTGGGAATGACAAAGAAGATAACCTTCTAGTTAGGGGAGATCTAAATTTAATTCTCAAAGCTGAAGAAAAGAGAGGAGGGAACTTCTTGCCGGACCAAAATAGAGAAACTCTAGAAGAAATAATGGAACAAAGAAATCTACTTGATATTCCTCCCAAAAATGGGAAATACACCTAGGATAATAGAAGAATAGGCAGGGAAAAAATTAAGGAAAGACTAGACAAGATCCTTATCCGAGATAAGATGATCCTCAACTACAGCAGAGCTACTTCAAGAATCATTCCATCAGCAGTTTCTGACCATAAACCTATTTTGATGGAGTTGGGCATGGCATAAAACTACGGGCCACTGCCATTCAGATATAATCAGCTTTGGGGTAGCAGCGAAGAAGCTCAAAAAGAGGTGGAAAAAGTTTGGGAGAAAAACATAAGGGGTTCCCCAACTTATATTTGGGAAACAAAAATAAAAGCCACAAAAATAAGTTTGAAAAATTGGGCAAAAAACAAATACAAAGAACCATACAGTGAAAAAGAGCACCTCAAAAAAGAGCTAAAACAGATCCAAGAGGAATTGGAAAACAGTGAGAGCACCACAGAAAAACAAGCAAGAGAGAAAGAAGTTCAATAAAAAATCTACAGAAACAACAGGAAAGAGGAAGAGACGTGGAGACTCAAGTCTAGACAGTTATGGATGTATGTTGGAGACAAGAATACAATATTTTTCCATAACTCGGCAAAAACCAGAACAATAAAGAACAACATTGAAACAATTACAGGAGGAGAAGGGCACGAGTTAAAATGGAAAGAGGAAATAAAAAATGAGGCCTACAACCACTTCAGAAACCTGCTCACAGCACCAATCAGTCAGGAAAATCCTGAAGAATTCCTGAGACATATCCCAAAAATTATTGATAATGGCAACAACATTTCACTCACTAAGGAAGTGACAGAAGAAGAAATAAAGGAAGCGGTTTGGAATCTGCAACCAGATAAAGCTCCGGGACTAGATGAATTTCCTATAGATTTCTATAGAACCTTCTGGAAAATTATTAAAAAGGATTTGTTGAAAATGGTCAGATATGTAATGAGAAAAAGAAATATTGGAGGATACACAAATTCAACCTTCTTGGCCTTAATTCCAAAAGATCCCCGTCCTTCTACTCTAAACCGCTTCAGGCCCATATCCCTCTACAACAACTCCAACAAAATCATATCCAAAATTATAGCTGGCAGGATGAAACCCCTTCTCCCCAACCTTATCACTGAAAATCAAGGAGGGTTTGTTCCCAACAGGAAGATAATGGATAATCTCATTTTAGTTCAAGAGGCTATTCACACCAGTCTCAACAACAATGAAAAAGGATTTGTTTTAAAAATGGATATGGAAAATTCCTTTGACAGAGTGAATATGTCCTTTCTTGTAGATGTCTTAAGAGCATTTGGCTTTTTCAGAAGAATTTGTTGAACTAATCCAAGCTTGCATAATGGGCCCATGGATAGCCCCACTCATCAATGGAAGGCCGTGCAAATTCTTCCAAAGCTCAAGGGGCTTAAGACAGGGATGTCCTTTATCCCCCTTCCTCTACATCATAATGGCTGATTCTCTCAGTAGAAAGTTGGAACACTGCAGAAGAAACTCCACCCTAACAGACTTCTCCATAAGCAGAGGCACTAAAAGAATAAACCACTCTCTGTTTGCAGATGATACTCTTCTAATGGGAGGAGCATCCTACATAGTGGCCAAAAGATTCAAAGCCATTTTGGACAGCTTCATAGAGGTCTCTGGAGGCTTGATCAACAACGGTAAAAGTTGCTTGTACAGTTGGAATACCCCCATAAAAACCCTGCAGAAAATGTCACAAATTCTGAACATTCCCTGTAAAAACAGCTGGAATCATTTTCAATACCTGGGGCTACCAATTAGTAAGAAAAATATGAAGAACGAGATATGGAGCAAATATGCTAAAAAAATGAAAGAAAAAATCAAGGCTTGGGGAATGCTCTGGCTAAACCAAGCAGGCAGAATCACTTTAATAAAGTCCATTCTAGCAGCTCTGCCTTTATATCAATTTGCCCTTATATTGGCTCCTGCAAGCATCCACAAACAAATGAAAATAATTATCAGAAATTTCCCATGGCAGGGAGGGAAAAGAGAAAAAAATAAATTCAGCCTAATTAATTGGAAACAGGTAACAACTACCTACAAACAGGGGCCCTATCCATAAAACTTCCAGGATTGATGAACACAACACTGGGAAGTAAAATAACTTGGAGGTTCCTAACAGGGGAAATTTTTTTGTGGAAAGCTGCCCTAGAAGAAAAATATCTCAATGGTCCAAGGTCCACAATTCTGGAAAAGAATCCCCCGATAAGGCCCTGCACTCAGATATGGAAAGCCGTCATCAATGCAAAACAACTCATCAAAGATCATATAACCATGAGACCGGGAAATGGGGAGCAAATAAACATCTAGAATGACAACATAATGGGGCGCCCACCCCTGGGGACCAACACAAGCATAAAGGACTTAAAAGAGTGGATGACAAAAGAAGGCCTCCACAAGCTAAGTAACATCTCCACTTGGGAGATAAATGGAGAATGGAAGCAATGGGGCACCCCCAATCTTCCATCTGATCTAATTGATCAATGGGATAAAATAATTGTCTTATTAGCGGGAGCAGCTCCAATAGACCAAAACAAGGAAGATATCCACATATGGGAACCAGCAGGAGGAGATTATACAGTCAAAATAGGATACCAAAAACTTTATGAGAAGCAAAATAATCAATAATGACAATATTGGAGATCAGCATGGAAGGTGGAATCCCTCCCCAAAATAAAAAATTTTATGTGGACTTTATTACATAGTAAAACATTGACTGCAGAAAACTTAAAAAGAAGAGGAATAAGTGGACCATCTCAATGCCCTTTATGCAGAAAGGCGGAAGAAGCAATTCAACATCTATTTTTGGAGTGCTCTTTTTCAAGAAAATGCTAGGAGGAAATGGTGATACCCATAGCAGCAAATATAAATTACAATGTCACGCTAAATCAATTTATAAGCAGATGGAAAAGTAGGTATCCATACTCCCTCAAAAACAAGCAAACAATAAAAATATTCTGGAACATCCTACCTTCGTTTCTATGCTGGCAATTATGGCTAGCTAGAAACGGAGCATTTTTCAAGGATACTACTCCAACAGTAGGTAAATTTAAGTCAAAATCCTGGGGACTTATGGTGGAATTTCTCACAGCAAAAGGGGCCAAAGGAATTAGCATCAGCCAAATCCAAGAAGAAGAAAGGAATTGGATAAGCTTCGTCGCAAACAAGATCAACCAAACTCCTCAAGTGAAAAGCACAAGAAGGCATCACAATTGGAAAATACGAAAAACCGAAGAAGAATTTCAAGTCTGGATAAAGAATCTTAACAAAGCATGCCTCTTTTTTGACAGGGCATCAAAAAAGAATCCAGGTCAAGCAAGAACTGGAGGAATTATAATGCAACACAATCAGTTAATACAGACACCTTACAACTAGGGCCCTGGACAAATGACAAACAACAAAGCATAGGCATATGGGCTTTGGCTCGGACTTAAAATTCTAAAAAAAAAAAAAAAATCAATGAAGTCATCATTCTGGGGTACTAAACTATTATTATTAAGGCAATGGCAATGGAATTGCTTCTGGAAAACGTAGGGCTAAATCAAATCTTAAAGAGAGCATAAAAAATATCAAGGTAGATTGGTAAAATAGAATTTTTTCACATTCTACGGAAGAAAAAAAAAATAGCAGATGAACAAGCAAATAGAGGAGTAAATCAAAGTGCTGGACAAGCTCAGATTGGAGAAATTAATATTAAAATCCCTATCCCATAATCCATCCTTTTATTCCATGATGCACAACACCCAAATAATTTCAGATCAAGATTCCAAAGAAATTCTCAAAATCCCCTTTGAAATCATAGCCATCCCCAAAGCTATCATCAATATTCACATTGAAATCATCACCAAACTACAGGACAAAGATGAAATATTCGATAATCCCTACAAAATCTATGGAATGATCACTCTTTGGACTTCTCCATCCCTTGGAATCACGCCCCACATGATCGCCCTGCACCTTTTCTTTCTCACTTCCCTTCTTTTTTTGTGTTCCTCTCTGTTATTTTCTCATCTCACTTTTGTGTTCCTTACTCTCCAGAAGCAGCTCTCTCCTTTTGCTTCATTTACCCTCCACGCTCTCTGTTTTTTCCCACGCTCCTTCCTTATTCCTCCCTTGCCCTCCGCCTCCCTTTTCTCCTCTCCCCTTATCCACTGAGGCTTTTTCCCCGGCTCTTCTTCCTACATCGTGAACGTTATCCCTTTTGAAGCGTTGTTGCAACCTCATGTGAACTGGGCACCCTCCCCTTCTTTGTTTTTTACTATAATTTTTCACCAGTGTTTTTTCTATTCAGCCATTTGTAAGTGGATTTCTTTAAAGAGATATTTTCTAAAAAAGTGTTGTCCAACATTTAGTAAGAGGCTCCTTTCTTCTTTAAAGAGAGCTTTCAAGAGTAAGGAAGAAGAGCAGTTGTGGGAATTAGCAAAGCAAGAAGGAGCAACCAAGCCATATATCGACAATAGAGGAAAGATAAATATGGATCCTATGGAGAATAGAGCACACCCATGTGCATTCTGCAAGTCACACCGAATTGTGATTGAAATTCTCAAAAATCAGATACTGCAAGACAAAGAAAAACCTAAAGCAGAAATGGCATATATAAGATCGCAATGGAAGGCATGCAAGGAAGAAATAAGGGATCTGAGGAACAATTGCAGTCATCTACAAGAGTCAATCGACATCATCAAAGAAGCACTGAACAAAAAATCAGAGCAAGGATCCACTTCAATGGACCAAGGAAGAAAGCAACGTGGAAGCGAGAACACTGTCAATAAATAGGCCATCAAAGCTCTGATCATCTATGTCTTCAATTTTAAGTTTCGGCAGCAATATTAGTTTATAATGAAATTCAAATGTATTGTGTTATTATTCCAGTTTGTTAAACAATATAGTACCAATGTAACCGCCTCCAGTTCTAAGAGGAGGGGAAAAAAGAGGAAAAAAAGTAAAACAAGCCAAGAAATAGCACCAAATCAGAGCCCTTTCTGCGCCAAAATTGGGAAATTTTGTAATGGAGAAATTTCTCTCCTCCTCCTTTATTTTTAGAAATACAACATAATCGATATTGTTAGGAAAAAAAAAAACTATATCTATTGGTTTAATTATAAATTAGTTTATAATATTATTGATTATCTTAATATTAGTTAATTAAGATTATATATATATATATATATATATATATATATATATATATATATATATATATATATATATATATATATATATATATATATAATATGATTTATTATAAATATATATTATTAACTTAAGTCAATTTGTTCTAACTATATTAAATGTGATTATGATAGATGAAATGTTTTTATGCTTCTTTGGCTTTAGAAATTAGTTAATCAACAAAAACTCAATAAAAGTTGGAGTTTTTTTTGGCTTTAAAATTAGATAATCCATCTTTATATAATCCATCTTTATAGAGTCATAAATTTAGAAAATCTACGAAACTCAACAAAAGTTTGAAAAAAATTGAGTCTTACTTGAAGTTGTGCAATAATACTTCAAATATATCCACCAATAACATAATAGATAAATGAAATTCAACAATTCAAAAAAAAATTCCCTTAGTTTTATGAAGTGGTGGCTAGAGGAAGGGGATACAATATATCTTCTGCAAAAATTCCCTCATAGGTGCCTGATAGAGTAGAAATTTTTGAAATTATGGTAGCTTACTGCTAGGGTGTCTCGATTCTCACGAATCCATATTTCTTTTGATGGTGCATTTGTATCGTCCATCGCTTGGTGGAAAAAAATGCTTTGGAATAGGAGAGGTCATGTGTCCTAGGGTTGTCAAGTTGGTTCTCAAGCTTAGGATTCGCTTATTCTTGTCGTTCTTGCTTGGTGATGGGAAGCAACGGTAGTAGAATAAAAATTGGTGTAGGGAGAGAAAGGAGGAGATTGGGAGCCTAACATCATTGAAACAAATATAAGTCCTCTTACACAATATTATTGTTACTTTGATATACTTATTTCCATGTGTTTCTATAGGTTTAAAGTTTTATGTAAAGGGATAATGGTGAGGCCAAGCAAAGTGGAAAGTACAAAAAGAGTGACATGGAGCATTGTGTTTGAGACTAGTGTGGTTGGAGGTGTCATTATTGGAGCATGGAAGTGTCATTATTAGAGTATAGTGAAAAATGAAATAGATTTGTATAACATGCATCCTGATTCACTGCGAGCATGGTTGGAACCATTTTTTTATTAAAACCATTTTGATAGACTATAGCATTGTGAGAAATTCCAAAACCTTATAGTTTCGAAAAGAGAGATTGAATTCAGTGCAATATTCGAGTTGAAAAAAATGACCACTCATTAATTTATTTATTTTAATAAATTTTACATTTGAAAATATTTTAACAAATCACAAATTAAATTCTTAAAATTTAATAAATAAGAAAATACGTTTTTTAAACATAAAATTTCAATAAAACTTTGAACATTCATGTAAATTTACGATGAAATAATTGAAAATCAAAGTAATTTGACAATTAAGTGAAACACATGATGCAAAGAAAGTTTCAAGAATACATAGTAAAATGTTTGAGAGTACACATTAGTTTTGTATATATTATTATCCTTGCTGCAAGAAGGTTCTCTTGCATTCGATATGCATTGACTTTTAATTAACAAGATTTTGACTTGAAAATTTAAATAACAAGGCTAATAATAGAAAACAATTGTTTTTATTTATTTATTTATTTTTTTAATTCTATTTATTTAAGCTGTGATTGGTGCAAAGGCCTTGAGTCTTATTTCATAACGATGACTTATGCCGCCATCATCGTGCGCTTGCAACAATGTTTTTAATACAATGTACGATGACAATCATCCTACACACAACAATGTGAATAACATACGACAAGGAGAATTGTAACATGATTGAAACAAAGTTATCAATGACATGATTACCAATTAAACTTAGTGTTCGTTTTTCAATGGAGTAGTTGGGAGGGGAAACCTATAAATCGTAAGCTATAGAGAATTAAATGTGGTGGGGTAGTATATGTTTAGTATTAGATTTGCACAAATTCAAATTGGAGTAGTCTACCGGGTTGCGTTTTGGCCTGGAAACCTTGCTCGTCGGAAAACTTCACTGCCCATCCGCCGAGACCTGACATAGCAATAGCAATACGGACGAGGAAGAATTGATGAATTATTTATGGATGGGCATAGCAATACGGACGAGGAAGAATTTGATGGCCATCGCCGTGAACGCTGGGTATACAATACGGTATATACAAAATACGACATTTAATGGGACGCACATTTGAATTTGAATTTGAAACCCGCGCAATTTTTGGTATGAATTTGAAACCCGCCCAAACGAAATTTCAATTTCTATCATAAAAACCGCTCAGCCCGATGTTTACTAAGGCGATGCCTAGATCAGGATGCAACGAAAGGAAATGCGGCGAAGCAGAGAACGAGAGAGATGGAAGTTGTTCCATCGCTATACACAAATTTCTTTTCGACAAAACCGCCGGCTCTGAGAGAAGCATACGAGAAGCCTGTGGTGACACCACCGATACTAGCAAAGCCCTCAGATTGTAAGCGGCATATTTATATTTAGTTTAACCAAGTTATTTTCTTTTAACCCTGTAGAGTTAGGGTTAAAGATTCGTGCAAATGCAGAGTCGATATACCTATTCATTATGCTCATGTTTTCTTTGCAGGTTAGTGAAAGAAAACAGAGTTAAAAGGTTTGGCAGTGGCGGGCGAGCCGATCCCTATGTGTATAAGCGTAGTCTAAAGAGCCCGCGTTTTGACCCAAATTCTGGCCACGATTTTCAGAAAATCCGGCAAAGATTTGCCCAGAAACTTGTTTATAGTTGTTAAACATTAGTATTTTGAGTGCCCCAGGGGTTTTTGATAGTGCTGAATCCATTTCCACTATCAAAAATGGATTCCAAGCACTGCAACTACCTGATTTTTGCAAATTTAATTGACCGGATTCCGGCGGATTTCTGCCGTCCGGGCCAAAACGCGGGCTCGGTAGACAACTCCGTCCCATCACCATAGTCTTGGACTGGGGTTTGGATTTAGATTTGGATTTCCCCCATTCTGCTCCATTGCATTTGCAGCCATCTCTCTGCAGGACTGGAAAGAAACATGTCAGGCGTAATTAACTCTGTGGCAAGGACGTGTGTTGCAGGAGTTATATAGCAGAAGGTAGTTCAGCCCACAGTTTCTGATATTAAAAAAATGTGATAGTCATGTTTGATTTTTGTCCTCATGTGTGCTATCGTTTGGTTTTGGTAGGTGGCACTGGATTTGGAAATCGCCTGGTTACTGTTTACCATGTGATGTTGTGCCCGCCATTGATACCTATGGTGTTCTCTATGTAACCGCCATTTTGTTTTATAAAGCAAAAACTTGAACATTGGATCCACTCTTTCTTGAACGTTGGATTCAGTGTATTAGTTTAGGTAAGTTTTTGTTTTTGTGGATAGCTTCACTGGGGGGAAATATCCAGATAAATTATGGTCAGTGGAAGACAAATATATTGGGCTAAGTTAGAGTCTGATATGTGAAGAATATAGGTTACTTTAATATCACCTCATGTTATAACTAAGAAATTTTTTATCCAATTCTGTTATAACATGTGTCAAGCGTGATAATAGGATTACCTTTCCCCACAAATCAAGCTAACATGACAACTGCGTGCCTTTTATGATGTTAATATGTGTCACTACTAAATAATATAATATAGGGACTAATTATAAAAGAGTATTAAATTATTTATTATATAAATATAATTGAAAAATATTAATAATTAATATAAATTTATTAATGAAAAATAGTATTAATTAATATAAATGTATTGTAGCTTATGTATTTTAATTTTGATTTTGTTTTGTAATATTATAAATATTTTATGAAAAAATATATTTTACATTTGTTTAATAAAAATTAAATTTATACTGATCTATTTTATTATAATTATTTTTATTTTTTATTATTATAATAATATTTTTATTTTCATAATTATATTTCATCTATTTTCTCTAACTTAATTTATTAATTAATGTAATTTTCATGTTATTTTCTATACAATATCTAGAAAGATGTTATATATAATTCATTAAATGTATTAATTAATGTAATTTTCATGTTATTTTCTATACACTATCTTGAAAGATGTTATATTTAGTTCATTAAATATAAAAATAAGAAAAACATATAGGTAGTTTGTCTATTCAAAATAGACCAAAATAATAAAGTATGATTGAATCAAAATTAATAAAGTGTGATTGATTTTTTTTTTTTTTTTTTGGTTATTGCAGACATACATATCTATACTTTACAATTTGTCTACTCAATGTTGTAAAAAATTAATTATACTTTACAATTTGTCTATTAAATATTGTAAAAAATTAATTAACTTTTATTGAAGGTTTTGGTTTTTGTTTTTATTTGAATATACTATATATCATGCCAAGTAGATTTAATATTTTTAAATTAATTTATTTAATAATACTCATTAATTTATTCTTATTTTAAAATGGAGTTGTTTTTAGTGTAATTTTTTGGACTTTCTAGCGCTGGAATCCTGCGAAAAAATTGAAGTGAAATTTTGTTTTGTGATATTTAAATTGGTTTTTTTACTATATATATGGATTCACCACCCTCAAAAAAATCTCTAGGGCACTTCCATTGTGCAACACCCTAAAGAACCCCTAGAGCACTTCCATTATGCATATATGGATTCAACACTCTAAAAAACCCCTAGGGCACTTCCATTGTGCATATATGGATTGAGCACCCTAAAAACCCCTAGGTCACTTCCATTGTGTAGGCGTTACCCATCAAGCTTGTGATTTCAATAAATTCCTGCCAGATTTTAGAAAAATTAGAGGGAAAAACTTTCAAAAACTTTCATTAAAGACAACTAGTTTTAAAAATATCTTAATTTAAAATTTATTAAGAAAAAATAATATTAAAAATATAAATAAAATCATGTGAGAAAATTAATGTAATGGAGCAAGTAGTGTGCAATTTAATTTTTGATTAAAAAAATTAATTATTAATAAAAAATATGGAGAAGATTCCCTATCCAGTTTTCTTTAATGTGACTTTTCGAAAAAGTTTTCAATGTTATTTTTCCGATCTAATTTTTGTGAGGAAATTATTGAAATCACAAATTTAATGGGTAAACTCTCCACAATGGAAGAACCCAGCAGCCCGCCTGACACGTAACTACCAGCAAACCTCTGGGAGAACACCAATTGTCCTCCTCCACATTATATTAACTATATATATAGATTAAAATGAATATTACAATATTTTCAAATTGAGGCCATAGAAATCAATATAAATTACATTTCACTTCTTTATAATATATAAAACACATTTTTTATGAATTTGAATATAAAAAACATCTCTAATATACTCATAAATTGTATTTAATTATTTAATTATTAAATTTAAACTTTTACAATTTTATTATTATTAAATTTTATATAAAATTATTATTGATAAATACTAAATTTTAAATTAAATTAATTTAAAAAATATGATTTTATTATTTTAAATTATTTAAATTTTAATCTAACAAGTGAAATTATATATAGAAAACATTGAAATTAATAAAGAAATCATAATATATTTTAGATTAATCACATCATTAAGATTTGGTTTATGTACAGAACAAACTGAAAATCAATAAAAGAAATAAAGTTTTTCTCTTTCACATGTTATGATTTTAAACCTTTTAAGATTATTAAATTTAATTAAAATAATATTTTTGTTCTGATTATATATATATATATATATATATATATATATATATATATATATATATATATAATTAAAAAAATTAATATATTTTTATTATACTAATAAATTATTAATCAATAAATTATTTATTTTTAATAATAACCTATCAACCTTATAAAAATCTCATTTTCAACTTTCATCTATCAATTACAACATATCTATTAAGAAATCAATTCAATTAATTATAACAATAAACCATTTTTAATAATAACCTACCAACTTTTTAAAAATCTCACTTTCAACTTCCATCTATCAATTACAACAAATCTATTAAGAAATCAATTCAATTAATTTTAACAATGACAAAAACATCTTTATCAACCAATTCAATCAAATTGCAATAATGTCAAAAATCTTTATATATTGTTTTTAATAAAAATAAAAGATTGTGGTTACTGTTATGGCTTTGTTTCTCTCTTATTTATGCATTTTATGAGTTAAATTCATGTTTAAATGTGTTAAAGAATTTAACTTAAGTGCCTCAAAAACTCATTCAATTTAATTTCAATTTATACAATCCTCAAGCACATACACATTTAGGTTAGACACACAATCAATTGGTTGAGAGAATATCTCAACCACACACCAATATAGGAATTAATTAGATCTAAACTTTTTGATAATAAGAGCAAACTCCTTTACATAAAATGAATCACAACTGAAACATCTAAGAATTATATTTTCAAGTCATATTAAATTTGTTTGTAATGTATACTAATTATTTTTTGTTATAAATAATAAGAATATAACTTTACATGTGATATTCAAATATTTCGTTGGTTTACAAAGAAATTACCAACATATAAAATTGATTGGAATGTCATAAGTCTGTCATACAATTTGCGACTTGCGACTTGATTTGTGGAGGCTCCTCCCATTAACAAGGTGTCATCAGCGAATTGGGAGTGATTCATATTATGAACTCCATTTCCATATTTTATCCTTGTGATGAGACCGACCCGCCTCATGTGGTCAAGAACCCTACTGAAAGAGTTAGCCATAATAATGAATAAATAAGGGGAGAGGGGGCAGCCTTGGCGAAGCCCTCTTGAGGATTGGAAAAAGGAGCAGGTCTTCCATTTACAAGAGGGGAAATCCAAGCCCTGGAGATACAGGATTTGATAAGATCAATGAAACTCTAATTGAACCCCAATTTATGCAAGACAGCTAAAAGGAAGGAGTGTCTTACCCTGTCAAAAGCATTGGCGAGATCAATCTTAAGGATGAAGCCCTTTTCGTTACGGGATATGCTGGAGTGAATGGCTTCCTAGACGAGGAGAATAGAGTCAGAGATTAGCCTTTGAGATATGAATCCACCTTGATTCTCTGAGATGAGGTTGTTTATGTGTGGCTTGAGGCGAGTGGCCAGGATTTTGGTGATGATTTTGTAGGAGGCGTTGCAGAGGGAGATTGGCCTGAAACGAGAAAAGGAGGATGGACGTTTTTCTTTGGGTATGAGGGCTAGGAAGGTGGAGTTAGTATAACCCCCAATTTTCTTCTTTTGATGAGCCCAGTGTATCATTTTCATGAGATTTTTTTTTATGAGGCTCCAATAGGCTCTGTAAAATGAAATAGGGAACCCGTCAGGTCCCGGGGCTTTTTCCTGATGCATGGCCCAAATGACACTTTCAACCTCTTCTTCAGATATGTCTTGGTTGATGGAATTGCTTATCTCTTCAGAGATAAGGGTCGGAAGGTATTGTAACAGGTCTGAATAGTCCTCTGCCAAGATGCCCTCAGTGAAGAGCTCTTTAAAGTGGGAGGAGGAAGCCTACTTGATTGCTTCACGATCAGTGTGAATGGTACCTATTTCATCAGTGATGGAGGAAATATTATTTTTGGCTTTGCGCACTATGTGTTGTTTATGGAAGAATGCAATATTCTTGTCTCCTGCTTGGAGCCATAGGTTCCTTGATTTAACGTGCCATTTTTCCTCTTCTTTCCTATTAATGTTTTGCATCTGCCAATATATATCCTTTTCCTGTGTGAGAATTTCTTGGCTGGTTCCTTGGGAGTCAATAATGCGAAGGATGTTCTTCAGTTTGGCTTTGACTTCTGCTTTGATCTTGTCTGGTTCTTGGTAGTGAATTTTTGCCCATTCTTTAAGGGCTTGCTTGGTCCTTTTAAGTTTAGACTCCCATATATGGATAGGCGATCCTTCAATGTGAATGATCCATGCCTTTCGAACAATTTGATTGGCCTCTTTAATATCATTCCACAATGGGCTGTAGCGGAAGGGGAGAGGACCATGAGGACACTGCGTTGTCAAATAAAGGGTTGTGGGATAATGGTCAGAAGCGGAGAAGGGGAGGATAGATGCCGAAGCTGAGGAGAAAGAGGAAAGGAGGGAAACAGAGATGAGGATCCTGTCCAGCCATTCCATGATGTTGTCCTTTCCTATTCTCCTATTGGACCATGTGTATCTGCGATTTTTAGGAATGATGTCAACTAGTTCGTGCTCTTGGATAATGTCATCCAGAAGTCTTCTAAAAGGAACTTCCCCAAAGGAACCACCTCATTTCTCATTGGAGTGGAGAATGAGGTTTAGATCGCCTCCCATTATGATGTTGTTACTTTCTTCGTTCTGCATATCATCCCTTAGAGAGTTCCAGAAAGTTTCTTTTTCTCTGTAGTGATTGGGGCTGTATAGATTGTATACAATGATGCTTTGTTGTGTTTCTATTCTTTCTAACTCCGTTTTGAGCCATTTTTGCGTGACTGTTGAATCTTTAAGTTGCCACGCATTGTTAGCCCAAAGGGTGGCTAATCCCCCAGATATGCCTCTGGATTCTGATAAAGCGCCCTTGTACTGCTTCTCTCTGTCTATTATTGTCCTCATATCGGCTTCTCCTTGCTTCGTTTCTTGGGGAAGAATAATTTCTGGTTGTTCTTGATTAATGAGATCCCTGAGAGCTTTGGATTTGGAGGGGTGCCCTAAACCCCTGTTATTCCAAGATAAGACTTTCATCATTGTAAGATTTCGGATTGAGGAGGTGCTCTTCCTCCTTGGACCTTTTGCATGATGTCCCTCTTGTTCTGACCTAGAATGTAGTTTTCTATTGGGTTATAAGTTCCTAAAACAATATCTTTCTGAGCATTTTCTATCCGGAGCTGTTTGGTTGATTTTCTGCCAGGACCTTGCTTCTTGTGGGATTCCAATGAGGCACCATGCTCCTTGGCTGAGCTTCTAGTGATCCTAGTGGAGGCCGAGCTAAGGGAAGGGGATGAGGGGACAAGAGGGGGAGTTGAGGAGGGGGGAGGATCAAGAGGAGGGGGAGGGATGGATAGGGGAGGATCATCATCAGGAGGAGAAATGATTGCGAAGGGGTTGGATTGCAAATTTGGTGGAGGGGTAGCAGAGGTTGAGGGGAGATTATGAGGGTCAATTTCGGAAGGGAGAGGAGGGAAATGGGAGGGATGAGGCACATCATGGGGATTGGGAGGTGAGGCAGGATTAGCTTTCTTCTTCTTTTTTACGGTTTCCCGAGGACGATTAGATTCTTGGCTAACATTATCAATATTTTTAGTACAACGATTAGAAAAATGTCCATACTCATGGCATACCTTACACTTGAACGGGATCTACTCGTAGTCGATCTGCTGGATGTGAGTCCAATCATCCACTTTGAGTTTGATGGCTTCCGGCAGCCCTTTTCCCAGATCAACTTCGACACAAATTCTGGCGCATGCGAGCATGTTCTCCTTTGGTTCGCTCCTGTCAATGAAGGTGCCGATCGCATTCCCAATAGCCCTGACCGAGTCGTCCCCCCAATAATGCAGGGGAAGGTGAGGAAGGCGCACCCAAACAGGGACCGCGGAAGGCACGTCGAGCTCAGGATCAAAGTCAGGGGTCCATTTGTTGAGATAAAGACCCCTAGAATCCATGAAATAGGGACCATTTCTAAAGATCAGATCCCTGTCATCCTTAGATTCAAAGTGGAAGGTAAAATAGCCTTTGCCACAGAACCTGATGGAGATTTTTCCAGAGATTTTGTCGGCCCAGTTCTGTTCAATCCATCTCTGGACAGAATTCGGGGAAGGCCAGAGCCCAGTGAACTGGCCTATCAAGCCCTTTTCAGCCATTGAGAGAGCCGCCATGCGAGGGAGCAAGGGGGGGAGGACAACTTCTTGCAGGCCATCTAGTTTTTTAACGAATCTGGAGATTGTGGGACGAGGCTTAGGAGGCCCCAGAGAGCTGATGAGATCAATGAAGGCTTGAGCGTGAGGCGAGGCAGCAGACAGATCTGGATTGGCCTCCTAAGAGCCCATGCTGAGTCGGGCCAACGAGCAGACAGAGAGCAGAGCACGGGGATAGGGCGCAGGGACACAGGCAGGGGGCCCAGAGGTGGACAGAGCAAGAGATCAGGGGCGCAGGGCAGGAGGCCTAGTGCAAGGACGCAGAGGCGCTCAGAAGAGGCCTAGGTCAAGAATACAGAGCGCACCAGCGCGCGCAGCCATCCATCGCTATTTTTTTCTACTGGTTTAAACTTATTACTTAAATATTATCTTTAAAAATAAATAAATTTTATTTATTTATTTAGTTTACATGTTTTTTGTTTTTCCTTAATTTCACCCTTGAATATTACTTTTTCTAATATGTAATGGTCTTAGTGGCATTATATTTAATTGATTTGAAATGCATGTTCTTCAAAATTTTAAAATCATTATGATTTCAAATATAAAATAAAAATATATCGTTAAAGAAACCCATCGAATTTAGTATTGAAATCTTGCAAAATTTCATACTGTTGAAAATGGAAACAAGAAACAGTGAAGGAGGCCTCCTGAAACATCTTTCCTGATCCTAGTTGGAAAGTGATCACCTAAACTAGGTGGGGGACCACACAGGTGATTTTTGTCGAAAAGTCTATTTTTAGACTATGTCTATTTTTAGACATATGGAGCATGGTCTAGGAGTTGTGTGATGCTATTCTTGGATGATTGGTCAAGTTGGTAAAAATAGATGGACAACTATTTTTAGACATACAGGTCGAAGTCTATTTTTAGACTGCCTGTCTAAAAATAGGTCAGTCAAATATTATTAACCCTTAATAATATTTAGACTATAAACATTATCTTTTTCTCTTGGAGCACTTCAGTTCGAGCTACAGATGTGGCACATGTAGCTGGTAGAAGGAAATTCGAATTTCCTATGTGTTAGTTGAGCTATTGCATGGTTGACTTCAGTTAGAACTCATGTGGCAGAGTTTGGTGGAGTTGATGAGACAGTTGGTGGAGTTGTGTTCGGTTTAACTTAGTTGAACTAGTTGTATTTAGTCTAACTGAAAAATACACTAGTAATGAGTGGTGTGAATTAATTATTAATTAATTCACTAATTATTAACTCATAAATCAACTAAAGAACACATCAGTTAACTGCAATGCATGGACAGTTCAGTGGAGACCAGTGTTAGAGGTGGGTGAAAGGGTGGGGTCTACTATCAGTTGTGACTATAGTGTGCATGAGATTTGCACAATCATTGGAGGAGATTGCCAATGAGGATTGCGCAGTTAAAGCCAAGGGAATTCGAATTCATTCATTCCATTCTCTCATCTTGGATTGCGCAGTAGAGGCAGGCAAACAGTGGAGGAGTTTTGAACCCGTGACTTGTTCAAAATTGAGCTAGTTTGTGTGTAACTTTTGGAGATAGTACTGAGTACTTGTGAGGAGTATTGTGCTATGTATTGTTACATGTTCTCTTTCATTATAATATACAAAATAGCTGGGGGTTTTCAGCTATAAGCTTCCAAGATACACCGTGTTATATGTGTTGAACTTCTATGTGCGCATGTGAATGTTTTCAATACCGCTTGTTGTTTTTATTTCCGCATGTGATGATTAATGCGTAGAAGATATTATGTGTTATGTATGAAGCTCAAATAGTATGTGACCAGGATAATCTCGGTGAATAACTCAACAAATTATTCAAATTTCTACATGGTATCGGAGCGATATTGATCATCAGATCTATTATTCAGAAAGTGATTGCATTTTATTTCTTCAGGAAGAGTCTACAATCTGGCCAGGTAGCCTCCGGATTCATCCTTCTTTGAAGGTGAAAGGTCTGGTAAATGCCCATGCAGTCGATCTCTGATTTGGAAATAATTTGTTCTCATGAATTTGAGATCTAAGCAAGGAGTTTGAGGTCATGGAATTGACCGTGCACTGTTTTTCTCTGTGTCAGTGCTAAAAGATGTCTTTCGTCGGATTGCGATTGGAGAATGCCTTGGAAGGCAGCTCGAATTATATTGCATGGAAAGACAGGATGGAGGCAGTGTTAGATGATAATAGGTTGTTGGAATTCATAGAGAAAGAAATTCCAAAGCCTACTTCTACGGATGCTGCTGTGATTGAAGCTTGGAAAAAGAAGACAGCAAGGTGTCGAAGGATTCTGTTGGAGGGCGTGAAGGATCACATAGTATCCAACATGCATGGTAAAGCTTCTCCATTCTTGATGTGGAAAGCTTTAACAGAATTTTTCCAGAGCAAGAGTGACCAAAGGAAGCTGGCGCTCAAGGATAAACTCAGGAAAATAAATATGGAGAAGAATGACACTATTCTGGTATACTTGACAAAGTTTGTCCACTGCAGGGATGAACTTGGGAGTGTAGGAGTTAGTGTGGAGGATGAAGAACTGGTGAGCTTGGCTCTCCTCGGGCTTCCGAAAAGTTGGCATGCATATCAGGACAGTGTCAATGGTCGGGAAAATTTTCCAAGATGGGAAAGACTGTGGTCTGATCTTGTGCAAGAGGAGATCCGGCGGAGTACCAGAGATGGATCTTCATCAAAGATATCTGATGAAGAATACTGCGCTTTGGCTGCCAAACCAAGGAAGGGGAAGGGCAAGGAGAAGGCTTCTCAATCCGGTGCGGATGGTAAAAAGCGTGACATGTCCAAAGTGAAGTGTTTTCACTGTCACGATCATGGACATTACGCCACGAATTGTCCACGTAAGAAGAAGAACAAGGTGCCGCCGGTCTCACAATGGGGAGGCTCTTGCCTCACAATTTGAGCTGGACTTCTCATTGATCGCATGCATGATGTCTAGTGCATTGGGATCGGGGTGGTATTTTGATAGTGGCGCTTCATTTCACATTACGGGAGATGTGAATCTTTTCAGTGACTTGGTGGAGAAAGATCTCCAGTTGCATGTTGAGTTGGGTGACAATGGACGATACAATGTGACCAGCGTTGGTACCATTACCTTTCAGAGGGATTCAGGTAAACTCATTCTTTTACAAGATGTTGTGCATGTTACAGGTTTAAAGAAGAATTTAATCTCAGTCGCAATGTTAGAGGATAAAGGGTATGATGTTACCCCTGTGAGAAGGAAAGTTGAGATTCCCAACACAAGGCACCCGGACAAGTCAAGAAGGTTGGGATTCAAGCAAAGAATCTCTACAGACTTGAAGTAGATGGGATGTCTATGGAGCTTCCTACTGTTGGGAAGTGAAAGAAAGACATGAAATTGATGCTTGAGAGGGAGCAAGTTTTTCATGCAGGTAATAGTGAACCTCGAGATGTGGAGTAGCCACAAGATGAGGATCATGGAGTGGAAGAAACCACTCATGCAGAGAAATTTTGTGCCAGATGGGCAGAGGGAGCACATGCATCTATACCACCAGGTGAGAGGTGGGGCGACATGCATGATTAATCCCAAGAGGATATTTCTGGGCAGGATTCATCAGATGGTGTGGATCTCATGAGTTGAACCTGGCTACTAGGTGCCCACAAATATAGTTAAAGAGCGTATCGGGGCTTGATTGATGCAAAGTATCAAAGTGATAAAAGGTTTGACATCGGGAGCACGCATCGAAAGGATAAAGAAGTGCAGAGTGCATGGGTGCAAGAGTTCAACAACGCAGTGGTTCCTGATGACATGTGCAGTTGGTACCAGCAGAAGTCGAAGACTTTGATGATAGATGCATCAGACTGATTGAGTTGTTTGGAGCCTATTCAGTTTCGGAGATGTTGCATACAAAGGGTGCATGGCGCATGCATAGAGTTGCATGGTGCATGCATGAGTTTGCATGGTGCATACAAAGGGTGCATGGCGAATTGCAATGCATGGAGTTGCATGTCGCATGCATGGAGTTGCATGGCACTTGTGAAGGTTGCAGGGCGAATGCATGGAGTTGCATGTCGCATGCAAAGACAGTCCTTTCTTGTTAAGAGGGAGTGTTGAAAATGGCAACAAGAAACAGTGAAGGAGGCCTCCTGAAACATCTTTCCTGATCCTAGTTGGAAAGTGATCACCTAAACTAGGTGGGGGACCACACAGGTGATTTTTTGTCGAAAAGTCTATTTTTAGACATATGGAGCATGGTCTAGGAGCTGCGGGATGCTATTCTTGGATGATTGGTCAAGTTGGTAAAAATAGATGGACAGCTATTTTTAGACATAAAGGTCGAAGTCTATTTTTAGACTGCCTGTCTAAAAATAGGTCAGTCAAATATTATTAGCTCTTAATAATATTTGGACTATAAACATTATATTTCTTGGAGCACTTAAGTTCAAGCTATAGATGTGGCACATGCATCTGTGCGTACAGGAGATCTGAATTTCCTATGGGTTAGTTGAGCTATTGCATGGTTGACTTCAGTTAGAACTCATGTGGCAGAGTTTGGTGGAGTTGATGAGACAGTTGGTGGAGTTGTGTTCGGTTTAACTTAGTCGAACTAGTTGTATTTAGTCTAACTGAAAAATACACTAGTGATGAGTGGTGTGAATTAATTATTAATTAATTCACTAATTATTAACTCATAAATCAACTAAAGAACACATCGGTTAACTGCAATGCATGGACAGTTCAGTGGAGACCAGTGTTAGAGGTGGGTGAAAGGGTGGAGTCTACTATCAGTTGTGACTATAGTGTGCATGAGATTTGCACAATCATTGGAGGAGATTTCCAATGAGGATTGCGCAGTTAAATCCAAGGGAATTCGAATTCATTCCATCCATTCTCTCATCTTGGATTGCGCAGTAGAGGCAGGCAAACAGTGGAGGAGTTTTGAACCCGTGACTTGTTCAAAACTGAGCTAGTTTGTGTGTAACTTTTGGAGACAGTACTGAGTACTTGTGAGGAGTATTGTACTGATATTGTTACATGATTCTTATTCATTATAATATACAGACATTAGGGGGTTTTCAGCTGTAAGATTTCCCCGGTATACATACTGTGTTATATGTGTTGAATTTCTATGTGCGCATGTGAATGTTTTCAATACCGCTTGTTGTTTTTATTTCCGCATGTGATGATTAATGCGTAGAAGAGATTATGTGTTATGTATGAAGCTCAAATAGTATGTGACCAGGATAATCTCGGTGAATAATTCAACAAATTATTCAAATTTCTACACATACCATATATAATGGTTCAAAATTAAACCATAATTAAATACAATTAAATACAAAATTAGTTGTGTCAAGACCATTAATTAACAACATGAAAAAATGTTAATAATTACAGAATAAACATGAAAAAATGTTAATAATTACATAATAAACATGTTAGGTGAGTGAGATAAATTATACTTAGGAGTTGAAGAATCCAACTCAATTACAATTTGTGAGAATTTAGTTGTTGTGATCATCTTCACTGCAACCAATGTGTTGTGGGTGACTCTTCATCCTAACCATAGGCTCAAGTGCATCATGTTTTTGTATAACTGACTTCCCTAGAGTCCTCAATCAACTATATATTCCAATGAATCTTCCCTATTCTATAATTATTTTATGAAAAGAATGTCTCACATACTCTTTCTCCTCCATTAAATAGAACACATTGTTCCAAAAATAGAAAAAAAAAATATTTCCATGCACACAATCTGTGTCATTATGGGATTTTTTTTTTCTTTCTATTTTATGGTATTTTTTTCTTCAAAAAATTAATGTTATTTATCTTTATTGTTTTTAGTATTTCATGTTTTTTATAAAACAGTTTCCTTTATTTATTTATTATGAATTTTACTTTATTATTTATTAATAAATATTCTTACTTTTATTATTTATTATTTTATTTTTTTATATTATTGTTATTATTTGATGATATGGGGCATTAAAATATTTGAATGATCACCTAGTTTGATTGATATAAGGTTTTCTATAAGAGTAAGGAATTTGGTAAGCCTTTGATTCTATCAAGGAATCTAATCTATATTTCACTAATGAGAATAATTGATAAATAATTTTGTAAAATTTAATAAAGTATTAATATTTTAAAATAAGATCAATGGAACCCTAAAATTGTTATAATATATATATGTGTGTGTGTGTGTGTGTGTGTGTGTGTGTGTTAAATTTGAAATGGAGATCAATGGAACCCTAAAATTGTTATAAAATATATAGATAAGTTTTATTATTCATTGCCAAATTATATTATATTTAGTTAGTTATTTGAGTTATAATATTAATACATAAAAGTTAATATAACTTTAACACGTAATTTGATTTAAATTTTATAAAATGATTTAAATTTATTTTGTAAGGTAAGTTTGCATTACCTCAAAATTTCACATTACATCATTCCAAACATCAAAGTGCATCAAATTCATATTATTATCAATCTCAATCAAACACTAGGGAAACCAAATCTGTTGACTGATAATTTAATAGCAAGTGTCAAATAAAATGTCTACTACTGAAAACAATTAGACCTAAGTGAGACCAATTTACATAAAGAAGAAAAAAGCTATAGCAGGTCAGACAAAGTGATCAAGAATTTGAGGAGGTCACTAGACTACGGTCCTATGCATTGGTACTAGTAGGAGCAGGAGGCTTGAGCTCACATTGAAGATGACTTTCCACGTGAGCCACTTGAGAATCCAAGCTAGCCAAACATGAGTGTTGATATCACTATCCAAGGTGCCCATTTTATCTCATTCAAGGAAGATATGTATCATTACGATCTTCATGTTTCTCTTTTGATACTTTTCCTAAAATATTTTTCATTTGGTAATGAAGGGTGATAGAGTTCAAATATTGGTTTTGTCTTCCCCTAGTATGACTAGGCCCAGGAACCCAATTAGCTACTTCCTTTGTGATCTTAGAGTCAAATTATGCATAGGGGTCATTAGTGGTGAGGGTTTCAAGCAAACAAATTTCTCTGTGGATAAAAGAAGGAGTAGTTGAGTGAAAGATTGTTGTGGAGTCTTCTTCCCGTGCCTATGCATGCAAATGACCTTGCTAGCCTCTGTCCCAACACCCTTATGACTACACATGCATTTCTGTGACGTTTTACATCAATAGAGAAATAATCAAGCAATATAGTTTACCTACAATAAACACAACTTGAGGAGATTGAAATTGAATGGATCGAAATAGAAGTCAAGCCCGAAGGTACAAAGGATTTAGGGAAATCAAGGCCACAAGAAAAGAAAGTCTTGTACACCGAAGACACAAATAACTGCCTCCAAATAGACTCATGCCAGGATACACTAGAAATATTGTCCCAATGCACCTTAGAAAGCTTTGAAAGGAAACCACCAGACTTAAACCAGTATAACTAAGATCCATAACAATAGAAAATAGGGAAAGAGAGATAAGTCTATAACCTGCTACTACTATCCTATTTCACTGAAGCTAGAGAATTCTCAAACACTAAGTACAAGGTGGCTTTGCCAAAAACTATTTCCTTTAGCCCCAGTGAATTCCATAACGTCTCATGGCATGAAATATATGCATGTCCTAGTTTTAGCTCTAGTACTGCATCGAAATTCCCATGTGAATAGCTATTCCTTCAGTACTTTGGGTTGTAATAATTTGCATGCAAGCCTAGGTCTCCATCTCTTCAAATTCATAGTCAGACGATCCAGGCTTAGGAAAAGCCAAGGGTCATACCATTGAAATACATATTGTCCTCCAAGCACTATTACAACACTACCAAACTCCCAAAACAATAATGCCACTAGTGATGAGGAAAGAGGCCATACCCAACATAAATTATGAATAACAAAGGAATTTTTCATAGGACAATAACTAAGGGTGACTATCCATCATATAAAATGAAGAATTAAGTTCACATATTTTATGCATGGGGCTAGCTGAGCACACGACCCCTTTTAAATTCCGTGAAAGGAGACAAATGGCCCCAACCTACATTTCCACTTTACTTATTGTCCCAATTGAATTTTTTTTTTTTTTTTAATTATTAATATTACAATTTTAAATTTAATTTAATATTTTTAAATAAATTTATTTTTAACTATTAAAAAAAACAAACACATTCCATTAACAATTTTTTTGGGGAAAATAGTTTAAAAATATGCATACTCCATAAACTATTATTGAAAAGGCATGTAAAATGAAATTGTGCTCTACACACTCTCATTCATACATATATATAGATATATTTATGTGTAGTATTATATTTTGATTAAAATTAATTATTATGCTATGTGTAGCATTTTATTTTGAGTAAAAGTTATGTGAATATAATAATTATTACTTTTTAAAATTATAAATATTTGTTTATATTATTTTTATGATAATTTAATTAAAATTATTTTAAAAATAATATTATTAAAATATATGATAAAGAAATGGTAGGGGGAGTAGTCATATTTTGGTGTTGGTGAATTTTTTTTTAGAGTATTGATCTAGGTTTAAGAAAGATGAAAAATAATCATGAAATGTCCAATTATATCTATTTTGCTAAATAAAATCAAGTTTTCTCTCTCATTTGTGTTGGGGGCTCTCTAATTATCATTTAACACATGCTTAAATATTTATACCGAAGAGATAAGTTTTTCGATAATCTCTTAAAATGTGTCACCGAGGAAACAAAATATATCTCTATTAAGAGTTATAAGCACAATAATAAAGAAGTTGAAGGATGTGCACCCTAGAATGCAATCTGAAATTTGGTGAATTGATGGTTAATGGCCAATTAAGGTCATCCTTCATTACTTAGTAATAATTCTAATTATAAATTGAATGCAACATCAAGTTTCATCATAAATCACGAGTGTATGTATTGTAAATATTACTTTATGGTGAGGGCTCTATTGGAAAATATTCACCTCCAAAAACCTCTTTGCTTGAGTGAATAATTAAGCAAAGAGGTTGTCACATAACTTTACATTTTAAAAAAACTAATGTGTCCATAAATAAAATACTTCAATTTCACCATAATTTTACATAATTTTTTTATAAAAAATTATTTATTTATTTATTTTGTATGGAGCAATGTACTTCATTACTTAATATGGAGTAAATCCAAAATAATATTATTGATATCCATCAGGGTATTTAATTGTATCTTCAATTTACATGTAATATTAAAACAAAAATATATTAATAACAAACAAATATTCTACTATTAGCCACAAGTAATATATTTCAATGTCCATATTAAAAGGGTTGCAAGGTAGCTTAGTCCCTACCACTCAAGTTAGAAATTATGTTATGCAAAAAATTGCATAAAAAATTATAATTAACATGGGTCAATGTTAAATTAATAGAATTTAATAAATAAATCAAATTCCATAGGCCTAGAAGTAATAAATTGAGATGTGAAGTCTTAATTGCCTATTGAAGCATGACTTGCATAAATTTTGGTGGGTAGTAACTAGTAATAAATCTACACATTTACAATTTTACTCTTACATAAGTGCTAATAAAATATAAATAATGATGAAAAATAACTTTTGGTAAGTATGTTTATTTAAGCCCCAGAGATTTGGTCTGTTGGCGAGCAAAAGTTCTGGTAATGAATTGGTTTAGCTCCTTAGGATACATGTTCAATCCTCACTTTGTTCATGCTTTATTTTTGGTGAATTTTTTTATTTTGGATAGAAAAAATTAGTATAAAAAACATAAACTTATGATAATGTATTTATTAATGTATTTGTCAAATACAACGTATATATTTTCATTTAATAAAAAAAATCTCATTATTATTAATATATTAAAAAAATAATAATATACATTATTTTTTTATTTATATAAATGATTATGTATAGCTTTTAAATTTAGAAAAGTAAATTTTTTATTAAAAGTATTACTGGAAAGTTTTCATAAATCAATAAATAGATAAAGAGAGATTTACCTGGTTACAATATCACTGATTTGATTTTATACTAAATGTGATATAGTTAAAGATTCGCCTATTAGCTCAACCTTCAAAATTAGAAAATTTTACTTAATCTATATTAAGGCGTTATAATATTTATAAATAAAATATTTCTTTATAATATTTATAAATAAAATCCTTTTAATGCATTAAATTTCAAAATTGTGAGTCAATAAATGAATAAATAAAGAAGAATTTACCTGGTTACAATATCAATCAGTTGATCTTATATTAAATGTTATATAGTTAAAAATTCAGTTATGACTAGGAATTATAATATTTATAAATAAAATATTTCTTTATAATATTTATAAATACAATATTTTTGTTAAAGATAATGTATTAAATTTCAAAATTTTAAATCTATTAGGGATTTACCTTGTTACAATATTAGTGAGTTGATCTTATATAACATCACTGATCTTATATTAAATGTTATATAGTTAAAAATTCACTTATGAACCCAATCTTGAAAGTTTGAAAATAAAATTATACCTAATATAGATTAAGGCTTTATAATATTTATAAATAAAATATTTATATTAAAAATAATATATTAAATTTCAAGATTTTAAAATATTTTATTTTTATTAAAAACAATATATAAATATTTTTGACATTATTGCAATTTGATTGAATTGGTTGATAAAGATGTTTTTGTCATTGTTAAAATTAATTGAACTGATTTCTTAATAGATTTGTTGTAATTGATAGATGGAGGTTGAAAGTGAGATTTTTAAAAAGTTGGTAGGTTATTATTAAAAATGGTTTATTGTTATAATTAATTGAATTGTTTTCTTAATAGATATGTTGTAATTGATAGATGAAAGTTGAAAATGAGATTTTTATAAGGTTGATAAGTTATTATTTTTTTTTTAACTGTAACGGATATTTTTATTGATGTAGAAAAATGGCTATAGCCAGATCAAGCTTACAATTCACTGCTTCTGTCATTACAATTCTCAGCTTTTGCGTGGATAGATGCCCATTTAGGGAATAGGTGCCATTTTCGGTGCCCCTTCATTTATGCTGATCATGCTTGTTTCTAGTGTGCATCTTGTATTTGCCAATGTGTCTGCTTCTTTGTTTAAATCTCTGAGGATATGGAAGATTTGAGCTGTGGAGAATTCCTGTAGGATTCTACTCACTCTTTTGAGCTGCTTGTTTAGTACTGGATCCTTGGGCGCTTTTTTGTTTATCAAGGATTTTATCACCAATTCAGAGTCTCCAAATATTAATATGTCTCTTACGTTTCCTTTTCTGGCCAGTTGACAAGATTTTAGAAGGCTGAGGACTTCGGCCTGATTGTTGGTTTTAAACCCAAGACCCCAGCTGAATTCCTCCTTTCTCCCATTCGGAAGATAAACAACCCCGCCTGCCCCAGACCTGCCTGGGTTGCCTTTCGAGGCTCCGTCAAAGAAGATAGTGCATTTACCTTGTGCTTTCCACCACTTCTGAAAACTTTCCAAGGTGTCTCTAATCTGCCAATTTTCCTTTTGAATTGGGCGAGTAATTGCTGAAGTTCTCAACATGGGGGAGAAGCCATCCAACCATGCCCTTTCCTCCTTTCTTATGAAGTTATCATCTTTGACAATGGAATGTCGTAAAGTTTCTAGAAGTAGATTCTTGGCCTGATCAGCAGCATTCTCTGTTGTTGTTTCTTTTTTATTGAAGACTATATCATTCCTGGCGAGCCACAGCTTCCAGCAAAGATATTTAGGGGCTGCAATCCACACCTTAAGCCAGAGAGATTTTTCAGTGATTTTGAGGGGGTATCGAGCTCTCCATGACGAAAACATGTCAGTGATCGAACAATGGGAAGGAGGGATCACATTCAGACCTGTCAGGAAGCTAGTCCAAGCCTTCTGAGCATACTCACAATCGATGAACATGTGAACTGAGGTTTCCAAGGCTTTTTTGCAGAGCACGCAGCGGTGAGGACCTGCTATGTTTCTTTTGCACAGGTTGTCACCAGTCAGAATTTTATTATGAAATAAGGTCCAGAAAAAGAAGTTAATCTTAGGAATGCTGAAGGATTCCCAGATCAGCTTCCACACTGATTCCGGATGCTGGGAGGCCTTTTTGCCTTGCAGCTGAAAGTAACCTTGCTTTACTGTGTACACACCTATTTTCCCCCATCCCCAAGAGTCAGCCTCTTCCTTATGCACTGGTGTAAAATCTGAAATGGCTTCTGTGAGGAGATTCAGCTGATTTTTTAGTTGTGCTGGAATGATGGGCAGTCTCCATCGCTGCCAGTAGCCCATGAAGTCCCACTCGACGATGTCCTCGACTTTTCTTATTCCTCTTGATCTTAACCAGGCTCTTAAATCGACAATTTCGTTATTAGCTGATAGTGGAGGGTGCCCCATTATTCGATCTTTCCACAGCAGAGTGCTTTTACCGTTTCCTGGAATTTTATACAACTGTGATCTGAAGAATTCGAGCCCTTTACAACAAAGCCTCCATGCCTGCGTTCCTTTCATAGCTTGCGTTGGACTGAAGTTGGAAAGCGAATGATTGTTAAGGTACTTCTGTTTAAAAATTTGACTGACAGGGTGCAGCGGCTCTGTGATAAGCTGCCACAGCAGTTTGCATCCCATTGCTAGATTAGCGTGCTGTGGGTCACGTATTTGAAGTCCGCCCTCTGCATAGGGACGCTTCGTTGTTTCCCAGTTAATTAGATGGAAACGGTTGCTGTTACCCTTTCCGCCTTTCCAAAGGAAATTTCGTATAATGCTTGAGATCTGGTCAGCAATTTTCTTTGGAGCCAACTGCAGCGAGGTTTGGAAGGTTGGAATAGCAGATAGAACAGCGCGAATTAAGGTGAGCTTGCCACCTGTAGAAAGCCATACTCCACCCCACGCATCGATCTTGTTCTTAAACTTTGATATCGTCTCCTCCCACAGGTGGTTACGATTTGAACCCAGCATCAAAGGGAGGCCTAAGTACTTTATTCTATCCCACTCAGCATAGCCTTTGAATCCAAGCACACTGGCAATCCTCTCAATCGAATGCTGGTCTATATTCCATCCATAGACAACACTTTTCCTCTCACTAATTAACGCTCCTGTGCAGTTGCAGTACTTTTTGAGAATGTTTTTGAAGGCGTTGGCCATTCGCATGGAGGCTCCTCCTCCGAGGAGGGAATCATCAGCGAAAAGCGCGTGGTTCACCGGAGCAACGCCTTGCGCAATTCTAATCCCTGGTATGGATCCAATATGCTTCTCCTGAGACAGCTTTCTGCTTAGCGAATCAGCTATCAGAATGTAGAGGTAGGGGGAAAGAGGGCAGCCCTGCCTCAGTCCCCTAGTGGTTAAAAAGAACTCAGCAGGTCTGCCATTCACCATTGGGGCTATCCAAATGTTTTCAGTACAAGCTTTGATGAGATTTATAAATTCATGTTTGAATCCGAAGGCTGCAAGGACCCTGTACAAAAAGGAACGATTCACTCTGTCGAAGGCGTTACACATATCCAACTTAATAATCATACCTTGTTCTTTCCTGCTTTGACTGGAATGCAGAGCTTCTTGTATTTGTATGACATTGTCCAGTAGCTGTCTGCCCTGGACAAAACCTCCTTGGGCCGGAGAGATGAGCTTTTGTAGAAGAGGCTTAATTCTGTTAGCCAACAGTTTGGCCACAATTTTATATGATGAGTTGCAGAGTGAAATCGGCCTATATCTGTCAAAGGAGCTAGGATTTGAATCCTTGGGGATTAAAGCGAGGAAGGTAGAGTTTATACCTCCACCCACTTTTGCCTTCCTCAAGAATCCTCTTATCATTCTGAAGAGGTCTTCTTTGATAATCTCCCAACATATTCTATAAAAATGTACTGAAAAGCCATCGGGCCCTGGTGATTTGTCTGGTTCCATAGTCCAGACTATTTGAGTTATCTCTTCTTCAGTGACAGGCCTCATCAGAGAGTCATTGTCTTCCATGTTGACCAAATTTGGTATGGTTGAGAGAAATTCTGTTGCATCCTCCTCATTCCCATTTCTTTCTGCACTTAGAAGGTTCTGAAAATGAATAACAGCTGCATCTTTGATTTGAGAAAATCCTTTATACACCTGTCCATTAGAGTTGGTGATTTCTGCTATATGGTTGCGTGAAAGGCGAGCCCTACACTGTCTATGAAAGTATGTGGTATTTCTGTCTCCTGATTTAAGCCACAGACTTCTAGACTTTAAGCGCCAGTGTTCTTCTTCGTTTCTAAAAGAACAGTATGTATTCCTTTGAGCAGATTTTTCGTTTGCTAGATCTATGGGGGAGGGATCCTTCTCCTCCATATCAAATTGTAATCCTTCCAACAGCAGAACTGCCTCCTTTCGCTGGCTGGTGGGGGTGTGCCTGGGATGCTTTATCCAATCCTTGAGAGCTTTTTTTGTGTTCTTCATCTTTTGTTCCCACACATAGCTTGGGGAACCGAAAACATCTTCCCTCCAAGCTGTTTGAACTGTTTCAAAAAAGCCTTCCATTCCTGCCCAGAGAGGATTAAAACGAAAAGGAAGGGGACCTAGGTCTTCTTCTTCTTTTAGGCATAAAAGGATTGGCTTGTGATCCGATGTAAGCTTTGGGAGTATCTTGGAAAAGACTATTCTGTTTTCCATCATTAAGGAACTGCTGATTAGGTATCTATCAAGCCTAGCAGAGATATGATTTACTCCTGTTCTATTGTTAGTCCATGTATATTTGCCTTTCATGGGTTTGGGGTCAACTAAATCCCACTGTAGAATCAGATTTCCCACTGTATTAAGAAAAGGATCCCTAGAGTAATTTCCTCCTCTTTTTTCTGTGGAGTCCAGAATAATATTCAGATCACCACCTATGATCATATTTTTGGGGTTGATCTGCTCTATAAATTCCAAGAGTGACCTCCAGCACTCTCTCTTTTCTTCATAATGCACAGGAACATACAAATTAAACAGGGCGAGAGAGAGGTTACTTGCAATATTTCGCAGCTCTGTGAAGATCCAATGCTGGGTCTCAGTAGATCGAACTAATGTGAAGGAGTTTTTTGACCAAAGAGTGCCAATACCTCCAGCCGAACCCCTTGCACTGACTGCCTTTCCTGAATCATACTTCCATTTCATGGTGCTAGTATTTAGGAGAGTTTCTCCTTCTATTTTGGTCTCTTGGAGCATTAGGATGTCCGTTGTTTCCATCTTCAATAAATCCTTGATTGCCTCTGCCTTATTGGGATTACCCAGACCCCTGCAGTTCCAAGAGACCAACTGCATCATTTACCACTTGATTGAGTGGGGCCTCCTCCCTTGGGCGCCCTTGGTCTAGTATTTCTCCCAATGGACATTTCAATAGTAGTTTGGCTGCCTAGGGTTTTCTGCCGTTCTGATTCTTCTTCTCTTGTTTCCTTGTTTGTTCTTCTTCCCACTTTTTTTGTTGGCCTTTCGAAGGTTTCCTCATCAGAAGAGCACGTGTTTTCTTGAGTCTTCTTCTTTTGTTTTATGATATCGGCGTAAGAAGGAGAAGAAGTATTACTAGAGTTTGGGATTAGGGTGTTACCTGTCTCTTGCATGTCTGCATTATTCGTCTGTTGAGGTTCTTCCTGCTCGACCTCTGGAGTATCTGTCTGCGGGGCAAGGGATTCGAAGGGGTTTTTGTCTCCAGCAATGTTGTTGTTTTCCCTGCTTCCACTGGGTTGGTTGCTTGCTCCTTCTTGCCCTGCTTTGTTCCCTGTCTCTTTTACTCTGTTTTTGTTGTTTTGCCTGCTGCTTGCAGTCCTCTTTGCTTGCTTCCACTGCTCGCCTTTTTCTTTCTCTGCTATTTCTTCGTTTTTTTTTTACAATATCTTGCAAAGTGCCCATATTCGTGGCAATGACGGCATTTAAAAGGCAGCTGTTCGTAATCTAACTCTTGAATGTGCGACCAGTCAGCCACCGAGAGATTGATGGCTTCAGGGAGCCCAACCTCCAGATCAACTTCCACACAGATGCGTGCGCAAGAGTATTGATCCTTTCTCGGGGCCTGGTCAATATACCTGCCGAGGGCATTCCCTATGGATTGCAAAGCACTCTGACTCCAACAATGAAGGGGGAGGTGCGGGAGGCGCACCCAAACAGGAACGGCTGTGGGCACATCTTGAGCAGGGTCGAAATCGGGGGACCAGTTGTTCAGGTATAACCCTTGGGGGCCCATGAAGTAAGGTCCGCTTCTGAATATCAAGCTTCGGTCTTCCACGTTGTCGAACACAAAAACGAAAAACCCTTTTCCTACGAAGTGACTTTTTATACCTTCCTTCACCAGTGGGATCCAGTTTCGCCTGACCCAATCATCAACAGCCTTCGGGGATGGCCATAGCCCTGTAAACTGGCCGATGAGGCCCCTTTCAGCAAGGTTTAACGCTGATCTGCATGTTTCATCTGTCGGTAGAGACACCTTAGGGATGGTGTCCAGCCTCTTTACGAACTTTTGTTGCGAGACCGAGGGTGGCCTCTTGATGGCTGCAGAAACTAGGGAGCGAAAAGCTTCAATATCTGAAGGCTGAGAATCACCTTCGGTCGACATGTTCAATGGTGAAGGTGCAGGGGTCAGAGCAGGGTCCCCATGCACCGAGACAACAGCTCCCGGAGCTAGCAAACCAAAGGAGATGGGGGCAGGCACGATGGCCTGGGTCAAGCCAGGCGAATGACCCGCGCACAGGGCCTCCCAAGCACACCAGGTCAGACGGAACAGGGCCGAGCCCAGCCAGAAACAGAGCGGGCGCCCAGAACAAAGACGAAAGAATAAGAGCTAGAACAGAACAGAGCCCCGCCTGTCTAAAACTCAGCTCTCACCAGCGGCCACCCCTGCAGCGTAGGTCTCCACACCCAGCTCGGGCAGGGCAGAGCCGAGCCCTGCAGGAGACTGTGCGAGCGCGAAAAAATTTCAAATACAGAGGAGCGGCGCTAAAAAAAATCCTAAAAAAGTGTGCTATATGTTTTGACACCCCAATCTAGATGCATAATTAGGTATGCCAAATCATCAATTACAAAGCTTTTTTTGATAAGTTATTATTAAAAATAAATAATCAATTGATTAATAATTTATTAGTATAATAAAAATATATTAATTTTTTTAATTATATTAAGAAAAAAAAAAAAAATATATATATATATATATATATATATATATATATTATTTTAATTAAATTTAATAATCTTAAATGGTTTAAAATCATAACATGTGAAAGAGAAAAACTTTATTTCTTTTATTGATTTTTGGTTTGTTCTGTACATAAACCAAATCTTAATGATGTGATTAATCTAAAATATATTATGATTTCTTTATTAATTTCAATGTTTTCTATATATAATTTCACTTGTTAGATTAAAATTTAAATAATTTAAAATAATAAAATCATATTTTTTAAATTAATTTAATTTAAAATTTAGTATTTATCAATAATAATTTTATATAAAATTTAATAATAATAAAATTGTAATAGTTTGAATTTAATAATTAAATAATTAAATACAATTTATGAGTATATTAGAGATGTTTTTTATATTCAAATTCATAAAAATGTGTTTTATATATTATAAAGAAGTGAAATGTAATTTATATTGATTTCTATCGCCTCAATTTGAAAATATTGTAATATTCATTTTAATCTATATATATATATTTAATATAATGTGGAGGAGGACAATTGGTATTCTCTCAGAGGTTTGCTGGTAGTTACGTGTCATGCGGGCTGCTGGGTTCTTCTATCGTGGAGAGTTTACCCATTAAATTTGTGATTTCAATAATTTCCTCACAAAAATTAGATCGGAAAAATAACATTGAAAACTTTTTCGAAAAGTCACATTAAAGAAAACTGGATAGGGAATCTTCTCCACACTACTTGCTCCATTACATTAATTTTCTCACATGATTTTATTTATATTTTTAATATTATTTTTTCTTAATAAATTTTAAATTAAGATATTTTTAAAACTAGTTGTCTTTAATGAAAGTTTTTGAAACTTTTTCCCTCTAATTTTTCTAAAATCCGGCAGGAATTTATTGAAATCACAAGCTTGATGGGTAACCCCTACACAATGGAAGTGACCTAGGGTTTTTAGGGTGCTCAATCCATATATGCACAATGGAAGTGCCCTAGGGGTTTTTTAGAGTGTTGAATCCATATATGCAGAATGGAAGTGCTCTAGGGGTTTTTTAGGGTGTTGCACAATGGAAGTGCCCTAGAGATTTTTTGAGGGTGGTGAATCCACATATATAGTAAAAAACCCAATTTAAATATCACAAAACAAAATTTCACCTCAATTTTTTCGCAGGATTCCAGCACTAGAAAGTCCAAAAAATTACACTAAAAACAACTCCATTTTAAAATAACAATAAATTAATGAGTATTATTAAATAAATTAATTTAAAAATATTAAATCTACTTGGCATGATATATAGTATATTCAAATAAAAACAAAAACCAAAAACCTTCAATAAAAGTTAATTAATTTTTTACAATATTGAATAGACAAATTGTAAAGTATAATTAATTTTTTACAACATTGAGTAGACAAATTGTAAAGTATAGATATGTATGTCTGCAATAACCAAAAAAAAAAAAAAATCAATCACACTTTATTAATTTTGATTCAATCATACTTTATTATTTTGGTCAATTTTGAATAGACAAACTACCTATATGTTTTTCTTATTTTTATATTTAATGAACTAAATATAACATCTTTCAAGATAGTGTATAGAAAATTACATGAAAATTACATTAATTAATAAATTAAGTTAGAGAAAATAGATGAAATATAATTATGAAAATAAAAATATTATTATAATAATAAAAAATAAAAATAATTATAATAAAATAGATCAGTATAAATTTAATTTTTATTAAACAAATGTAAAATATATTTTTTCATAAAATATTTATAATATTAAAAAACAAAATCAAAATTAAAGTACATAAGCTACAATACATTTATATTAATTAATACTATTTTTCATTAATAAATTTATATTAATTATTAATATTTTTCAATTATATTTATATAATAAATAATTTATTACTCTTTTATAATTAGTCCCTATATTATATTATTTAGTAGTGACACATATTAACATCATAAAAGGCACGCAATTGTCATGTTACCTTGATTTGTGGGGAAAGGTAATCCTATTATCACGCTTGACACATGTTATAACAGAATTGGATAAAAAATTTCTTAGTTATAACATGAGGTGATATTAAAGTAACCTATATTCTTCACATATCAGACCCAATATATTTTTCTTCCACTGACCATAATTAATCTGGATATTTCCTCCCCAGTGAAGCTATCCACAAAAACAAAAACTTATCTAAACTAATACACTGAATCCAACGTTCAAGAAAGAGTGGATCCAATGTTCAAGTTTTTGCTTTATAAAACAAAATGGCGGTTACATAGAGAACACCATAGGTATCAATGGCGGGCACAACATCACATGGTAAACAGTAACCAGGCGATTTCCAAATCCAGTGCCACCTACCAAAACCAAACGATAGCACACATGAGGACAAAAATCAAACATGACTATCACATTTTTTTAATATCAGAAACTGTGGGCTGAACTACCTTCTGCTATATAACTCCTGCAACACACGTCCTTGCCACAGAGTTAATTACGCCTGACATGTTTCTTTCCAGTCCTGCAGAGAGATGGCTGCAAATGCAATGGAGCAGAATGGGGGAAATCCAAATCTAAATCCAAACCCCAGTCCAAGACTATGGTGATGGGACCATATACACATAGGGATCGGCTCACCCGCCACTGCCAAACCTTTTAACTCTGTTTTCTTTCACTAACCTGCAAAGAAAACATGAGCATAATGAATAGGTATATCGACTCTGCATTTGCACGAATCTTTAACCCTAACTCTACAGGGTTAAAAGAAAATAACTTGGTTAAACTAAATATAAATATGGCGCTTACAATCTGAGGGCTTTGCTAGTATCGGTGGTGTCACCACGGGCTTCTCATATGCTTCTCTCAGAGCCAGCGGTTTTGTCGAAAAGAAATTTGTGTATAGCAATGGAACAACTTCCATCTCTCTCGTTCTCTGCTTCGCCGCATTTCCTTTCGTTGCGTCTTGATCTAGGTATCGCCTTAGCAAACATCGGGCTGAGCGGTTTTTATGATAGAAATTGAAATTTCGTTTGGGCAGGTTTCAAATTCATACCAAAAATTGCGCGGGTTTCAAATTCAAATTCAAATGTGCGTCCCATTAAATGTCGTATTTTGTATATACCGTATTGTATACCCAGCGTTCACGGCGATGGCCATCAAATTCTTCCTCATCCGTATTGCTATGCCCATCCATAAATAATTCATCAATTCTTCCTCGTCCTTATTGCTATTGCTATGTCAGGTCTCGGCGGATGGGCAGTGAAGTTTTTCGACGAGCAAGGTTTCCAGGCCAAAACTCGGCCCGGTAAACTACTCCAATTTGAATTTGTGCAAATCTAATACTAAACATACACTGCCCCACCACATTTAATTCTCTATAGCTTACGATTTATAGGTTTCCCCTCCCAACTACTCCATTGAAAAACGAACACTAAGTTTAATTGGTAATCATGTCATTGATAACTTTGTTTCAATCATGTTACAATTCTCCTTGTCGTATGTTATTTCACATTGTTGTGTGTAGGATGATTGTCATCGTACATTGTATTAAAAACATTCTTGCAAGCGCACGATGATGGCGGCATAAGTCATCGTTATGAAATAAGACTCAAGGCCTTTGCACCAATCACAGCTTAAATAAATAGAATTTAAAAAAAAAAAAAAAAAAAAAACAATTGTTTTCTATTATTAGCCTTGTTATTTAAATTTTCAAGTCAAAATCTTGTTAATTAAAAGTCAATGCATATCGAATGCAAGAGAACCTTCTTGCAGCAAGGATAATAATATATACAAAACTAATATATATAATAATATATTCAAATTCAAATTCAAATGTGCGTCCCATTAAATGTCGTATTTTGTATATACCGTATTGTATACCCAGCGTTCACGGCGATGGCCATCAAATTCTTCCTCGTCCGTATTGCTATGCCCATCCATAAATAATTCATCAATTCTTCCTCGTCCGTATTGCTATTGCTATGTCACGTCTCGGCGGATGGGCAGCGAAATTTTCCGACGGGCAAGGTTTCCGGGCCAAAACGCGGCCCCGGTATACTACTCCATTTAACTTAATGATGGGCATATATTGTCGCATCGCATTTAATAAATCTAATAAAAAGCATATATTACCGCACCACATTTAATTCTCTATGACTTACGATTTATTAGTTGCCGTTGGGAGGTCGGTCTCGACTTGAGGTCGCGGTCGGACATTGGTTCTTAATTATTTATGAACTCCCGACTGAAAAAGTTCCAACTACGGTGGAATGATTCCCAATTAACCTTACTTTTCGTCTTTCAATCCTTTTTCAGATTATATTATCTTGCGTCTAAAGGCCAACTAAAAGTCATAGGTTGGACTTGCCTTGACACTTTTCATGCGAACTGGATTTTTATATTTCTATTAGGCCACGTGGTCGTAGTTGGTGGTCCGCCAACGTGGACAGGCCAAGTGGCAGTCAGCAAAAATGACAGTTGGAGTCGGCCTTATCCGTCAATACACCTTATTTTTTTAATTTTCGAGCTCCACCCGTGACTTATGACCTCGTCAGGGTCGACCCACTTCCTTGCCACATAAAGCTGCTAGGGTCTTGGGCAGTCCTGACCCTGACTACCAATTACACGGGCTATTGAACCTTCTAACCTTTGACGCTCTCCTTCTCTGCTAGTCTCGAGAAATATGCTTCCGACCACATCATTGTGTGTTATTAAAAAGACACATATATACTAGAAGTTGCCCCTAAAGGTGCAAAGATACACCGAAGGTAGTTCTTAGAAAATCAGAAAGGAAAAGTAAAAATATAGAAAAGAAAATGAAAAATCATAATGGAATAAGAAAGTTTACTATTTTCTAATTTCATTTTTACTTCCAAATAATTAAAAAACTTAGAAAATAGGAAAGGGAAACAAATTTAGAAAATGGAAAAGGGAAAGTAAAAAAATCGAAAAGAAAATGAAAAATGGTATTGGAATAAGAAAGTTTACCATTTTCTAATTTCATTTTTCCTTTGAAAGACTTGAAAAACTTAGAAAATGGGAAAGAGAAAGTAATAAAATACAAAAAAAATGGAAAATCATAATGGAATAAGAAAGTTTCCCATTTTCTAATTTAATTTTTGCTTTCAAAGACATAAAAAGCTTTTTAAATGGAAAAGGAAAAAAAGTTTCTATGTAAATATGTAATACATTGCTAATTTTAAAAGGAGTGACTATTTTTGGGATTTTATATATTTTTTAAATATGGTTATGTTTATTATGAAGAATTTTAGATACATAAGTTTTTAAATTAGAAGAGTATTTTAAATTCAAGAATAGAAAGGAATATAAGTTTTGAAAATAAATGATAAGTGTGGTTTTTAATTCAAAATAAATTTAATAAATAGTAAATGAAGGTATTATTTTTACAAAGAAAACAATTTTTTAGGATGGATAATGTCAAATTTTTTTTCTCTGATTTTTTTCAATAATACTTTGACACGATCCAAAGACTTCAATCTCTCTCTAGTATTTTTATTATTATTATCCGTAGAATTTGTATGGTTGTTAACACAACTTGTAATTAATAACCTAGGAAAATCATCTTAAGTCTACAATACGAAAGAAAATAAATTTAAATGAGAACGTTCAAAGTGTTATCCTTACAAAAACTACACACAAGCATCGTAAGTCAATTAACGTATTCTAACATTGCTAGCAGCCAATAGTTAAGGAAATGAGCACTAGTGTTTTAGCACAATGAGGGTTTATTTGAAAATCCATGAATCTCCGACAGGTAAAACTAAGTCACTATCTATGCTACAGTGTTACGGAAGCCATTGAGATCTAGCTGTTGGGGAAGCCATGACTAGTTAAGATCTGTACAAAATAACAACCTAGAGGAAGTTGGTCAGCTTCAGGAAGTACTGTATCACAACAATATTTATAATATAAATGGTTAAAACTTACCATTTTTAAATTTTCTAATAAGAGAGTTTACCATTTTCTAATTTCTTTTTTCCTTTCAAAGACTTGAAAAACTTAGAAAATGGGAAAGTAAGAATATACAAAAAAAAAAAAAAAAAAAAAAAAAAAATGAAAAATCATAATGGAATAAGAAAGTTTCCCATTTTCTAATTTGATTTTTGCTTTCAAAAGTTTAAAAAACTTTTTAAATGGAAAAAGAAAGAATTTGTAAAAATTATTATAAAAAATATTGTAACGTGAAAATAAAATGTAAGGAGTTTGGAAAGTCAACCTTCATTAAAACTTCATGAACCAACATAATAGATGGAATACTAATTACATGGAGTTTAAACCCATACCATGGCATCCGATGATTATTAGTAGGTACGTAAAGTAAAGATGAAGACAACCTCAATTCAATTTTAAAATTGGTTTGCCTTTTTCAATTATTATTATTCAAATCATCAATAATCACGTGGGCGGCTGGTATGAGTTGTAGTGTATGTTTAAAACACGTTCCGCTCAACTACGCTCAACTACGGTTAAAACTAACGGTAGTTTGACTCAACTAACTGCAAGTCTCATATCATGCAAACAACGCACAAATCACGAGATTAGTCCAGCAAGGCAGCGGAGGTGGCATCTAATTACACCGATTTCGACTTAAAAATAGTGCACAGATGTCACCATAAGACTAAAAGTGTTGACGATGGTCGGTGGGAACTTTTCAATATAACACTTTCGGTGTAATTATTATATTATTATTTGCAATTTATATTATTATTAATTATTTTTTATATTTATATTGACTTTTAAAAATAAAATAATTAGGAATTTTGCTTCTGTGATCCATAACATGTGATAAAAATCTTTCGGTGAAAATCACATCAGAATAGATTTGGTCGATGCGTTTCGAACCAACCAATGTGGTTCATGATCTTGTCCTCATGATGAACCACACTGGTTGGTTCGAAACGCGTTGACCAAATCTATTCTGATGTGATTTTCACTGAAAGATTTTTATCACAATAAAATAATTATTTTATATGTTGATTTGTAATTTTGTCTTGGAGTTGGGGCTTCATTCAATACATTCAACCTTATTCTAAGGAGTTAATTTGCGCATACATATATAGAAATATAAATAAAGCATTATATATATGTATATATATTATTTTTCAATTTATATTATTATTAATTATTTTTTATATTTCTATTGTGCCACATGGCAGAACTTGGTGGTTTGCCGCTGTGGAAAGGCCAGGTGGCAATGAACTAAAATTCTAGTTGGAGTCATGCCTATCCATTAGCCGACCCCACTTTGTTATTTTCAGGCCCAACACCCGACCTCTAGCCTAGTTGGGGTCGACCCACTTCCTTGGCACATCAACCTGCTGGAGGCGTTGGTAGTCCCAACCTCGACTACCCATCCTTGGACTGCAATGCACTCTGACTTGGTGTGATTCAAGTTGGGCGAGGGCCTACCGATATTATACCCAACTATTGGACCTTTTGACCTCTGATGCTTTCCTTGTTTGTTGGTCTCGGGAAATTTGCTTCTTACCATGTCACTGTGTCTTATATATATATATATATATAATTTTTCAATTTATATTATTATTAATTATTTTTTATATTTGTATTGATTTTTAAAAATTAAATAATTATTTTATATGTTTATTTCTAATTTTGTCATAAATAATAAGATATCCAAAGCTATTAATCAACATAGACAATATTTTTTTGGGAAACTATTGGTTATCATTCTAACAAGACCGCCTACATTCACACACCCCTTTATCCTCCACGTGGCAACCACTCAGTGGCCTAGATGGAAGTAGTTGGGGCTCTGCCATAATGGACATCTCAGGCAATAGTCAACTCAAAGGCCAGTCAGAGTTGGCCCTATTCGTCACCATACCTGATTCTTTTTATGTTCGGTCTCAATCTCGACCTCTAACCTAGTCAAGATCAGCCCCCTTCCTTTGTACATCAACATGCTGGACTCGGGGGCTGTCCTGACCCCGACTACCCATCCTACGACTGTAGTGCACTCTGAATTTGTGTGATTCAGGTAGGAAAAAGGTCCACTGATGTTACACCTAACTATCTGACCTTCTCAGCTACAAAGTTCTCTTGCTCTACTCGTCTTGGGAAATCTGTGTCTGTTCGGGTCACTTCTTCTTTTGTATAGTGATAGTGTTATGCGTAGGAGTCCAATCCAGAGTTGCCATGACATGGTCATCATTAGACTCGATGGATACGGGTTATCCGATTAGAGCTATAAGGTTTGATTCTCGCCTAAATTCACAACGATGTGACTCTCTACAAGATATTACCATGGTCTGATAAGGAGGTCTTGGAAACTTGTGAGCAGTTCACTCGATCTTTTCCAGTGCCTTTTATCAGGTCTTGCTCCCTTCATGTGCACTGTACCCATGTAGCATGCATTTATCTATGGCTTGGTTACGGTCGATTTTTAACCGGATGGACTTGCGTTCGCATTCTTTCAAAGTTACACCATCTCACTAGAGCGTTGACTGGCGCTATCCCTCCTGAGCTTACAACAAGACTACTCTTTCTCAGCCCACCAAATTCTTAGAGTACAAAAAAGGACACATGGAGATTGGCATTCATCACGTAGTTGGGAAAATTCTTCTAAAGGTTCAAATATCTGCGTCAACCCTATGGACAGGGGTGCATTGGGTGAATTCTCAACCTATAAACATTTTCCTCTCAGTGACAAGGAATTCCAGGGATCATGTCTCCACATGCGATATTTCAGCAACCCCCAACTAAGAACTCGATGGTTGCTAAAGGGCCTCCAACTCTCTTGCCAATAATAGAGATGTGCTATGCATCGTTCATGTGTGGGATGCCTCCATCTCGAATTCCATAGCTACCATTAGTCGTTCATGTGATACGCTAACCCGTGAACTCAGTGTTGAGGTACTAGGCAGGGTAAGGGTTCCGACCTCGGGAAGTTCAACAACAATGAAATGCAAATCAATTCCTCCCATGAGTTTGTGCCCTACTCAAGAGAGTGGATTCCATTGCAGGATAGATAAGTCGTCATGTGAAGTTACAACCTAAAAGCTAAGAGATAAGGATATCCTAAGCATTCCTAATAGGCGATCACATTCTGTAACATGGGATTGTGGCCCTTATGAGCTCACAGACTAGGTAGATAGAATGTCTCTGATGTAACCTATTGAATGCATTAAAATGAGTCCTTTATTATTAATCATTGTCATAGTTAGTTCAAGTATTCATGGACTAACTATAGTTACTTTCACACTTTGTAATTTATATTATTATTAATTATTTTTTATATTTCTATTTATTTTTAAAAATAAATTAATTGTTCTATACGCTACTTTGTGTTTGTGGTTCTATATATATTATAATCAAATATAAAAAAATATATATACTAATTTATCACATCATATTTTCTCTTGTAAGCATCAAATACATATGTTACTCTGTTATATTTAGATTCTCTTTTTCCCGACTTAACTTTGTGAAAATAGGCAATAAATTTTTTACATACATATGTTACTCTGTTATATTTAGATTCTCTTTTTCCCGACTTAACTTTGTGAAAATAGGCAATAAATTTTTTACAGATGTTAATTGAGTATGATTTGAATTACAAAACAAATTCAAATGGCGTTGAGCTGGATGCGAGCTAAATGAGAGCAGTGTAAATTCTATTGGGAGGTTGCATGGCTTCCCTATTTCATGAGAGTGATATGAATCGTGGTGAGCTAGTCTACTTAAATTACTCTTGCTTTCTATTAATTACTTACTAAATCTTCTTCACTAAGACATTATAAACTGCGCATACAAAATCTCAAGGAAATTTAATATAGCAACACCTCTCTACTACAGGTGCTTTAATATTTACATTTATTTTGTTTGGAGTTTCCATTTACTGAAAACATAATATATATATATATATATATATATATATAATTAATGATACCTTTAGCGTGGAAGAAAGAAAAGAAGACCCGTGGAGATATTACTTTCATTTGAACCATGTTCAAAGACAAATTATATATATATATATAATTTGTCTTTGAACATGGTTCAAATGAAAGTAATATCTCCACGGGTCTTCTTTTCTTTCTTCCACGCTAAATATATATATAATTTGTCTTTGAACATGGTTCAAATGAAAGTAATATCTCCACGGGTCTTCTTTTCTTTCTTCCACGCTAAAGGTATCATATAATATAATTTGTCTTTCAGCATAGTTCAAATGAAAGCAATATATCCACATGTCTTCTTTTCTTTCTTCCACGCTAAAGGTATCGTATAATATCAGTTGTAGTTGCGGTTGTAGGCATAAAAATGGGCTTTCATATTATAAAATTATTAAGTATGATTGAAATTTTCTGAAGAAGCTAATGTTGGTAATGTATGAATTATCGTGGCAACCAAATTCTTATGTGCTAAAAAATTTTAGGCTATGGGAATTTTTGTGAAACAAATGACTTTCAAAGTTTAAATATATTTTTAACTAATAAAGAAAACATATAATTTTAGCGTAATCAAGAAAACATCATAATTTTACATAATTTTACAGGTTCACATTTTCACCCACTTTATATGATTAAAAATTTATTATTCATAGCTACCCACAAAAATTCATAATAATCACATATCGAGTTTTTTTGAAAGTTGTATTGTATTGCAGTGTTCACTAAATTTTATGCAATCTTATGCATTAAATGAGATTCTATAAAGTTTTATCACTTCATAAATTTTTGCGTGTTGTTTTCAAGAAATTCAAATCACAATTTTGTAAATATTTATGCATGTTACGATCCTTTCCGCTATGAATACTTTGAATGGCATTTCAACTTTGTCAATAGTTTTCATCAATTGAGAACATATGAAGGAGTTGGGAGAAAGGATTTTCAAGAAACAATTTTGGGAAACTTCCTGCAATTGAATCTGTATTGTGGAAAGACACTATCAATAATATATGTGACTCTCCCATCTTGTGTTTTTCAAAGTGCAACAGATTTATTGGTTACTTGCTTTGCTTTCAAAGTTGAAAGGGTGATGACTTTTTAGTTAATATTGTTTCTGTGATTTTCACCCCTTTCTTATTTTTATAATTTGGTTCCTGCTCTGAAGAACCTGTGTATATGAATGTTCATGGTTTTCCTTCATAGTTGTGGAATACTTTCCACTATAAGTACCAAAATAATAAGACCTTTGCGATTTTGTCAAAATTATATTGACAAAATCTATTAAAAAAACCTAACCTAGAAGATTTACAAAGTGCCATGTCATTTTGTCATGCTCTTGAATGAAGAGGTGGCATCACACTCGCATCATATAATTAATTTTATTGGAGTAAAAAAATGTCTTTTAATGAAAATTATTAGAGGAGCTCAAATTCTAAGTACATATTGTGTAAATGGTCCAAAATTAATAACCTTAGTCTATGCATTTTGCTTCAAATTTAGTTTTTTTAGGTATTATCTACATTTCCCTACAAATTCTGCAATTTCTCATATTTTACATAGTGTTTTGCCCATGTCATTTCAGATAAATTGATGAATAATTCTATAATTTCATATAAAGAATAAGTCATTAGTTTCATGTACCATAGACAATACATTATTAAACTATATTTATGGTGTACACATTATTTAGATAAATGTCTTTCAGATTAATCATATCATTAGGATTAGGTCGACGTTTCGAACCATCTAATGTGGTTTATCCTCAGGACAAGGTGAAAAATGATGTTTGATCTCAATGAATAAATAGTTTGGATGCATCATTACCCGGAAAGAGCCATTGAGACTAGCTGTTAAGAACTAGCCGTTAAAAACTAGTTGTTAATTAGTTCAAATTTTTATTAATAAATGTTTATTATTAATTATACATTATTATAATAGGGTTAATAGTTGAACACTTTGAAAAAACCGATTATATATATATATATATATATATATATATATATATATATATATATATATATATATATATAATTTAATTAATAAATTAAAACATAATTGGATTAATAAAAGATTATTATCAATTAAAATATTTATATACTTATTATAACAGGGTTAATAGGGTTATTGGTTAAAATCTTTTGAAATGTAAAAAATTGATTTCAAAAAGTTAAAACATAATTTAATAATATATTAAATAGAATAGGGTGTTTTAGTATTATAATAGGTTAATATAGATTATTATAATAGGTAAATCAAAAATTTTATAACAAAAGTATATAACTACCAATAATTTATAAATCAAGAATAATAATCATAAAAAGAAAGGAAACTAAGAGAAAAGAGGGGGAGGACACAAAAAATAAAAATAAAAATAACCAAATAAATAAATAATAATAATAATAATAATATAAAAATAAATTAATTAATTAATTAATTAAAATTAGTAATTAATAATAATAGGGAACAAAAAATAAATGCAATTGGGCAAAATTATTTAAAGAGAGCTGGAATCCAGTTCTTACTCAATTTCCACCCATCATCCCTATTGAGATTCTTAGCATGCCTTTCAATCTCAATGGCTTCCCTAAGCTTCCTATGGTGGAAGTGACCTACCCTAGCAAGGACTTTGGAATCCTCAATGCAAACATGGTGACCCGAATTTTCCACATGTTCAACAAGAGCAGAAGTGTGTGATCGATTATGTCTGATGTCTGCCGCATGCTCCTGGATTCTCTGTCTAATAGACCGACTTGTTTCCCCAATATAGGGAGTGCCACGGGAACAAGGAACCAAATAAACACCCTTCATGTCCTTCGGGTCAATAGGGTCTTTTACGGAACCAAGCGAGTTTCTAATAGTACAGAGAGGCTTGAAAGAAGAAGATACATTATTCCATTTGATGACATGAGCAATTTTGTCCGAAGTCCCCTGGATAAATGGGAGATGAACTTTGGAGATAGGATCATCATGAGAGGATTTAACGTTTAACCCTTTATAGGCTTTTTGAAAGGCTTTAAGGCCCTCAGATCTACTATAACCATTATTCTCAAACACTTCAAGAAGATGGGATTCCTCTACCTCTAAGTGGCTATCATCAGAGATTCTTAGAGCACGGGTAGCAAGAGTGCAAAGAACACCAAATTTATGATCAGGAAACTGTTGAGAACCAACATGGAGATACTGTTCTGTGTGAGTTTTCTTGCGAAAACTTGGTGGGAAATGGAACCATCCTCCCTTCTAGACAAAATAATATCCAAGAAGGGCAGGCAACCATCCACCTCCACTTCCATCGTGAATTTAATGGATTCAAATAGGGAGTTCAGGTGCTTAAGAAATTGATCTAACTTTTCGCGACCATGGGACCAGATGACACAAGTGTCATCCATGAACTGGTTCCATTTCCTAGGGAGAAATTGAGCTGAGGCTAAGGCCTTAGATTCAAAATCTTCCATAAATAAGTGTCATGATCAGGGACACGACTAATGACATCAATGGCTTCCTGGATGGGAATTTTGGTAAACAATGATACAACGTCAAAGCTTACTAATAACTCCCCAGGTTCCAACTTAATGTCTTTCCATTCTTTGATGAAGGAAGCTGAGTCCTTTTATGTGAGCCCCACGAGGGGTTTAAGCTTCTGAGCTAAGAATTTAGCAAGATGATAGGAGGGATCACCTATTGTGTTAACAATAGTTCTTAAAGGGGCACCAGGTTTATGAATCTTAGGAAGACCATAAATCTTGGGGATGAGGGGATTGCTCTCAATAAGCTTTCTAGAGAGAGGATTAAGGGTGGAATCAGACTTAATGGCGAGGGAAACCTCTCTAGAAATCGCTTTAAGGGGATTATTTTTAAGCTTCACATAACAACCACTATTGGATAAATGGTCAATCATTTTACTATCATAGTCAGAACTATCATAATGACTATGGCACCACCCTTGTAGCTTTAAGGATAACAATATCAGGGTTATCCCTAAGGGCTTTAAGGGAAATAAACTCAAGCTTACTCAAATTTCTTTTGGGAGGCTTAGCCTTCCTCAGAATAACAGAACAATCTTGTCGAATGGTCTCCTTGATGCTATCTGGAATATCCTTGATGCCATACTCAATGTTGCAGATAATGTCATCATTGGGAATCTTCCTAGGGGCAATGGAAAAATTAAGACCCTTATTAAGGAGATTAAAAACAGAAGAATAAAAATTGAAACTAGAAAGATTAATAACATTATTCCTACCCAAAGAAATATTATTATCATTATCATTATTATTATTATTATGAATATTGTTTTGATTAAATGAATTAGTATTTTTAATATTAGAATTGTTAATGTTACTTCTGTTATTATTAAAGGAATTAATATTGTTAATATTAGAGTTGTTAATGTTTATGTTATTATTATTATAAATCTTATTATGAAGCTTCCTAGAAATATATCCCTTAGTATTGTAATCGTTATTAATATTATTAAAGTTAATAGGATTAATCATTGTATTAATACTATTATAATTCATATCCATGTGATTATTATTCTTCATATTTATAATTGAGTTAGAACTAGAAACCTTAGGAATATTCCTATTTATGACTATGCTAGGGCTCCCTACATCAGGATTAGAAACCAAACAACACTTTTTCGGGAAGGAGATGGGGAGGCCATCCGAATGAGGAACCGCCAACCGATTCACCGAGCAATGTAGTGTAGGATCAAGAGAAATGGAACTGCATTGTTTAATTATTTTAGTAAGCATTATTTCAATTTATACATATGATGTCACATGTTCACAATGAAACTAATATCTTAATTCTCAATTTGTAGATATAAAAATACATTACATTTGCTAAGATTGGGGTGGATCTTAGCTAGATAAGAGCTTAAAAGTTGTGAATTGGAACTCGTATTGGGCCAACCACTTATTTCTAGAATCATTAGTGTTTTTTTTTAAGCATATACAAAAACATGTATGAAAATTTATCTCATTTTCTTCCAATCATGATCATATTGTATTTATTAAATTTTTCAAATCCACTTATATATGGGTTGCATTTAGGTTCCCAAATAGAAAAATTATCCATATTTTTTTCTTTCTTTTAATATTTCACTTTCATTAAAAACATTGTAAACATTAACTAATATGAATATTTAGACGAAATTCCTTTAAAAAAAAATAGTGTTAATCCCATATATCATAAAGAACACTATTAAACTACATTCATGATTTGAACATTGTGTTTAATTAGTCTGTTATTGTTGTGCTCGATAGTGTTCTAAACTCTATTGCATACATATCCATATCAGTCTGAGCAATAGAAAAATAGAAACAACAACAACCAGGAAAATATCAAAAAATTATGCCATAACCCAAGAGTCACATATTTCTATAGATGTAATAAGGAGTTGCAAATAAGACCTCATTACTTTAGTCTACCAGGGAACAAAATATAGAGAAAATTTGTCAATTTTAGTCCATTTATTGGTCATTATTCTTCTTTCTTGGACTTTCCTACTGCTTTTGTTATATTTCATAAGTCAATCATTTCATTGATAGAGATTCATATGGTAACTTCATTGCCTTCATCTGTAGAGATTTTTTTCAAATACGTGGAAGTAAAAACGTCAATTTAGTTTCACGTTGCATTATACCATCCATTTTTCTCTGTTTCATTGCAAATACAATTTCGCTCTCCTGTCCAAATTTTCCCAATCTTGCAAAAACAAGACAATTGCATTTAGCTAGCCAATTTCAACAAAAAAGTTAACTAAACAACTATACAAAGATTGTTGAAATAATTGATGTTGACAGTTACTGATTGAAAAAGAAATGTGACAATGATGCGACTATTGACGATGTCTTCAACACCAATAATCTCTTTAGACTTCAAGCATTTTTATATAGTCCAAGAGATTTACTTTTCAATTCAAATGAAGTACTTTTGAATTTTCATTAAATTTCCACTGAATTACGAAATGGCACACTAGACCACTTCTTGATATGACCCGAACAAGGCCACATAGAGGTAATAGAGTCATTTAATTATTAATTAACACTTTATTTCCTATATCGGCTTCATGGAATCCATTGACGTCAAGACCTGACTTTGGCGTAGAATCCTTGAGACTCTCCAGTGAATTTTCAATTCAATGATGTGCAATGCACAAGATGCATTGCATTGTTTACAAAAATATATATCAAATGATATCATAAAAACTAAAAGAAAATTTCAAACTGAAAAGCATACCTTATTAATATGGAAATTCCATATGAAAAATGTGGGGTTAAAGGTGAACCATTTTGTTTGCAATGGGAAACAATAATATTCAAGGCAAACAGAAAGGAATGGTCCTTTCTAACTAGGGGCATTGTGAATTATTTCCAGTGCAAGAGTTTTTCAAATCAAACATACAATATAATTTCATTTGCACACCCATTATGCACCTTTGTCAATAGATGGACATAACAACAAATACAATGTACATTGTCAGATACTGCCAATAGAAACGACCCCCTTGCACATGCAACATGATCCTATGATAAGAAATGCACATAGGGATGAAGGAAAATTGCACTATAGTATGGTGCAAATGAAGAAATATAAAAATAATAAGATCAATGTTTGTATATTAAAATATCTATTGCGTTTACAAACAAAAGACCATAAAAAATCATACAAACAAAAGCTACAAAGTCAACATCGTTGCTTATCCAAAAAAAAAAAATCCTTTAATAGTTTACCTAGCCAAGATAAAAGACACTCCTAAAAAGAAATGTCCAATATGTAAATAGTTGCAGTTTCAAAAGAATTTGGGAAGCATTGGAAAATACTTGGAAAAAATCTATGTAAACTTATTTGACAACCATAGAAATATTCACACAAAAGTATTATTCAAAGTTTGCAAAAGAGCGCTTCAAAATTGAAAATTTCCACAAATATTAGGCAAAAGAAACCATTTCCAATTGTAACCACACTCTCAGAACTTGAGGAACATATTTTCGCATTAAGAATTGCATTTGCACAAATCATACAATGGGGTCGCAAACGATCACAAATGGGTTTAACAATATCAATTATCAATGTTGTGGAAACAAAGATTGTCCAAACTACATTGCCACAATATATGGAAAACACAACAACAATTATTGTTGCATTTAAAAGATGATTGGAATATAAAAATGCATTTCAAACAGGAAACTTTCACGTGCACAATTTCATGAAGGCATTGAAACAACTATGTTCTCGCCACCTTTATAGATATGGAAACATTAGCATAAATATAAATTGGGATAACATCCTATAAATTGGCTTGAATGATCCAAATGAAAATGTCGACATTGAAGACAAAAATTAAGTAGTAGGGGATTCAGAAAATAAAACGCCAACTAAAACATTGGTACACAGATACATAGGTTCCTGTTGATGGTGCTAGATTTTTCCAACATAGTAAGGGGATCTCCCTGATGTGAAGTCAAAATTAGACCTCACACCATATGGTGTAGGAGTCCCATACAATCATACAGCCCAACCTCCATTGAATGGTTTTCCAGGATACGCCTTGGTTACAATCAGTCAACAAGAAAGTGAGCTTTTATGAGACACTCAATGTAATGTATGTTAGGGAGACTTACATTGATGGTGAGGGAAACGAGCCACCAGTTAGAAAATTAATCGTATTATCCTAAAGGGGGACCCTGGAATAGAGAGAAAGACTTGTTGGGTACCTGCATATTAGTCCACATAGTAAACAACAATTGTTAAAGCATAACAACATTCATTCAATAATAGCCATAGGTAAGAAAAAAAAAATTCATTAACTACGGTATGTAAATAAAATAACATATACCATAAGCATAACCATAATAGTCCAACTATAGCTACGATACATGCATGAAGGAATGTCGTCTCATTGAGCTTATGATTACAAGCATAAGATCCCAAGTACATTGTTACATGAATGAAATTTTGTATCCAATAGTGTAACATGAAGCCATGACTTGATTCTCCAAATAATAATCTATCTCCTATGTAGTAAAAGAGAAGTCAAGGCTCAACCTCCCAAAAATCCCCTTTTCTTAAATTATGAGGAAATATTTATAACATTTTACAATGACCTTTAAGCTTCCTCATGACTCTTGAGCTCCTATGATTGTTCATATTCTAATACGACTCATTACATTCCAATTCCCACATGTGTCTCTTAGAATTAATTACATAACATTTATTACATAAGACAATTTAAAATGAGACGGTGGCCTAATAAGACAAAATTGCTAAAGGACAAAGAATAATCAAATGGTTAAATCATTTTCTTATTCGTGGAGTTAATTTGTGATGTAAGAGTTCCATGATTTGAACTCCTTCACGAGGTCTTTGATTCGGTTTGGAAAGTCCCCTTTGTAGCACATCCTCAACTCGAATTCCTCCATTAGTATGTTCTTGGAGCTTGATTGCATATTATTCTACAACCATGAAAGCTTCATGTGTACTTTGACTAGTGAAAAGGCATATTGTTGAATAATATCTTTAGTTAACTCTAAGTCTTATTGTTCAGTTACTTTCTTGATTTGTTCATTGCAATCCCTAATATCGTGGAAGATGAAATCCCTACCTTTGATTGCTTTAAGGGTTATGATGGCAGGAATCCCATGTTTCTGTTGTATTTTCACACTCACCTCACTCGGAATCAATTATGTAGACTAATCACCACTCTAGGATCCACCCTAGGACCACTAAAAAAGGTAATGATAATGATTTGTAAGTTTACTAAAGGTTGCAAATTTTGGTGTAATGGAAAACCTCACCATACCTACCCTACTGAATTTTTTAGTTTTATTTTAATGTGGTATGGTTTCCATCTAATGTGATCTTGTATGGATTCTCGCTAATGTGATGGGTTCCTGTTTTTTTCTGAGAGGTAGATCGAGAGTTTTTTTTTGGATCGCCACTAAATTTTTAACACGCTTGATCTAGATCTGGGTTATTCAAGGGTGCGCAGAGTTTAATTTTTTAGATCCGAGTCACCTGAAGTGAAGAGATCAAGGTGTGAACATTCCTATTTTAAGGAATGTAGCATTATTAATATACACAGAGTATAAAATATCATTCAAGTGCCAGCGTGGATTCGATCATTCAATGCAAAGTCCATTGAATTTCATCTACAGTAGGCAATGTTGAAGTGGTTGGGTATTCGCAGGGAGAATCAATATGCTGAGATCAGCCACATTGATCTCGAAAGTTATAATTTTATCTCCATGTTTAGGCGACATGTTTTTTCTCTCCAAATTGTAGATGAAACCCCCAAATTGTCAGCATAAAATCTTCGACAACGCAGTGTGGGTTGTTTTTTTGGATGTTTGAGAAATCAGGGCCACTCTGGACAAGCGAGGAATAAAACTTACAAAGGCAACTGTATAGGGGCATGATTCTATGGTTTTTACCCTCTAGCAAATTCGTGAGGGGAAGTATTGTATTTGTTTGGATTGTGCGAGAACCAACAATAGTGAATCTCATCCAACAACCGAGATTCTATGAAGCAAGAAACCGAATATCCTTTGAGGTAATGCAGACCTGTCTGAGGCATAAAACAAATATTAGTTGAAACAAATAATTCTCCTGTATAGTAATTTTGAAGTCGCTCGACTTCCCTCTGTGGTAAGCATTGGGAAATCCTGGGAGCAGTCTACAATATTTATGAGTCTATTAATCAGTATATTTTTTTTGCAATTTTTTCTTTGCCAACTTTGTATTATCAAGATGGGTAAAATAATGCAAGATCTTTGTGAGAAGAAGGCAATAGATGAACTTTGTAAAGAAGTCCTTCAGTTACAATCAGTGGTAGTTGTTTTACAAGAAGAAAATGAAACTCTTAAGAATTGGTTTCAAACTTTAGTAGGTGATAAAATCCAGAAGGTTAAACATTTGGAATGAAACATGGGAAAATACATCCAGATGCTTGCAGATGAATTTCAAGAGAAGATTGATCTCTTTGATGACTTGCAGGAGGAAGTTGAGTCTTTTAATGACTCAAGGTTTTTTTTTTTTTTTGAAGCAGCTGGAAGAACAAAATAATCAACACATTATGGAGATTGATTGCTTAAAATAAACAATGATGGAGAAATGTCATTTTTTAAACAAGATTATGATGCCTTATCTCAACGGCTAATTTAGAAGGATGAGGTCATTCAAAAGTTGCAATATTCCAAGCAACAACTTGAATTGGAAGTTAGTCATATTCAAAAATTTGAGATGGAGATAGTTTATGATCCAAGCTCTCCTTCTTGCACACTTGATGATGTTGAATGCCAAAATCCTGATGAATATGATCATGAATCATCACATGCCTTTGTCACACCCAATTTTGATAAACATACTACTGGTATTAGATGTTGATTTCTGAGTAAACTGGGATATAATGGAGTAGGACTTGGGAAGAATAGGAAATGAATTATTGCTCATGTTAACCTTGTAGTGTAGGCATCAAGAGAAGGCCTTGGATATGATCTTTCTGCTTCCTTATCACCTACATCCAACTGTGAGGTGATTGAAGAAAATTCTCCTATTTATTATGATAAACATATCAAAAACATGGTTGTTGATGTCATTCCAAATGATAATATTGTTGCACTCAAGTCTGAGTTTGCAGAGGAAAAAACTGAGTCATCTGCACATCTTGATTAGAAGAAATTACCCAAGCACCAACATTCTTGGTCAATTACTAGTCCTGCATTCAAATTGTTATAGAAGAGACGTGATTGAATGAATTGTGGACCAGTGCCAACCATCAAGATCGTTTGTGGATGGATCAATGTTTGGTTATGCCATCATTTGAACCAATGCTTGAAGGCGTCATATCGTCATGTTGCATTAGTTGTTCAATGTTTATTCCCAATTTTCCCTTAGCTTTGTTTCAAGGGGAGGGGGAGGGGGGTTGGGGATTTTCTTACAATGGAGGCTATTGATTCTATCTCCTTCTGCAATTATTTTTTAAGGGGGAGTGCGGGGGGGGGAAATTATATGGTCACAAATATTGTTTCCCTGTTGATAGTTGTCAATTTTGTGTGATGGTGATGGTGTTCAAACAACTTCAGCAGTGTTTTTATACAATGGTTGAGCTGAGTTTTCCATATTTAAATGCCTCTTTGGTTATTTTTTGGTTGATGGTGTTTCTTCTATTTGAATCCTTTGTCTTGGTTCTTTACCAACACCTTTTTTTTTGAAGTTTTTTGGGAGGAATTGACCGTGTTTTCTTCCCTTGTGCCTCTACAACTGTAACATCCTCTTCCCACGTCTACCCAAGTAACCTAAAAATCAGGGTAAACATGCGATTAGAGGCCACTAATATGAGATTCAACCTCCTATATGACCTTAAGGAGGTGGAACTGACGAAAACCCGACAAACATACCTTACAAACCATCAACAACACCTCCAAGAGGTAACCTAAACTCCCAGACCCCTGAACCCCGAGGGGAAACTTATTTTTGACCCTTTTGAGCCTTATATGCGGGCATGTAAGGGCAAGGGAGTGGATAAAATCTTACAACCATGGGAATTCCAAGGCAAGGTCAAGGCAAGGGCCCCAAAATGTCAGTTTTGTGCCTTCAACTCTAGGATTTGTACCACCTTTTTAGCCCTAGCGCCTAGGTCACTTCCAAAAATTTCATGAAAATTTAGGAGATGATAAATAAAATAAAATAAAGGTATGAAAGCAATAACATCATCAAGAACTCATCTAGACCCCTCTCGCCCATGACAGGAGTTTCGTCAAGCATGTCGCAAACATTGCATCTAAAGAATAAACAACATATTTAAACATGGGGGTCTCTTACTTATCTAGGAATAACTAAGAAGCATTTCTCCATCCATAATAAGCTACAATAAATTCTATTTTACCATAGATAAATTGTGTATTCATTTACAGGTAAAAAAATAGATAGATCCATACATCATCATTGATCAAACACATGCTTATAACCAACACAATAACAACAGAAATACAATGGATTTAACAACAATAAAATACATACATAAACTAGCACAATTGCATACCAAATAACAGAGGAATGAGCTCTTCATTACTGAATGTGAAAACCAATCGGAGATGGGACTTCCATGTTCCACCTGACCATAGATTGATTGAGCTAAGTCTCACTTCAGCCAATCACCCACGTGACATATTCCAAGCATGAATGTGAGACTTTTAAAACACATAAATTAACACCAAACTAGGGCTCCAAAGACCAAATCACCTCAACCCCAAACCAGTGATTCGACCTCATGGTCATACATCACTAAACATTACAGATTGATGTCTATACAAGCAGTTTTAGGGCTCCGGAGTGCTTGTTCCAACCAGGGCTTCTAGGAACTAATAACTCAACCCAAAGCTAAAGGAAACATGAGAACCAACTGGAAAAAAATCAATGAAAATAAACCCACAATACCATGATTTTCTAGGAAATGGAAAGGCTAGGAAAATCCGCATGCATACACCATGCATTCCAAAAATAGCGAGGAAAACATACATGCAACTCGGTACCTACACTCAAAACCCACTGTATATGCTAATCTTGATGTCCTCTTGCGCTTTCCTGCTCTTCCTTTGCCTTATTTCTCAAAATTACCAAGTATCCACACTCTCCAAGAGTGCTCCAAGAAAACTATAAGTGTCCACGAGTGAGAGAGAGAGAGAGAGATAATAATGAGAGAGCTCAAAAAATGTGAGTAAAATCTTATCCACTGATCCTCAAAAGCCTTTTTATTAAAGAGGCCTCTATTTTCTTCATTTTCCATTATTTTCCTTCATTTTCTTCCTCACATGAAACTTGTGACCTTTCACCTCCCTTTTCTCCTAATTTCCATTATCTTCATAAATAAAATGCCAATAAATGCCTCATGACTTTTCAAAGCCTTTTCCATTGCCTTTGCCAATTTCCTTTAGCCATAACAAACTGAAATGAACACCCTCTATGATGTTTTTCCCACCATTAATCTTAGAATACGTGTCCCATCAACCGTGGTCTTATATATTTTTACATGGATTTTTAACCAGGGCTGTTACAGAACCCTCCCCTTGGGGGAACACCATCATCGATGTTCAATCACGCCTATAACCAGGAAAAAAACATACTGCGTATGGAGCTTTATAATATAACTCATTGCAGTATTTACAATGACATCTTGTTGAAAACATGACAATCATATTGTTTATTGGATCTTTATAACACAACTGATTATGATATTTACAATAAAAACCACATTTCCTTCAACCAAAAAATAATCATATTGTCTATGGAACTTTATAAATCCAAATCGATACAATATTTAAAACAATATACAAATACACACATATACATATTTGTTGAACCGGAAAATAGAAGGATACGATGCTCGTACCAACAAAAAGGGAATCTAGAGGCTCACACCTCCACCCTCAAAGTAATACCAGGATTCACCTCCTTCCCATGAATTTAGAATCCACTATCAAAGTCAAAGATGCATCCAATGCCCAGAGCTACAATCCTGCGTCACTTATCCTCTCAGTGAACAGTTACCGGCTCATTGATCCAGGGCACACTCCCAATGTGCATTTTATTCCATATAGAAATTCTAATGAACAAAACAAATCTATCCCAGACCTTCCCTTCTCTGCTACATAGTCCCTCGGTAAATCCGGTCACCCATTCCGTGTAGTCACTCACCTTCCAAGTTCTCCTAGCACCCCCATCTCGGGCAATAAATCCCTTGGAAAGGTTTCCTCCCACTGGAAGTTCAAAAAATCAAGGCATATACCTTCCTCAAAACCATCATAACGATCATAGCATGATCATGGAAATCAAAGGAAACTATTGGGTACCAATGTCCCATAATGTCCCCGATCCTGAAAAGCTTTACCAACATACTATTGCTTGTTAATTCCTTTCGTTGTCGCTGTTAATTCTTGCAGTCAGTTCCAATCACCCAATCGGGCATTTCCATGCTTCGTGTACCAAACACATAATTTCCATTAGATTCAAAATAAATTGAAATAACTTCAAATCATACCTCATTGGTAGCTCGTCAATAAGGTACACTTTCAATCTTGTTTACTTCCTGTCGCAACAAGTCAAACTAGTTGTTTGATCAAATCATCATGTATAAACATATCACATCAGGTTAGCTAAAACACAACCATTATAGGTCAAAATCATAAATTACATGCAATCACCATAACTATAGTTTACATATAATCATCATAATCCATAATCATAAATCACATGTAACCATCATAGCTCAGAATCACATGCACAACAAGACTGAAATAAAATATCGATACTTATCCTTCATCGATTTGTGCTTTTGCCTTTGCTCTTTTTGTACACACATTGGATCAGTTGCCACACCGGACAAGAACCCAATAACTTTTCTTCTCTTCAATAACGTACACATACACACAATGTACATCATGTACATCCACACAAGGCATACAACACCACACAATACATACACCCACACCGTGTAATATTCCAAATTAGGAAAGACAACAATATTGAACACTAAACTGAAATGTACAATAAATAATGATGAAAAACATATGAGAAAATCATAGATCCATTAGGTTATGTATTAGAGCAGCAAAATATATAATGTGTTGAGGAACAAATCACTCAAACTAGGAAAAAAAGCATCCAAAGCCCAGAAACACTAGAATCCCAAGGGATACTGCAGCATAGAAATGCTGGAATACATGACAGTGTGTTCCCAATGAGGGTTACTGATATATAAAAATAAAGATGAATGGATCTGCTGATATATTACTCAAAAGGAGCTGAAAATGGAGAACTAGTCTCTCAAACACAATCCCAAGATAACCCGACAAGGGTTTCTTGAAATACATAAGATACAAAATGTGCAGACTGCAACTCTATGGCTGAATCATGCTGTATCACTGAAGCTTTGCTAAAAAATGGCTGAAATGATAAATATATGGCTGAAATTCCTCCCCCCTATCTTTGTGGGTGAAAGGTTGACCCTTTCACTAGGAAACTAGCGCATAAACAGGGTTTTTGACCCCTCCACTGCAACACCATGAAAAATAACGCAGTTCCTCAAGGAGAATTTGTTGTGGCTGTAGGTGAATGCTTGGCCCAATGTCGGATGGTGGAAATGAAGCTCAGAATACTCCTCTCGAGTTGCCTTCTCAAGTCCTCCAAGAAAGAGTGGGGAATTCCCGCATGGAAATTCCCTTGTACTAAACAGTACAACAAACCCAGCTAAACAGCTGAAGCATGCAATAAGTCATAAGACTCAAACATAAACAATATTCTGAATGCCTCTCATGGCTTCTATCCCTTCCCTTATATTCTTGGTGAGCTTCCTCACCCTTGGCCCCACTCATTTATGAGGTTACTTCTATGCAAAGACTCCTCCTCCAAAACTGCATTGTCCCCACTAGCTCCACTCTCTTCTTTGGTAGCGTTGTTGATTTGGTCAACCTTGATCTATTCCACATCCATTGCCCCCTTTCACACCCAAGGTGGCTTTATTTTGACTATATAAATTGATCCACATCCATACTGGAAGCGATTTATTCCTACTAAATATATTTAAGGGTCTCCCTACCCCACTTATTCCTCTAGACTAAAAATAGAAGCAACATATAATATTCCAACTAGTTGAAAACTAATTAGGAATATTACAGTCCTCCCCTCCCAAAAGTTTCTTGTCCTCAAGAAACAGTAAAGAAGGATGCTGCAAAATCTTCTCTCCCTCCCAATGGCATCTTCATCAAGAAGATTCCTCCATCGAATCATATATTCGTTAATCATCCTGCTCCTTAGCTGCCTCTCCCGAGTATCCAAAATAGCCTCTGGTTGCAAAACTAGATGGCCCTCATCATAAATAGTTGGGATATCCATAGTGGCAACCACATGTTGTCCAATGGCCTTCTTGAGGCAAGAGACATGAAAAATGTTATGGATCTTGCTCCCAATAGGAAGCTCTAGCTCATATGCTACATCACCAACACGACAGATCACCCTCTATGGTCCATAGAACTGAGGTTTAAGCTTCCCAGCTCCTTTATCCTTGAGTGTAGATTTTCTATATGGTTGAAGATGAAGATAGACCAAATCATCTACCTCAAACTGCCTCTCTATCCGGCCACAGTCTGCATACATTTTCTGTTGGTTTTGTGCTATAGCAATGCTGTCTTTGAGGGCCCAGATTATATCCTGAATCTCTTGAATCCACTCCTTTGCTCTAGGATATTTACTTGCCCCAAACATCACTTCAGCAAATGATAGTGCATCATACCCATAAAGGGCTCGAAATGGGGTCATGCCAATGGACATATGAAAAGTTGTGTTGTAGCAATACTCCCCCAAATGGAGCCAATGCATCCATGCTCTTTGCTTCCCCGAAACATAGTTCCACAATTAGCCTTCCAACCACTTTTTCATGATTTCGGTATGTCCATCGGTTTGTGGGTGATAGCTAGTACTTGGTGTCAACTTAGTACCCACTAACCGAAAAAACTCTTGCCAAAAGCCACCCATGAAGTGGCTATCCCGATCACTGACTATGGTCTTTGGAAGACCATGGAGTCTAAACACATCCCTAAAGAAGAGCCCGGCTACCTGTGAAGCAGTATATTGTGCAAAAACAGCAAATAAATGTGAATACTTTGCTATTCAATCAACAACTACAAATATACAATCCTTTCTCTGAACTGTAGGTAGACCAGTGACAAAGTCCATGGAAATACTTTCCCATTTTCCATCCGGAATAGGGAGTGGCTGCAATAATCCTGCGGGATGGTTGTGCTCTCCTTTTTTTTGCTGGAAAACTATGCACTCCTTGATGTGTTGGAGCACATCCTCCTTGATAACCTTCACATCCTCCTTGATAACCTTCCATGAGAATCTCTCCCAAATAGCCCAATATGTCTTGGTGAATCCTTGATGCCCTACAAGTGGTGAATCATGTGATGCCTACAAAATCTTCTTCTTGAGCTTAGAATCTCTAGCCAAGAAGACTCGGTCCCACTAATAGATGACCTCATCCATCACTCTATACCTCTCATCGATCACCAATTCATCTAGGATTGCACATGCAAAGTGGTCTTTGGAGTATTCCACTAGCAACTAAGCCTTCCAATCTGTATCCATGCTCATCAAGGACAACGATGCTGGCCTCCGAGATAGAGCATCCGCCACTATGTTACTCTTCCCTTTGACATATTCTATGTCAAATTCATATGCTTGGATCTTACTCACCCATTTTTATTGCCTCTCTTGAAGCTGCTTCTGCCCAAGAAATAATCGAAGACTATTATGATCAGTCTTCAATCGGAATCTATTACACACCAAATATTTCTGGAACTTGGCTAAAGCATGCATAATATCCAAAATATCCTTATCATATATGGGGTATAACCTCTCATGTGGCAGCAACTTCTGACTCTCAAAAGCTATGGGGTGTCCCCCTTGCATCAATACTTCTCCAATGCCTTCCCCGAAGCAACACATTCCAACAAAAAAGGTTGGGTAAAATAAGGTAGGACCAATATTGGGTAGCTACTCATCACCTCCTTGAGTTTATCAAAAGCTCTCTGCGTCGTGGCTGTCCAACTAAAAGCTCCCTTCTTAGTTAGATCTGTGAGTGGTGCTACTAGTTGAGAGAACCCTTTTACAAACTTCTGGTAATAGGTACAGATGCCTACAAATCCCCTAAGTTCTGTGACATTCTTTGGCTCGGACCAATCTCTGATAGCACAAATCTTCTCTTCATGAACTCTCACCCCATCCACTCCAATGATGTGGCCCAAACAGAGCATCTCTGTGAGCCCAAACTCACACTTAGAGAGCTTAGCATAGAACTGTTGCTCTTTAAGAATGCACAATACTGCCTCAATATGTTGTAAATTCTCCTCCCATGTGCGGCTATAAATAAGAATGTCAACAAAAAAGACCAATACAAACTTCCTTAAGTGACCACAGAAGATGTGGTTCATGCAAGATTGGAATGTTGCCGGAGCATTGGTTAGCCCAAAAGGAATTACCAAGAACTCAAAATGTCCATAGTGACATCAGAATGTTGTCTTGGGGATGTCTTGATCCCTCACTTTGATTTGATGATACCCCGATCTCAAATCAATCTTGGAAAAATACTTGGACCATCTTAGTTCATCCATCAATTCATCGATCCTGGTAATTGGGTATATGTTCTTCATGGTATTTTTGTTCAAAGCTCTATAATCAATGCACATCCTCAATGTGCCATCCTTATTCTTCACCAATACCACTGAAGAGGTAAAAGGAATAGTGCTAGGTTGAATATGTCCCAAGGCCAAAATCTCATGAATGGCCTTTTAAATCTCATCTCTATAGGCTTTGGGATGCCTATAGGGTGTGGTGATCACTGCTTGGATCCCCTGCTCCAACTCAATAGTGTGCTCAAAACCTTGGTCAGGAGGTCTCCCAAGTGGAATATCTCCAAATACTGTAGAGTATTGGTCCAAAATATATTGTACATCTAGATGTATTGAAGAATACTTGCTCCCTGCTTCTGAAAAACACAATTCTACTACCCAATCTATGTCCCCTCTGCACAAATTTTCTTCCATCCTATGTGCTGAGATAATCTTGGGTGGATAGGTGTGTATGCCTTTGATTTTCTGATGTTTACCACTCCCCTTTTCTGTCCATTCCATCTCTAATGTTTCCCAATCTGTGGTAACCTTCCCTAAGGTGAGTAACCTCTAGATACCCAATATCACATTAGTGTTTGGAATATCAACCACAAAGAAGTGGTATGTCAATGTGTAGGTTCCCATAGTGATGGTTAATTCCAGAACATATTTGGCACACTGCATGGTTCTAGCTCCTGGAACCAAAACTGAGAAACCCTCAAAATCTTCTATGTGAATGCCCCTCCTTTGCACCAAATGTGTATCAATAAAGTTATGGGTAGCTCCACTGTTTACCAATACTGATACTCTTTGCCCCAGAATAGTGCCTCTAACTCTTAAAGTTAGATACTTGGGAACTCCCCTCAAAGCTGCAAGAATCCCTCCCATTGGAGAAAATGCCCTCATTGCATCTTCTTTGGGTGGTGCACCTCCTTCTGCTGCTATAGCGTTGGTCTCCTCCTCATCAGAAAATATCTCAATGCAATGTGCTTTCCCTGAAACACATTGGTGGTTTGGTACCCATGGCTCTCGACAAGTGAAACAAATTTTTTTCTCCCTTAGATCTCTCCGATCATTATCAAGAGATTTCTTCTCCTGTTTCTCTTTTGTGCAAGAGGAGAAAATTTTCTAAAAAGGGGCTTTTGCCTTGGGTAAATCATGTTGTAAGTCCCTAGCCTTCTCCATAGCTTCTTGGAGTGTAGTTGGTCTACTGGATTTCACCAACCCATGCAATGGTTCAACCATCCCATCAATGAACATGCATACTCTTCGGGTCATAGTGAGGTCAGATACCATGACTGAAAGCTTTAGAAACTCAGAGATATAAGTTTCTAAATATCCTAATTGCTTGATCTTGGTTAGCCCAAAAAAGTGTGCCTCCGGATCCCTGGGATCAAATCTCTCCACCAACCTCCTGGTGAAGTCTAAATATGAAGTGATACTAGCATGCCCAAGTGTAGATAACCCATGAAACCACCACTCATGTGCCTCACCTTCTAGGTGTAGCATTGTTATTTTGATAGCCTCCAATTCTGAAACTTTGTTGAGTTGGAAATAAGTATCCAACTTCTCTACCCAAGCCTTGGTTGTGCACTTGGGTGATCCATCATAAGAAGGAAAAAATAATATGCCCAAACTGTGATGTAGATCTTGGTTTTGCATGTACTCTCCCTTTTTATGGTGATTGAAGGATCTCCTACCATCCTTGATTCGACAAAACTCCTAAAATTTTAGATGCTCCTTGAACCTCTGGGATTGAGATTCATATTCCACAAAATAGTAACCAAGGGTTTATTCCCTCAAGTGCCCTCCTTCCTCACCTTCCAATGATAGGAATGTGGGCATAGTGGAGCATTGTGAAGAAGGTTATGCTGCTATTTTCTCCCACCACAAATGTGAGGTGTCAAAGCTTTATCCATGGTGAAACCCTCTAGGGGATTCCTTCTATCTTTCAAATCTCATCTCCTTGATATATTTTGCAATGTCTTGCATGGTCTAGAGAAGAAGTTTTGGAATCTCTCTCTCCTCCATGGCTATAGATATATTTCCCCACAAGCTGAGCCAAGATTAGAGCTCTGATGCCATTGTAATATTCCAAATTAGGATAGACAGCAATATTGAACACTAAACTGAAATGTACAACAAATAATGATGCAAAACATATGAGCAATATACATTGTGCGATTTTCTCTTATTTCTGTATTCGGCAATATACATTGTGTGATTCTGAGAAATTTTCACGAGGACATTCATTTCATGTAGCATAGGAATAATTCCAGCCAATGTCCATAATGTTTCTATATCAGTTAGTCAAAAAAGAAGATCTTGAGCTTTGTCTACATTGTAGCGATTTTCATACATCAACCCTACCAAATATTTGAACTCACTAAATAGTCTTTGAGCTGGTCCATTTAATGAGATCCATCTTGTATCAACATCTTTTAGTAGTTTTTTTCCATCCGTAACACCATCTGAAAATTTTTGAAACTCTAAATATCGTTTGGGACTACGAGAAAACTATGCATGAGTCTCACGTACAAGATCTTCAACTTTTGAAACTGATGGAAACTTTCTTACTATTTTAAATGCAAGATTCATCCTATTAGCCATACAATGAATATTAAGCATATATGGTGAAGCTGATAGTTGTAGTCTAACACAAATACCATTCCTTTATCCTTTCATTACCAATGCTCCACCTGCTCCAACACATTCTAACTTTTTTGCAATCATTAAATGATCCATACCACTTTCCTTCAAACTATTAAGGACAAGTTCATAAATATTTCCAGTTATAGAAGTCTCTCTCATCTTTTTAATTACAAGTAGATAGGAATGCCTAATATGTTCATTAACCATATAAATTCTCATGCAGATCCATGAAGGATTATGTATAGCCATAACCTCATCCAAAGACAATGCCAAAAACCTAGCATTTGCAATCTCCTGTTTCAAATCATCATTTTTTACTTGAGCTAGATATCTTGCCCATTCCCAACCAATAGTTATGGACCAATAAGAAGATGGAAAGTTTGGCATGTGAAGAAAATATAGAAATTTCATGTGTTGAGATTCAACAAGATAATGAGCTTAGTGAAAAGAGTCGCCTTCACTAAGTGGGCCCGCAGGCTATTTTTGGCGCAAGTCTATTTTTAGACTATGTCTATTTTTAGACATGACGATCATATTTCAGAAGTTGCAGGATGCTATTTGTGGATGGTTGATCAAGTTGGAAAAATAGATGAAATTCTATTTTTAGAATATTAGGCGAAGTCTATTTATAGATCGTCAATCTAAAAATAGATGCATGTCGATTATTATTAGCTCTTAATAATAATCAGACTCTAAACAACAACTTATTCTCTTGGAGATTTTGTTTCAGTGCACAGATGTGGCACATCAGTGGACTGAGGGAATTATACAATTCCCAAGGGTTTACTGGAGCTAATGCATGAAGGACTCAGTTAGAACTCAGGTGGCAGAGTTATGACACACAGTTGGAAGAAGTAGTTATGGATTTGTATTTAGTTTAACTCAGTTAGACTCAGTTGAGCTAGTTGTATCTAGTCTAACCGAATGATACACTAGTGAGAGTGGAGTGAATTAATTAGTTAATTAATTCACAAATAATAACTCATTAATCAACTGAACAATACAACAGTTAACTACAGTGCATGGCAGTTTCAGTGGAGACCCAGTGGAGAGATAGGTGAAAGGGCAAGATAGACTATCTATTGTGACTATAGTGATGCATTGATTGCATCACACACACATTGGAGTTTCCAATGAGGATTGTGCAATTAAGGCAAGGGTAATTCGAATTCATTCAGAGTTATTCTTTAGCAGGGATTGTGCAGTGGAGGTAGGCTAGCAGGAGGCAAAGATCAATGCATGGATTTGCAATATTGTTCCTGATTAGTGTATGACGATTGTACTGTACTGAGAGCTTGATAAGATTTGTATGAGGATTTTCATATGATTCCATGATACATAATATATAGTTGGGGGTTTTCAGCTTCAAGCTTTCTCGGTTAAAAACTGTGTTATGTGCGATTGTTTTTATTTATGCTTTACATGTGTGTGTAATTAAATTTTCCGCAAAAGATTAACAAGTGGAATAGATTCAGTATCTTGCATAAAGTTAAATAATATGAGATCAGGTGGATCTAGGACATATGCATGCTTAGTGCATATAATTTCTACATGGTATCAGAGCATTGTTGATTGAAGATTGCAATTGTAAAGTGAGTTTGTGTTGGTGGACAATTTGAATTTTCTACAGAAGATTCTTGGTGCAGAAGTCGAGTATACATTGAAATGTCTTTCAACGGGCTGCGATTGGAGTATGCCCTTGATGGGAGCTTGAATTACATAGCCTGGAAGGACTGGATGGAGGCAGTGTTGGAGGATAATGGACTGAAGGAGTTCATCAATAGCAATGTTCCTAAGCCAGGATCTAGCGATGCTGCATTACTTGACGCATGGCAAAAGAAGACAACAAAGACGAGAAGGATTCTGTTGGAAGGTGTGAAGGACCATATTGTGTCCAGCCTTCATAGGAAAGCCACTCCATTATTAATGTGAAAGGCTTTGACAGACTTGTTCCAAAGAATAAGTGAGCAGAGGAAGTTGGCGCTTAAATACAAGCTCAAAAAAATAAAAATGGAGAAGGGCAACAATATTCCAAAATACCTCACGACGTTTGTCCACTGCAAGGATGAACTGGGAAGTGTGGGGGTTACTGTTGATGAAGAAGACTTGGTGAGATTGACTCTCCTTGGGCTTTCAAAGAGTTGGCATAGCTACGAAGACTCTATCAATGGACGGGAGAAACTGCCAAGATGGGAGCGACTTTGGTCGGATCTTGTGCAGGAGGAGATAAGGCAGGGTACCAGGGATGTATCTTCATCGAAGAATGAAGATGAAGAGAATTGCGCTTTGTCTGCCAAAGAAAGGAAAGGGAAGGGGAAGAAACATCCTTCAAAATCCGATGCTAAAGGCAAGAAGCAGGATTTGTCCAAAGTGAAGTGTTTTCACTGTCACAAACATGGACATTTCGCCACGAACTGTCTACAGAAGAAGAAGAACAAGAAGGCTGCCGGATCTACAGCTAGAGAGGCCTTAGCCTTACAATTTGAACTTGAATTCTCCTTGATTGCATTCTTGGTTTCAAGCTGAATGGGATTGGTGTGGTATCTTGATAGTGGTGCGTCTTTCCATATGACGGGAGACAAAGAGTTGTTTAGTGACTTGGAAGAGAAGGATCTCCAGATGCATATAAAGATGGGCAACGATGGTCAGTACAGTGCGACTGGAATTGGGACCAATACCTTTGAGAGGGAGTCCGATAATACATTCTTGTTGAAGAATGTTATGCATGTTCCAAGTCTGAAGAAGAACTTGGTCTCAGTCGCAATGATGGAAGACAAGGGTTATGATGTTGTTTTCAGTGAGGGAAAAGCCTTCCTTCGACATAAAAAAACGATTCAAACCAAGAAGATAGGGGTTCGAATTAAGAATCTCTACAAGCTGGAGGTAGATGGCTGCACTCCAATGGTGGGAAAAGCAGAAGAAGTGGTGAGCCGGGATGAGGGCGAATTATGGCACAGGAGATTGGGCCATCTTCACCATGGCGCTTTGAATATTTTGCAGAAAATTTCTACTAGACTTCCCAAGGGTACTCTTGCATAGTTAGATCAGTGCAAGGGATGTACTATGGGTAAGTTTGTGAAGACCACCTTTCATGAGAGGGAGAACCGAGCTTTGGTGATCTTGGAGAGAATTCACACAGACATGTGTGGACCTTTCTCGATTGCTTCAATAGAAAAACACAGGTATTATGTTATATTTTTTTATGACTATTCTCATAGATGTTGGATATTCTTCATGAAGAAGAAGAGTGAAACGTTCTCAAAGTTCTGTGAGTTCAAGGCATTGGTGGAGAAGGAGTCGAGGAAGCAAGTGAAAGCTCTACGGAGTGATAATTGTGGTGAATACATCTCGGGTGAATTCAAAGACTTTTGTAGAAAAGAAGGAATTTGAAGAGAACTCATAGCGCCTCATAACCCACAACAGAATGGGGTCGCGAAGAGAAATAACAGAATGATCGTGGGTGCTGCACGATCACTGCTGCATGACCAGGGCCTACTGAATCACTTGTGGGTGGAAGCATGCAACACTGCGGTTTATGTGCAAAACCATTGTCCTCATAGAGTACTTGGCATGAGTACACCCGAAGAAGCTTTTACTGGTAAGAAGCCTGATATTTATCATTTGAAGATTTTTGGCTCACCTGTTTACATTCATGTGACGACGGATGCTAGGAAGAAGCTGGAGCCGACTACAGAAGTTGGGATATTTGTGGGGTACACAGAAACACCCCATAATTATCGTGTGTATTTTCCAGACAGTTGGATGACTGTTGTGTGACGAGATATAAAATTCAATGAGGTGAAAGCCATGAAGTTGTTGCTTGAGAGGGAGCTATACTTGCATGTGGAGGAGGAACTTCTTGTTCCCAAAGATGAGCCTCTGGATGTGGATCAGCCATAGGAAGAGATTCATGGAGTGGAGGAGTCCACTCATGCAGAACCAAACATCAGACAAGGCAGAAAGTGTACCACAGAAGCCAAGAGACTGAAGCTTGATGCAGCACAGAATGTAGGAGTTCCTACATCACAGTGTAGACAGAGACAGTCACCTGACCGATTTACTGGATACATGGCTCTTATGAGTAAGTGTATCGTGACAGAGCCATCTTCTTTCGAAGAAGCAGTTCAGGAGCCCACATGGGTAGATGCCATCGTGGAGGAGTATGACTCCATTGTCAGAAACAGTGCTTGGGAGATTGTTCCAAGGCTGATGGGAAAATCAATTGTAGGATCAAGATGGATCTACAAGGTAAAGCAAGCTGCTGATGGGAGCGTTGAGAAGTATAAGGCAATATTTGTTGCCCGGGGCTTCTCACAGATTGAGGGGATTGACTATGAAGAAACCTTTGCACTTGTCGCACGGTATTCTTCCATACGGACCATCCTTGCTCTCTCAGTGCAGATGGGTTGGCACATTCATCAGATGGATGTGAATAATGTGTTCCTTAATGGGATCATTGAGGAAGAGGTGTACATTGAGCAGCCTGAAGGATTTGAGATCTTCAGCCTCGAGTTGCATGTGTGCAGTTCAAAATAGTGTTGTATGGTTGAAACAAGCACTCGTGCTTTCATAATTTATTGATAGCGATTTCCCACTTGATCTGGTTTCACCAAGAGTGAGTGATACAAACTCAGTAATGCATTGCGGTGGAAGGTAAGCTTTTAATCATTTTTCTTTATGTTGATGATTTAATACTAACGGGTGATGAGCAGTTGATACACTCATGCAAGGCAGATCTTGCAAAGGAGTTTGAGATGAAGGATTTGGGCCTCCTTCATTATTTCCTTGGATTGGAAATATGGCAGCGGGAAGGTGAACTGTTTGTGTCTCAAGGCAAGTATTCCCGGGAGATACTGGAGAAGTTTCACATGCAAGGCTGCAAGCCTATCGACACTCCTCTTCTAGGAAATTGGAAGAAAGAGGATGCTATACCTTAGGAGGTAGGATGCCACCTAAGTACATCTGGCTGCCAGGTTCAATACCATTTAGTTAATTGTTAATACAAGACCAGAAATATGCTATGTGATGAACCAAATTTCACAAGCGATGCTTATGCCTACCAAGCTCTTTTGGAAGGCAGGAAAGCATGTCCTGAGATATCTCAGGGGCACATCTGAGTATGGTTTATGGTACATACATAAAGAGCACATCAAGAGGGTTTTCAGTATCGGATCTACGGCAGTTTCTTGGTACAGCAGGAAACAAAGATCTGTGGCACTCAGTTTAGCGGAAGCAAAATACATGGCAGCAAGTCAAGCTGCATGTGAGACTATCTGGATGAGGAAGATCCTGGTTAGTTTGTTCAATTCACATTTAGATCCCATGTTGACAATTTGTACATAGAACAGAGTTAATAAACCTCTCAAGTTAATCCCCAGTCATGTGAGGATCTAAACATATTTATATCTGTTATCATCATATCATATATTGTGTGTAGCGGAAGATCATGTTACTTCAGTACTTTCCTACGAAAGATCAGGACGCGGACATTCTAACGAAGGTGCTCGGCAGGAGAAAATTCGAATACCATAGAGGCAGGATTGGGGTGAAGGATAATCCCTATCTTGTTGAGAGGGAGTGTTGAGATTCAACAAGATGATGAGCTTAGTAAAAAGAGTCGCCTTCACTAAGTGGGCCCGTAGGATATTTTTGGCGCAAGTCTATTTTTAGACTATGTCTAACTTTAGACATTAATGACTATATTTTAAGTTGTAAGACATGTACGGTGATGAAATGACTAAGGAAAAATAGATGAAATTCTATTTTTAGAATATTGGGTGAAGTCTATTTATAGATCGCTGATCTAAAAATAGATACATGTCGATTATTATTAGCTCTTAATAATAATCAAACACTAAACATCAACTTATTATCTTGGAGCACTTTGTTTCAGTGCACAAATGTGGCACATCAGTGGACTGAGGGAATTACGCAATTCCCAAGGGTTTATTGGAGCTAATGCATGGAGGATTCAGTTAGAACTCAAGTGGCAGAGTTATGACACAGTTGGAAAAAGTAGTTATGGAGTTGTATTCAGTTTAACTCAGTTAGACTCAGTTGAGCTAGTTGTATCTAGTCTAATTGATTGATACACTACTGAGAGTGGAGTAAATTAATTAGTTAATTAATTCACAAATAATAACTCATTAATCAACTGAACAATACAACAGTTAACGACAGTGCATGGCAGTTTCAGTGGAGACCTAATGGAGAGAGAATGAGGATTGCACAGTTAAGGCAAGGGTAATTCGAATTAATTCAGAGTTATTCTTCAGCAGGGATTGCGCAGTGGGGGCAGGCTAGCAGGAGGCAAAGATCAATGCATGGATTTGAAAGATTGTTCCTAATTAGTGTATGACGATTGTACTATATTGAGAGCTTGATAAGCTTTGTATGAGGATTTTCATATGATTCCATGATACATAATATATATTTAGGGGTTTTCAGCTTCATGCTTTCCCGATTAAAAACTATGTTATGTGCGATTGTTTTTATTTATGCTTTACATGTGTGTGCAATTAAATTTTCCGCAAAATATTAACAAGTGGAATAGATTCAGTATCTTGCATAAAGTTAAATAGTGTGAGATCAGGTGGATCTAGGACAAATACATGCTTAGTGCATATAATTTCTACATCATGTGATCTGGATAATATGTCATAGGACTACCTTTACATAATATGTGAAATACAATTCTCAATTGTATTGTCTTGGATAACAAAATTCTTTCCATCGTCTTTTCAAATTGAGATATGATGGTTCCTCCACTTGCCTTAAGTTTCCTCTTACTTATTAATTTTTTTTTGTATTCTTCCACACATTAGATATGTCGACATTCCTCCAAAGATTTCCATCTGACAATAGATTTCTCTTTACCATTTACAATTTTTTTTTCATACACCTTTCCAGCATGCTTGTGTACTGTATCTAGCTTCATCTGAAATTTCACTACCTTGCAACTTTTCCAACTACACGCAATACATCTAAATTCTTGTAAATCATTATTTGTAGGAGGTATTTCTTCAATAAATGGAAAACTTGAGACCCAATCATCTTGGAATTTTATCCCTATGGTCCACTGGCATTTTTTTCCTTTTCCATGAATGGTTTGTCACCTTCCAATGAAAAATATTTAACATTTTCATCACTAATTTCTGTTGAAACTGCAATTATCTCACCCTGATCACTTGAGGAACCTATTATTTCATCCATCATATGGATATCAGATGCATTTTCACAAGAGTTAACATCTATGTCAGTAACAGATTGTTCAAAGGAGCTTGAAGCATGAAGAGAATGTGTATTCTTGGATTGGGGCTTTTTAAAGTATGTTAATACATCCATTTTCCTTGATAGTTTCTTCCCAAGATTAGATTTTGACATCTCACTGAATATTCCAGAAGTAAAATTTCAAATCGATCTAGAAACCTTCATTAATAGTTTCCAAGAGTTGAGAATTACTAGATTTGTAAGTAGCTTTCAAAGTAAAATAAGTGTAATGTTCATAAAAACCATTAAGCAATTTTTTATTAAAATGTTGTGCCAAGGCCCAAGCCCAAAATCAAAAATAAATCATTATACACAAAACAATAACATCATGATTCATCATCTATAAAACAAAGAACATCATTCAAATGTAAAATATATAAAAATTTCCACTAAATTAATTCATATCTCCAAATCACCTAATGAACACTTGAAAGATTTAAACAAAACAACAAAGTATTACAATAACTTTAATCATCCTTTGCAAAACACCTCTCCCTTAATTTGTAAATAATTGGTTATAAGAAGTTGAAACATATCCTCTATCATTTTCCATGATAAAGGTGAGGAGGAAGGAAACTCCTCAGTTACTAGTGATTCTTTTACTTATCTTTCCCTTGATGAATTGGTTATAAGAATTTGAAACACATCCTCGATCATTTTCCATGATAAAAGTGAGGAGGAAGGCAACTAGTCAGTTACTATTGACATTTACACCCTCCATCGAGAAGACGTAGGACTTGGGCTAATTAACAGCCATGCTCCAAGGACGGTTTTAGCGACTAAATGGCTTGCAAGGACAAATGAAGGAGAATATCCTTATGAGGTAGTTGTCAAGTATAGGCTAGAAACAACTTCAAATATAGACAACATCCAAGTCCCTAATGATTTATGATTTAATCATAGGTGCAAATTCCTTTAATTTTCCTAGATGAACAATTGTTAAAACAATTTGGAATCATTGCAAGTAATATTTCATGAGCTTGGCGAGGAGCTAAGGATTTTTAAGAGTGTTCTTAAAGTAAGACACCAAGTGGGCCACATTGCTAGGTGGGCCAATGATTTGAGTTTACATGCATGGAACAAGCATGGGCAAAATAAATTGCAAGCGTTAAATCATCTAATGGGTTTGATCAGCGGACTGGACCCTTTGCAGGGCAAATCAATGGAATGGTATCTTTACACTTGTTTAATCAATAGAATGGACCCTTTCTATAGGTTTAATAAGTTAAATGAAAAAAAAACCAACGACATGTATCAAAAAAACATAGAATAGGCTAAAAGGACCAATGATTACACCAATTGCGAATAAAAACAATAGTTATGAAAATTTGAAAAAAAAAAATTTGAAAAAAAAAAAAAGTGGATATGCAAAAAGGATGAGGGAAACCTAAGCAAAAATATGATGCATGTTGTTAATGGCCTGAATATAAGAATTGGTTGTATCAACAAGCCTAGAAATTGCTCTAACCATTTGGAGTGGGAAGCTCAAGGAGAATTCCAAGCAAGAAAACTCCCAATGAGTTTGAAATTGCAAAGTGCTAAAGAGACCCTGATATTGGTACATGCACATATTGGAAATGTGAATAATTGCATATAAGAAAGAGAGAAACCCAAGAAACCAAGCATGCAAGTAAAGAGGAGATTGTTGCAAGGTGCACCTATGGTACACTCTTCATTGGAATATTTATTTATAGAGGTACAACATTGATGGAGAGTGATCATCTTTAACCAAGTCTCCTAAGGTTATAATTATAAAATACATATTTAGGTGGGTGATCACATGTGACCAAGCCCCCATGAAATATATAGGATGAAATTGGAAAAACATAGTGAAAACGTAATTACAATTATAGTACCTAGTCTAACTAAGTCCAATGGGAGCATAGGGACTACACCTCAATCTCCTTGACTAATGTTTTGTAGTACCCATAGATACATATACTTAAAGAGATTTCACTGTTCAGTAGACTATATATCGAAGTTCTGAGCACACTTGACATGCTTTGGATTCACTCCAAAATATTTGAATTATGTATTGTTTCATAAATTTATGTCATGTGTTGTTTCAAGAGGACCGAAACCCATTTTATGCATAAAATAAACTCAAAGCCAATAATTATAAACTGAGCCATCACTCTCCTTCATGTCATCATCTTGGAGAAAAATTTTCACTAATATTATAGTAGTATGTCACATCAAATTTGGTGTTAAAGACCCTTTATTCTAGGCATATATATATAAAATACTATTTTTAAGACTATAAGAAGTGACATCAGTCACCATAAGACCACCTCCTAAGCATAAGTATATTAAAATGATTTAAACATAGGAACCGATATTCCCTAGATTATTTCTAAGCATAAAGGATACCAAGAGCGAAGGCTCACCAAGCTTATCATCTAGCTACAGTGACCTTAGAAGATACAATTTGTAGTATAAGTTCAATGTAGACTTTCAATGTCAAGATTGGTATATATGTATACACAACTCAAACCGATAAAATTCAGTGAACCAAGAAAAATTGCAAGTGTCTCTCTTGAATATCTTTACAAATAATTTTTGATGAAAGCAGTCGATATCTTAAGACATGTACACCACATAACTAGACAGGAAGGATGCCTACAGTTATAATTCTTCACGTGACATTAATAAAAGGCATTATACCCCTGGAAGACAGTTTTTATGATCATGACATGCAGGATCAGGCCTAAAAACAATATCCATGATCATAAAAGAATGATATACAATCTCTAATAAGGAACTATCTCCTTGGTTCAATGATGGGAAACTTCAAGTTCTGTAACAATAAATATACGATGAAAAAAAATACCTCTTACAGTCACCTTCATGAAGTATAATTATAATTAGTAGTGAACAAGACATGCATATTTATATAAATAAGCATAAATCACCATGGAACAAACAATTAGAAGGATAAAAATTTACAAGCAATCGAGGTAGATCATGAAAATGTTATGAGGAATATATAGGATGATATATGAGTATGCTTTTGTTTAAAATTTCCTCTCTAAATGTTTTTCAAGAACAAGAAAACTTAAGTATGCTTCATGGCAGAAATATGTATTAATCTATATTGAAAGCTACCTAATAACATAAATGAAAAACCTTTTTGCATATTTTGCAGGAAAGTCAGGAATTCATGGATTTGGAATTTTTGCAAAACAAGCGCATAAAGTTGGGGACATGGTAAGTTTTGTGAAGTAGTTACTGGTCATTGGAAATTTCATTGCAAATCATGTTATGGTTGAAGTCTATTTTTGTTTTTTCTAATGTGAGCACTAGAAAATTACCCATTCGTTATGATGTAGGTCATTGAATACACAGGCGAGATTGTCAGGAAAATAATTGCAGATAATAGAGAGCATTTTATTTACAATTCCTTAGTGGTAAGAGAATTTTTAATTTTTATGTTATTTACTGTTAATGGTTGACAGTGCACTCCCAACTACCTAGTGAATTTCTTGCCTCTTGTACATATTCGAGGAGCATTATGGAGCTTTGGACATGTCATCTTTCACTGTGTAGAGAAATTTCATGAAGTTGTCCCTTATCTTTCATAAGCTATATTGATGCCTACACAAGTATTCCTCACTTTGAAATTAACTCTTTGATCTGAATGTAATCAAATCAAATTTTTGTCCCACTCAAGTTACATTTAACAACTCAATTATTTATTCCTTTGTAACCTTTATTATCCTCACACGAGATAATTACTTGTGGTTCTTTGATATGTTTTTATAAACACTGAGTAATGCCATCAAGTCATTCAGTTTTCTCCTTTCTGAAAGTCTTTTCACCCTGCAATAGTTTTCCTACTCAATTGAGCCCTAATAAGCTGTCTGTCAATTCCAACTGTCTCATTTCTCTACCAGACCAATTATATTTAACGTTAAATTGGTGTATCTTTATCCATATATGGCTCTTGTTGGATGTGGAAGGGCTCTATTTTTCATTATCATACTCCCCCTTGCTAGTTGATTATAATTGAGTGAGCTTGGTTTTCATATTTGGAATTTCAACCTTCATCATAATTCACTAGTTTCCAAAAGGTAAAATTGCAATTTTTGGGTATACCTTCTGGAGCTTTCCCAATAATTTCAGCTTAAGTTTTTGTGATGAGAACCACATGCATTGTTTGGTTGATCTTAGCAATTAGATGAGTGGTGTAAAGTTGCTTCATATGAATACTACAACTTTTACTTGATGTCCCTGCTAGGTCAGGTTGCCAAAACTGCAACTGATAGGTTTACCTTAGGTACTATCTTTGGAACAATGAGAAATTGCTGATGGCTTTCCTGGCATGTGCATTCCATTACACAAAAGGAGGAAACAAAATAATACTATTATATTTCCCTGCTTTATTACATGGTTTAGGGCTCATTTCTCTTTGCTCTAATAGCTTGTTATGTTTTGCATTTGACAACTTATTTGTAAATATGTATGCATTAAAAGATGTGATACAAATTGTTTCACCTAATATGATTTTTGGTTTCTGCTTATACAAGGTGCAGGTACTTATATGTTTCGTATTGATAATGAACATGTTATAGATGCCACTAGGGTTTTGTAGGCCTATACAAGTAATGCATACCATGTATCACTATGAGAGGATACTTTGAAATTTGAATTAAATTTTCAAAGATCCAAAGATGGATCCATTTATATCCTTGATGCATTGTATAGGTTATGATACAAATCATAAAGAGTGTTGTGCTTGTAATAAACATGGTATCTATGTTCTGGAGTCTAGACACACATGAAACATCCCAGTATGGAATGTCATGGAATTCACTGCATGAACAAGTTTGCAAAATGCTTTTAAAGGTCATTGATCTCTCATTCTTGGGGCAAAATGAAGGGCCCATATGTGCAATCTATAAATGCGGTAGAGTAATTAACAAAACAAAAAAATAAAAACGATGATAGAAGTTGGGTTCTGTTCATGATGACATATCCAATTCCATATTAACATTCCCATGGCAATCTCCCACCATTTTCCTTCCACTACTCTGAATTTTTCATATTAAATTACCCATCCTCTTCTCTGCGCCACCATGAATTATGCATATTCAGTCACTAAATCCTCTTCTCTGCCCCACTCTGAATTTTTCATTGTTCTACTCCAATGAAATGTAGCTAACCCTCATGCTTCATGCAACTTTCATATTATGCAAACAACAATTTTTCAACCCTAAAGCTCATCGACAGTTCGCGAGAAGCTCATCATTTACTATTTTGGTGAAGCTTGGGGACCCTTATGGCATGAAGATCTGCCTAACATGATTCTCAAACACCTTTATGTGTTCATCATCAACTCACAAGAACACATTAAAATTATATATATTATAAAAACCCTAATTTTAATGTTCCTTGATTCCTGAAATATAAAGATTGTTGCTTCTACATCCTATTTGTCTCCATATCTTCTCACATAAACACATGTCTAATCAATTTGGATTATAATAAAAAATGTAACAGATTTAGATAGTTATAAACTTTGTATCCTTATTATCATAAGTAAATAAGGAGTTTAGTCAATTAATTACACTTGAGATCTCATTTATATTTCATATCATAGAGATCAAGTTATTGGGACATGGCTTTCATTGAACACTTCACTTGGGAAATTTTCAAAATAGATATACTTTAGTTACTCAGTTACAATGTTGAAGACATTTTGTAATTTATTTATGTAAGGTTTAAATAGACTTCTTATGAGTCACCTTTAGAGTCTAATTTTTCTTTTCAACCCTAGTCTTCATTGGAATTCAAGTTCAAGGGCCAGTTTATTTGTTGCTATAATAACTTGTGTTCTAAAATATATTATATTAATTGCAAGTTTTGCAACAAGCATAATTTTTTCTTTATTTTTTGTGTTTATGGTTTACTCTTTGACTTATGCTAACTTGATAAACACCCCAAAATTGTCTTAGAAGGTTCATATGCTAAAATATACAAAATCCCCTCACAAACCATTTTATTCCTTACCTTGAATGTTATGTTTAGGTGGTATTAATAAGTAGTTAGTATAGAAGGCCCTGGACTTGATTTTGTCTCGCCTAAGGATTCCTTGAGGCTACTAGGGAAACCCCCCTTGTGTTGGATTTATATTTCACTAAAAAGAGGAAGTGATTAATTATGTGACAGTGGTAATATTCCCATGTTACATTGTCTTAGGCACTTGTGAAACACTTTGCACTAAGGCACAAGATTTTGTCATAAAAATCCCATAGTATATATATTTTAATGGTTGAACGAAACATTGAGTCCTTACACAATTTGTTTGTAGCTAAGCAAGTTGATTTTTTTGTAATTTTACTGTTTCTAACACCTCTATGTGTACCAAGCACTGAGTCTCCTCTTGTAAGATCAATTGGCTTGTCATTATGAAGCTGAAGGAATGGATATTTCATCCATTAAAATACAGAGTGACCATTTCCCTGTGAATATACTTGCTTGAGGTATGACACCAATCCTTAGAGAAGGAAGGTCAAGGATCTAACATACTTCCTTACATACACTGTTTATTAGGTAGAGTTGCATAATATTTAGAAATAGGTCAATACATCTACATTTGTCGTTATGGAGCTAACTGGAATGTTAACATCAAACTTCTTCAGTATTTACTTATCATAGATCAATTGACTTATGATTTATCTTCCATCCATTAAAATACAGAGTGAACATTTCCCTGTGAATATACTTGCTTGAGGTATGACACCAATCCTTAGAGAAGGAAGGTCAAGGATCTAACATACTTCCTTACATACACTGCTTATTAGGTAGAGTTGCATAATATTTAGAAATAGGTCAATTACATCTACATTTGTCATTATGGAGCTAACTGGAATGTTAACATAAATCTTCTTCAGTATTTACTTATCATAGATCAATTGACTTATGATTTATCTTCCATCCATTAAAATACAGAGTGACCATTTCCCTTTGAATATACTTGCTTGAGGTATGACAACAATCCTTAGAGAAGGAAGGTCAAGGATCTGACATACTTCCTTACATACACTGTTTATTAGGTAGAGTTGCATAATATTTAGAAATAGGTCAATTACATCTACATTTGTTGTTATTGTAGGTTTTAACCCTGAACAGAAATTATCTACACATGAATATTATAACAGAAAATAAACAATAACGAGAGCATAACACATAAAACAGATAAACACAGAGATTTTCCCCTGGATCCCAAATTGGGACGACCAGCTTGATTTTTCATTATATTCCTTTTAGTGTTACAACACATATATATACATGCCGAAGCATACATAAACCCCAATCCATGAACCCTGGATTAGAACATAACCGTAGTTCCCTTGACTGGATCTACAAAATACCAGGGGTTGAAAACCATCGTACCCCAAAACCATGTGCAAACTCATGCACAAAACATGGGTGGGTCCACATATGAGTGGGACTACATACCAAAAAAAAATTCACTGGGGCGCTACCCCGGACCTCAATAAGGGGGGGTTGTCGCCCCCCCTGTGACCCCCCTGCTACGCCCGGCACAACGTATAGTGCGTGGGACTAGTCGTGGAAAGAATATAACACATACCCAACATTCTCCCACTTGTTTTTTTCTTTCCACAGGGGGCCACAGGAGAGCTTAGTGATTGGGCCAATTCTTCAACACCCATTGTTTCTCTACACCAAGAGAACTTCTGAGTGCTCACAAACTTCGTCAATGCATCTGCAACATTCTTCAAATTAAGTGTCCACCTTTACCAGCAACACCCTTTTAGCCTCAACCATATCTCTAACAAAGTGATATTGAACATCAATGTGCTTTGTCTTTGAATGATAAGTAGGGTTTTTAGCCAAGAAAATTGCACTTTGGCTATCACAGTCTATCCTTATAGCTTGTTGTACCAACCCCATACTTGAACACAATCTCTACAACCAAATTTCTTCCTTTCTTGCATGAGTGGCTGCTATATATTCTGCCTCTGTAGTTGAAAGAGCCACTACAGACTGTCTTTTACTCATCCAACTGATTGCGCCTCCAAATAGGCTAAATACATACCCACTTGTAGATCTTCTTTGGTCTAGATCTCCAGCCCAGTCTGCATCAACAAAACCACGAATGTCCAACATTCTTTCCAATCCTAGTCTTCCCTGGTAGCACAAGCCATAATCACTAGTGCCACGTAAATATCTGAAAACCCGCTTCACTGCCGTCCAATGCTCCTTCCCTGGGTTTGACATAAACCTGCTCAATACTCCCACTGCATGTGCAATGTCTGGTCTAGTACAGACCATTGCATACATCAGGCTACCCACTGCACTTGCATATGGAACACGGGACATATCCTCCTCTTCTTCTTGTGTCTTGGGACACTGTTCAGCAGACATCTTTGCACCTACAAGAATAGGAACACTCACCGGTTTACTATCCTGCATATTGAACCTCTGCAATATAGTCTCGACATACTTCCTCTGGTTTAACCAGAGCTTCCTCTTTGCCCGATCTCTCTTAATTTCCATGCCCAAAATATAGTTTGCAGCACCAAGATCCTTTATGTCGAATTTGGAGAACAGTTGGGTCTTCAAATCTTGGATAATTTCTTTGTCATTTCCAATCAACAACATATCATCCACATACAAGACCAAATAAATAACACGGTCACCAATTAATTTAAAATAAACACAGTGATCCTCCTTGCTTCTGGTGAAGCCAAGTCCCCGTATATAGGTATCAAATTTGTGATACCACATCCTTGGTGATTGTTTTAACCCATACAGAGACTTCTTCAATCTGCATACTAGTTCTTTCTTACCCTTCACCATAAAGCCTTAAGGTTGCTTCATGTATATCTCCTCTTCTAGATCCCCGTGAAGAAATGTTGTCTTCACATCCATCTGTTCTATCTCAAAATCAAATGCAGCAGCAACAGATAAAAGTAATCTAATAGAAGTAACCTTGGCTACAGGAGAAAAAATATCACCAAAATCAATTCCAGGCACCTGGGAATAACCTTTTGCTACCAACCGAGCTTTGTATTTCTCCACCTTGCCTTCTACATTCATCTTCTTCTTAAACACTCATTTTCTCCTGATGGGCTTCCTTCCAGCCAGCAACTCCACCAAATCCCATGCGTCATTTTTATGCAAGGATGCCATTTCATCAACCATGGCCTCCTTCCAGAGTTTTCCATCCTATGAATCTACTGCCTCCCTGACAGTTCTGGGATAATCATCAGTTATAGTTAAGGCAAAACCTGAACAAAAAGAAAATGGACTATACCTTTATGGTTTCCTTCTTTCCCGAATTGATCTTCTCAAAGTTGGGGTTTGTGGCTCTTCCTCTTCTGAATCTTCTTCTGTTGTAGAGTCTGATTCGTCCTCCTTTAGCTCAAACTTATATCTTCTCAGGTTCCTTTGGTAGGAATTCATGTGCAACAACATCTTTCACCTCTCTAAACACCACATCTCGGCTGTACACAACCTTCCTTGTTTCTGGGTTCCAAAGCTTGTAACCCTTTGAACCATCCTTATACCCAATAAAGATGCACCTTTCAGATTTATTATCCAACTTGGTCCTTTTCTCCTTTGGAATATGTACATATGCATCACATCCAAATACCCTTAGATGTGAAAGAGAGGGTTTCTTACCAGTCCATACCTCATGTGGAGTCTTATCCTCCAACGCCGATGAAGGTGATATGTTAACTAAGTAACATGCAGTCTCCACTGCCTCTGCCCAGAATTCTTGTCCTAACCCGGTACCACTGAGCATGCTTCTTGCCTTTTCCATCAGTGTTCTTTTCATTCTTTCTGCAACTCCATTTTTCTGAGGTGTGTATGGAGTAGTCTTTTCCTGTGCTATACCACACTTTACGTAATCCTTTTCAAATTCTTCTTGCGTAACTCCCACCATTATCCCATTCAGCGCCTTTATCTTCTTCTCTATCTGGTTTTTCACCAGAGCCTTAAATTCTTTAAATTTTTCAAAGACTTCAGATTTCTTCCTCAAGAAATATATCCATGTATTCCTTGAGAAGTCATCTATGAATGAAACATAGTACACATAATTTCCCAGTGATGGAACTGACACAGGTCCAAACACATCACTATGCACAAGTTCTAATATCTTGTTCGCCCTCTTAGCACCAGAAGGAAAACTCACTCGATTTTGCTTCCCATATACACAATGTTCACAGAAATTGAAATCCAGAGAGCAATTAGACATACCTTCTACCATACCATTTCTATGTAGTATCTGAAGGCCCTTCTCTCCAATATGTCTAAGCCTTTGATGCCATAGCATGGTATTTTCTCAAGAGACAGCTAGGCTTTCCGCTCCTCTTTAAATAACCACAAAACTGTTACACCCATCAATAACAGTGCTACCTTGTAGCTTGTACAGAGTTCCAATCCGAACTCCCCGCATTAATACCAGTGCTCCCCAAACCATCTTGCAGGCATCTTTCTCGAACACTGTTTTTACACCTGCATCGTCCATATTGCTTACAGAAATTAGATTTCTGGCCAATGCAGGAATATGCATAACACCAAGAAGTGTTCTAATCCTTCCACCTTGCAGCTTCAGCTTGACCTTTCCACGTCCGACAATTCTGGCCTTCCTATCATCCCCTCAGAAGAAATCACCACCATCATATTTCTCATACTCGCAGAACCGCTCCCTATGGGGAGTGAAGTGAAAGGATGCACCTGAGTCAATCAACCATGACTCATGATCTACATGTGTACTTGAGGAAGAAGCCAAATACACATCCCCACCTTCATCTGAGGTGGTTTTTGCCTCTGCAGAAGGAGCATCATCAGATCCCTTTCCTTTCTCAGGAGCTTTAGATATGCACTCCTTTTTGTAGTGCCCTTCCTTTCCGCATTTCCAGCACACCTTTACAAACTTTCCAGGATATTTAGATCTCCCTCTAGATTTAGATCTCCCACTCGAAACCGTATTCTTGTTTCTATTTTGGGACCTTCCTCGTACATATAAGGCATCTCCATTCTGGCCCTCCATATTTCTCTGTCTCATTTCCTCCGACAACAAGGCTGAGACAATGTCATCAAAATTCAAGGTAGTTGTATTGCTACCTATTGTAATAACCAGACTGTCCCACGAGTCTGGTAGAGAAAAAAACAAACTGATGCACTTATCTTCATCTGAGATTTTAATTCAACAAATGACAGCTGACTTAACATAGTATTGAAGGCGTTCAGATGCTTTGTCACCGAGTCTCCATCCTTCATCCTCAGGTTATACAATTTTTTCCGCAGGAACAACTTATTCACCAGAGACTTAGATTCGTACAAAGTCCCAAGTTTTTCCCACAAATTCTTCGCCGTAGCTTCCCCATATACATTCAACAATACTGAATCTGAGACACACAACCTTATTGTGCTCTTAGCCTTCCGATCCAGTTTCTTCCAGTCTTCATCTGACATTGCCATTGGTTTAGTACCTGGATCTACCATGATCCATTGATCTTTATCCGCCATCAAATCCTCCATCTTGAGCTTCCACAACTCAAAAATCTGACCATTAAATTTCTCGATCTCTATCTTTCCACCGCTCGCCATCTTCTTTCACCGCAAGAATCAATCCCGCAGATCTCCCACTGAACAGGGTCTACCTCAGGCCCAAGCAAAAAAACCTCAGCAACAAAGGCGTCCCTTGAAGCCGAAACAGCTCTGATACCAAATGTACGTTTTAACCCTGAACAGAAATTATCTACACACGAATCTTATAACAGAAAATAAACAATCGCGAGAGCATAACACATAAAACAGATAAACACAGATATTTTCCCCTAGATCCCAAATTGGGACGACCAACTTGATTTTTCATTATATTCCTTTTAGTGTTAAAACACATATATATACATGCCGAAGCATACGTAAACCCCAATCCATGAACCCTGGAATAGAACATAATCGTAGTTCCCTTGACCGGATCTACAAAATACCAGGGGTCGAAAACCATCGTACCCCAAAACCATGTGCAAACGCATGCACAAAACATGGGTGGGTCCGCATATGAGTGGGACCGTATACCAAAAAAAATTTCACTGGGGCGCTACCTCGGACCCCGACAGGGGGGGCTGCCGCCCCCCCTGTGACCCCCCTGCTGCGCCCGGCGCAACGTACAGTGCGTGGGACTAGTCATGGAAAGAATATAACACATACCCAACAGTTATGGAGCTAACTAGAATTTTAACATCAATATTCTTCAGTATTTGATGGTCAAACCCTTTTGTATACAAGAATATTGATGCTCATCCTTGCCACAATATTACATTCCTCTTCTTGTCTTGACATATGAACTGTGATCTTGGTTTTCTTTATTTCACATTAAAATTTGAATAAATAATAATTAAGAGATCATGGGATAGGGACAATGAGTGATTTTCCTTCCATTTGCAACTAGTTTTATGCTTCCAGGCAAGATGCCATATTTTCTGAGTGATCTGCCTTTTGGTTTAGTCTTGTTAACACATGGTAGAAATCAACGAAATCATTTTTTTTTCCTCTCGTTTGATTCTTGAGATTATTCTTGCAAGATTAAGAACCACTTCACTAGATAAATTTGGCATGTATCTCATACTAAGAGAAGAATATCTGATGATGATTATTTAATCAAATATTTGATGCCTCCCTAGACCCCACCCACCCAAAATTGCTTCTATTCCCCCCCATGATCAAGCACATTCCCCCCCCCCCTCCACACACTAGGCAGTTTTGGATTTCCCTTTGAGGCCTTATTGAGAAAGAGTATTTTTTTGAGATCTGTCATCTTAGGGATTCGTCCTCATCCATTCAAATTTTCCACCTCCACTAATTTGGTTTTCTCGAGAATATGTTTTGGATGTGCCATCCATCCTAGCAATAGATCTCTGATCCAAACCTTTTCCTTCTGCTCTAGCATATGGATATTATGCCTCTTCATTCCATTAGCTTGTATTGTTTCCATGAACATCCATGAAATTTTGCTACTACTATTTTGACATACTGTTTTCTTGATGGATGATAATTCTATTTCTATCCAACCACATTTGCAGACATATGAATTTAGGCATGCCCTATGAAGCGTGTTTTAGAATTTGGTTTGTTAATAAAATTTTGTTTTTATTTTTTGTGCCATGAAGTGAACATATCTTCCCACGTTGAAGACATTTCCTTTTTTTTTATCAATTTCTTCAAAAGCATAACGCAAAATTTGAATAGTGAAGTCACAATCGAAGATTCATCTTTGATTCTCTTCCATTTTTTTTATGCAAGACACATCTCGAAGGTTCTTAGATATCAATTTTTCTATAAATTCTTTGTTGTTAATAGACAATTACAAACTATGGTCTAGTTAAAAATATTAACCTTTGGAAAACCATCATTTTTCTAAATGTAATTTTGAATCCTGTTATAAGGAGGCAACAACATCTTTGAAATTAGAGAAATGTTGTAGAAATTTTGTGACCCAACCTCGGTTTTCAGTTTCTCCTTATTTCTCCCATTAAGTTAAATGCCCATTCCCATAGCCATACATTCAAAAAGCTGGAAAAATAATTATTTTATGAAAACACAAATTCTGGAAATTTCATAGTGCTGAAATGCAGAAATAAAACTAAGAAAAATAAATCAGCCACACACAGAAATTTGACATGCCAATTTTTGGTCAAGATGACCCTGGAAAAACCCCCTACAACTTTTGGAGAAAAACAGTTCGAAAGCTCTTCTTATTTATGATAAATAGCTTTTACAGTGAGACATAAATTACACAGCAAAAATTACAGAAACCTCATAAATGTACTTATCTCGAAAGCTGTGCACAAACTCTGCCTCGATTTTCATGCTAAATACAAACAAAAAATATCAACAGAAAGTATAGCCTTAAATGTTGTACGAACAACACCAAAAACAATGCCAGAACAGCTATACGGCCTCCCTCAAAATTTGTGCAAATGCTACCTCGATTTATGTGCTGTATGGACCTCATTTTGTGTGTAGTTTGTTGTTGTACTGATTCTAGAAAACCAAATTTCTCTCTCTGCTGTACGGACCTAGATTTTTGTACCTCCTTGCTACTGTACTGACCTCGAAAAACATGCTACAATAAACACTGATTTTCCTCCCTAGAAATTCATGCCCACTTGCCTTGAACTTCATGCTCTATTCTTGCTATATGGATTTGCTAAATATAAGTGTTGTTGTCCTCCTTCTTCTCACTGCTCAGAAATTCTCCCTTGCTTTCTCTCCTTCTCTCTCAATCTGCTCATGAAAGACTGAATGTCCTTTTCCCTCCTTTTCCTCCTTCAACCTAACCCTAAGTGACTTTTGGGGAATCCCTAAATCCAATGTTTGAGATAGCTTTAGATCTAGGGCTGAGATTAAATGCTCATTTAAATCTCACTGTCTATTTTTTAATTCACCTCACTTTAATAAATGCCCTCTTTGTCATTTATTTCAAAAGTCACTTTTCACTTTCTAATTTCACACTGACTTTATTAAAGTCACTTTAAAATTAGACTTAGTAACTTTATCACTTAAAGTCACTTTTAAATTAGATTTGACTTTATAACTTTATAAAGTCCCTTTAGGAGAAAAATTAAATTCTTTTGGACACTTTTCCATAGGTAAAAGATCAAAGCCTTAGGGAATCACCTGTCCTTCGGTAACCAAATTTCAACACTCCCTCTTACCGAGGAAGGTGTTCCTCACCACACCCATCTTGTCTCTGAAGTAGACATGCTTGCCCCATGGTAAGGCTTTGGTAAGAATATCTTCAACCTGCTCATCTGTGGGAATATACTCAAGCTTCACAGCTCCCTTCTAAACATAGTCTCTGATGAAATGATATCTGATGCCGATATGCTTTGTCCTGTCATGAAATATTGGATTCTCCATGATTTTAATGCAACTCTTATTATCACAGTATATCACTGAAGGTCTCAACGACTGAACAAAGAAGCCAAACAACATCTTGCGAAGCCATATGGCCTCACAACTAGCTAGACTGGCTGCCATGTACTCTACTTCCGCTGAACTCAATGCTACTAACTGTTGCTTTCAGCTGAACCACGACACAACTACCGAACCCAACCCAAAAATGTACCCTGAAGTGCTCTTCCTATCAGAAGCACAACCTACCCAATCAGAATCAGTGTAACTTGCTAATGTCACTCGATATCCCTGCCCATAATCCAGACCATACTCCACTGTCTCTTGCAATTATCACAAAATGTGTTTTGCAACAACCTAGTGCACTCTCCTGGGCTCACACATGAGCTAGCTCATCGTGTTGACTGTAAAACATATATCTGGTCTAGTGTTGACCAAATACATCAAGGAACCAATCAGTTTTCTATACAATTTCAGATCCACCAACTCAGAATCTGAAGCGTGAAGCTTCTTCCAATTGGTGATCATAGGTGTCGACATGGGTCTACAATCTTCCATATGGAATTTGCCAAGGATGTCCACAATATACTTCCCTTATCCCAGGAAGAAATTCCCCACCTCCTGCCACACCTCCAAACCCGAAAAGTAATGCATCAAGCCAATGTCCTTCATCTCGAACTCCGACGCAAGATCTCTTTTACAGCTCTCTATGAGTCTCTCTTCACCTGTAATGACCAATTCATCCACATACAACACCAGAATGAGAGGCTCCTCACCTATCACAATAAAGTAAAGGTTAGAATCTGCATCACTCTTTGTGAAACCCATCTCCTACAAGTAAGTATCAATCCTGGAGTACCAAGCTCTAGGAGCTTGCTTCAGGCCATAAAGGGCCTTCTTCAGTCTGCACACATGGGACTCCCTCCCATGCACCTCAAATCCCTATGGATGCTCAATGTACACCTCCTCCTGTATGAAGCCATTAAGAAATGTAGTCTTCACATCCATCTGGTGGATCTTCCAACCCATCTCTTCTGGCATCGATATGATGGAGCGAATCGAAGTATATCGAGCCACGGGAGCGAAGGTCTCCTCATAATCAACTCCCTCTACCTGGGAGAACCCTCTAGCCACAAACCTTACCTTGAATTTCTCAATACTGCCATATACAACATGCTTTACCTTGTAAATCCATCTGGAAGTAACCACGGATTTTCCCTCAGGCCTCAACACCACCTCCCAAACATCATTCTTCATGATAGAAGAATACTCCTCCGACATGGCCTCTCTCCAAACTTGCTGGCTAGCTGCCTCCTCATAGCTAAAAGGCTCAGAGTTAAGGATGTTGACAACCATTTCCATATAGCTATAGAACCTCTCAGGTGGTCTGCTCTCTCTAGCCGGCCTCTTCGGCCCAACAACAGATGTGGCCTCTCTCAAGGTATCATGAAGCCACTTGGCTTCCTCTTCCTTGAACATAATTCTCCAAATCCTCCTCCTCATCAGGAGCCTGAACTCCTAAATGTCTATCTGCTATCCTCCTACCTGAACCTGAACCTGTAGATGCTGAAGTACCGTGTGAACTGTCCATCAGTGGACTACCTAGTGGATTGCTCTGCATGATGCCCGAAGCACCACCCCTCTGACTCTGCTAGCCACTACTCACTGATGGACCTAAAACCGTAATCAATGTACCTCATGATCCTTGCCCATTGGATCCCTATGCCTGACTCAGCTGCTCCTGAGGGTCTGGCTAATCCACATATTCTAACTCTCGTGACCTCCTGAAAGCCTTGTCCTCCATGAACTTCACATCCCGCCTGACAATAACTCTCCTCCATGTAGGAATATAAATTCGAAGGGATTTTGAGGTCTCATTGTAGCCCACAAAGATACCCTTCTCTGCAGTGGGCTCTAGCTTGGTCCTTTTCTCCTTGGGTATGTAGGATTATGCAATACACCCAAAGATATGAAGATGACCAACATCAGGCTTCTTCCCATAAAAAGCCTCCTCTGGATTCACATGCCACAAGGCACGATGTGGAATCTTGTTCTACAAATATATAGCAGTGTTTCAGGCCTCTACCCACAAAAACAATGGTAACCCCTGATCATGTAGCATGGCTTTGGCAACCCCTCCGATGGATCTATTCTTCCTCTCCACAACCTCGTTCTGCTGGGGGTTGTAGGGAACTGTGAACTCCCTCTTAATGCTTGCCTCTGCACAATAATCAACAAACTCACCAAGGGTGTACTCCCCTCCATTGTCTGACCTCAGGGACTTGATCTTTCGACCTGTCTGAGTCTCCACAAGAGCTCTGAACTCCTGAAACCGCTTGAAGACCTCACTCTTGGTCTTCAAGAAATAAATCCAGGTCTTCCTAGAGTGATCATCAATGAATAAAACATAGTACTCATATCCACTCAAGGAAACATGAGACATCTGACCGCTCACATCAGAATGAATCAAATCAAGTATCCCAGTCGATCTGCTATCACTGTTGGGAAAAGGGGATTTGGCAAACTTGCCCATCGCACATCCTCTGCATGTATCTAGGTGATCAGTACTGAAATATGGCACACCTGTAGTGATCTCCTGCAACGTCCTCAAGGCCCCATGATACATGTGCCCCATTCTGCGGTTCCAAATCTCGCATAGCTCTATTGTCGATACTACTGCTCAATGCTAAAAGGGGCTGAAATGAAAACTTGTACACCTTTGCATGGCATACACCAATCACTCTAGTGGACTCAGCTGGAGTGCCCCTAGGATATATAAGCACTCGTCCTCTACTAAACAATACCTCATACCCTCTGTCCTTCAATGCTGAGATGGATATAAGGTTATTCCTCATCCCTGGCACCTATAGAACATCTGACACCTTCAAGGGAGGTTTGGGTTCCCTATCAAATGTCAATTTCCTTACACCGATTGCTCTAACAACATTGTAATATTCAAGTACTACCTCTATATCAGTGCCACTCTCTGAAAGCTTTGAGAAGTACTCACAGACTCCTATCATATGACGTGAAGCCCCACTGTCAACATACCAAATACTTGAAGATGCTCCGTTGGTGGAGGGAAATGCACACTCCCTCTCACCCTCCGAGGCAGGTGATCCTGCACAAGTGGACTCACAAGCAATGAACCCAAACTCCCGGTCAAAGCTCTCCGAAAATTCCTCTATCTCTGCTGATGTTGCCATGGTCTTGTTCTTCCCCTTCTTCTTCTTCTCCGGACACACAACTGCATAGTGTCCCGTATTCTGACAATTCCAACACTTCACCTTGGAATAGTCCTTCTCCTTGTTTAGCTGCTTACCTTTACCTTTTCCTTTTCCCCCACCACCACTTGTGGAAGCTTGCTTCTTTCCCTTGCCTTTCTTGCCACCTGCTAACAGTGCTACATCCTCATCATGCTCAACTAGCTTGGTTGCCCCAAGCTGGTTCTTTATAATTTAATTTTGCGTGCAATCATCCAAGAACTTCTCCCAAGTGGGAAGGCTCTCACGTGAAACAATCCCATCAGCAAAGTTCAGTCATGAACTAGGAAGGCCATTTACTGCAACCCGCACCAACTCAGTGGGTGGAACAACCTCTCCAATTGATGCCAACTCATCTCTCACATTTGTGATCTTTGTGAGGTATGTAGTAGCATTATCAGTCTTTTCCATCTTAATGGCCTTCATTTTCTCCCTTAGGACCATTTTTCTGTTTTCATTGGTACTCTGGTAGAGATTGGTCAAGGTTGTCCATATCTCATGAGCAAGTCTCTTTCCTCTCACATGAAGAATGTAATGGTCTTTAATACCATCCAGAATTAGTCTCTTGCCCTTTTTATTCTTCTTATTAAAGTCTGCCAACTGAACAGGGTTAGTAGGCACATTAATAGGGCGTTGTTGGGTTTTCACCATTATACCCTAGACTTCTGCCTCCTGAAAGATGCTTTGCATTCTTTCCTTCCATACGTTGTAGTTGTTAAGCTCGTCCAACCTATCCACCACCCTCAAGCCCAAAGACATGCTTGCTGTCCTAATAAACTAAAAATGACACTGTTGTAGTAAAGGTACTAATTTTTGTGTGTAAAATCAACTTGCTGTAATTTTTCTTCTTGTTGTCCCAAATTGCACTTTTCAACAAAATAGCTCTATTACCATGTAGAATTTTGTGACCCAACCTCGGTTTTCAGTTTCCTTATTTCTCCCATTAAGTTAAATGCCCATTCCCATAGCTATACATTCAACAAGATGGAAAAATAATTATTTTCTGAAAACACAAATTCTGGAAATTTTACAGTGCTGAAATGCAGAAATAAAACTTAGAAAAATAAATCAGCCACACACATAAATTTGACACGCTGGTTTTTGGTCAAGATGACCTTGGAAAAACCCCCTACAACTTTTGGGGAAAACCAGTTCGAAATCTCTTCTTATTTCCGATAAATATCTTTTACAGTGAGATAGAAATTACACAGCAAAAATTACAGCAACCTCATAAATGTACTCATCTTGAAAACCGTGCACAAACTCTCCCTCGATTTTTGTGCCAAATACAAACAGAAAATATTAGCAGAAAGTAATGCCTTAAATTTTGTAAAGACAGAACCAAAAACAATGCTAGAACAATTGTACAGCCTCCCTCGAAATCTGTGCAAATGCTGCCTCGATTTCTGTGATGTACGACTGTTGTACGGACCTCGTTTTGCATGTTGTTTGTTGCTGTATAGATTCTAGAAAACCATATTTCTCTCTTTGTTGTACGGACCTCAATTTTTTTACCTCCTTGCTATTGTACGGATCTCGAAAAATGTGTTGCAATAAACACTGATTTTCCTCCCTCGAAATTTTTTCCCACTTGCCTTGAACTTCGTGCTATGGTCTTGTTGTACGGATTTGTTGAATATAAGTGCTGATGCCCTCCTTCTTTTCACTGCTCATAAATTCTCCCTTGCTTTCTCTCCCCCTCTCTCAATCTGCTCATGAAAGACTGAATGACCTTTTCCCTACTTTTACTCCTTTAACCTAACCCTAAGTGACTTATGGGGAATTCCTAAATCCAATGGCTGAGATAGCTTTAGATATAGGGCTGAGATTAAATGCTCATTTAAATCTCACTTTCTATTTTTTAATTCACCCCACTTTAATAAAGACCCTCTTAGTCATTTATTTCCAAAGTCACTTTTCACTTTCTAATTTCACATTGACTTTATTAAAGTCAATTTAAAATTAGACTTAGTAACTTTATCACTTAAAGTCACTTTTAAATTAGATTTGATTTTATAACTTTATAAAGTCACTTTAGGAGAAAAATTAAATTCTTTTGGACACTTTTCCCTAGGCCAAAGATCAGAGCCTTAGGGAACCACATGTCCTCCGGTAACCAAATTTCAACAAATGTAATCCATTTTTACTATGTATTCAATACAATTTACCCCATCCATGGCTGTCAAGAGTGATTTTATCTATAAAAGACTACTAATAGTACAATTCAAGCCCAAACATTGGTGCAGAAAGATCAAGATGATGACTTGATGAACAAAAAGACTACTAATAGTACAATTCAAGCCAAACAGTTGAACACAGAGTGGCCTGCCATGAGCTATACCATTCAACTTCATTTGGAAAACAACCAATTGAGGGAGAATTTTATTTTAACCAGAATTTCATGTAACAGTTATGACATATGTTTACGTATTCAATCAAACTAGTATGAAACCAATGTAATCGAGATCTATAGCCGAAGCCTACGGGAGACCTTTGATGTAAAGTGTCAACAGTTTGGATTTATAGCTATTGTGAGCTTAAAAGAAGGCTGGAACAAGTGTAAACTTCTATATTTTGGCTTACCTCTTGCAAATCACCCACAAAGAACCCGCATTCACCACTGACCAGCATAGAGCACCCACATTCACCACATGGTTAGACTCGCTGAACTTTGAAGCAATCACCAACGGTCCAGCACATTCGGACTAGAGAATTTATTAAAAAATAATAATTACAAAGCATTGTTAGAATCGCCAAAGAAATCACAGCACACTTGAAGAAAATTTATAAAAAAAATATATAATTACAGTTGCAACCCAACACCACTATCCAACCTCCTCCTCGCGGCACAGGTTTAGCTCCATGGCACCGGGGAAATGGACCATCTTGGTACTCTAAATCCCTTTCCGGGTAGCTACCGTCTCCCGGAACCGGATCTTGATTCTTGTTTCCCTTGTCAATGTGTGCATCATCATCAGTCAATGTATGCAGAGTCATCCGAACCAGATCTTGTAAGTTTGCACCTCCAATAGTCAATCTTGTAAGTTTGCACCTCCAAAAGTCAACTTCCAAGCCCCTTCCAAGCCCCAACCTGTTGAAATGGGGGCGAATCACTTCAATCCCTCCCCTGACCCAGTAAATTTCGGCGAAATATTTGTTGCACCTCCAACTTCCAAGCCCCAACTAGTAAAAATGAGGCGAATCACTCCAACCCCTCCCTCCGACCCAGTAAATCCAGGTGAATGCCATTGAAATCTGCTCCAAACCAGAAAATCAGGAGGCGAATTCCATGGTTTCAGTTTTATGCGCATTTATTTTGTTGGGCTAACACTTAATAATTAATTATTTTTAAAATAATTAAAGGGCTAACTTTATAAAACTATGGAAAATGGGTTTTATATAAAAAATTCACCCCACCAAAATTTAAAACCCCTTAAAATTCGCCCCTAAAATTTTCCCTGAGCTTATCTTGAGGGAATTTCATGTTAAGCCATATTTAGGTCACTTGGGATATCATAATACATTGACAATAGTGAAGAATTTATATTATTGTCTGAATCTTAAGTGGAAGAGTTTGTGGATAGATGTTTGGATTTTCAATAAGTAGAGTCAGAGTGTAAGCATCTAGGTGCTTTACTACAACCAATTTTGATTCCAGAGTAGAAATGGAAGGTCATTTCTACAGATTTCATTACAGGTTTTTCTGTGGCATCTAGACAACATAATTCCATCATGGTGGTAGTTGACAGGTTGACTAAGGTAGCTCACTTCATAGCAGTTAAGTTTACTTATTCAGCGAGTGAGGTAGCACAGATCTTGATCAAATCTATATTGAGGTTTCATGGTGTACCAAATAATATTGTGTTGGACAGGGATGCTAAGTCCATTTCTAGGTTATGGAAAGAGATATTTGCAGGTTTGGGCACATAGTTGGTTTTTAGCACAACTTATCATCCATAGATAGATGGATAGACAAATAGGGTCAATAGGATTTTAGAGGAAATGTTGAGAATATATGTTATGCATTAGCAATAGAAGTGGGAAGAGTATCTACGACTGGTTGAGTTTGCTTACAAAAATGGGTACCAGGAGTCATTGAGGATGATTTTGTTTGAGGCACTCTGTGGGCATAGTTGTAAGACTCCCATCAGTTAGAGTGATCCAGTGAACAGGGTATTGATAGGACCATACATGTTGGCAGATATGGAATAGGAAATGCAGGTTATCAAACAAAATTTAAAGGCAGTACAGGATTGACAGAAAAATTAAGTAGATCAAGACAAGGCATTTAAGGAGTTTCAAGTTGAGGAGCACGTGTACTTGCACATCAATCCCAAGAAGAGCTCCTTGAGGATTAGGTCATGTGCGAAGTTAGAACCTCGATATAGTGGGCCCTTCAATATCCTTGAGAGGATTGGACTAGTGGCTTTCAAACTTGCACTGCCTCTGACAATGAAATTCCATGATGTTTTACATGTTTCATTGATTAAAAGATATGTAAAGGATGTTTATCATGTTATTGATTGGTTTTTATTATAGGTGGATCTAGATGAAGAATTCCAATCGGAACCTCCATTTATTTTCTAGAGAAATATTCTCATGCTCTAGAACCAAGAAATCGAGCAGGCTAAAGTGCAGTGGAAGAACTTTGGGCCCGATGAAGCTACATGGGAGATGGTTGGTCAGATGCGAGCTATCTATCCTTCATTGTTTGTCATTCGAAGAAAAGCAGTTTTGGTATCTATATATATATATATATATATATGGATGTAAATATGGCCTCGAGTTGTGTTATAAAGCTCCAATAAGAGGTATCGTTTTCATGTTTTTCACTTTTGTCATGTTTGTTATGTTTTTCAATAGGTTGTTCACTATAAATATTGCATCAAGCTAAGTTAAAAAGATCCATAGGCAATATGTTTTGCTTTTCAGCGGTCTTGCTAGTCATAGGTGTCATTGAACACCGAGGGCAATGTTCCCCTGAGGGGGAGGGGTCTGTAATAGCCAAATGAGAAAAATCCATGTAATAAAGTTAACAAAGGAAAAATAATACCAAGGTCACGGAACATGTATTCCAAGCTTAATGTTGGGAAAAACGTCCTAGTGTGGGTGTTCATTTGGTTTCTTATGGCTAAGGGAAATTGGAAAAGAAAATGGCAAAGCCTTTGAAAAGGCAAGAGGCATTATTTGGCATTTATTTATGAAAATAATGGAAATTAGGAGAAAATGAAGGTGAAAGGTCACAAGTTTCATGTGAGGAGTAAAAGGAAGGATAATAATGGAAAATTGAAGAAATTAGAGGCCTCATTGATAAAAAGGATTTTGAAGATCAATTCACAAGCCTTTTTCAGTTTAGTTTTGGATATCTCTCTCTATTCTATCTACTCTCTCATACTCTTGCACACTTAGATTTTTCTTGGAGAACTCTCGCATTGGAGCAAAAAAGGCAAAGGAAGGACAAAGAAGGTAAAGGGAAGCAAAGATCAAGCAAGGAAAAGTTGGGTCAAGCAACTATAATGGGATTACTTGTAGGTATCGAGTTGTATGTATGGTTTCTTTGCTATTTTTGGCATGCATGGTACATGCATGTGTGTATTTAGTTATCTTGTTGTCATTGGCATGGGTTTTTCCAGGCATGAAACTGGTTTTCAACCTCGCCTTTCCATTTCCGGATAGCCGTGGTTCGGATGGGGTTATTTACTTGGTTGAGATGGATTTTCAGATGGTTTCAAAACTGATTTGGGTGGTCTCAAGGCCTAGGAATCCCTTGATTGGTAATGACAAGATACATGATAAAACCTGGTTGTGGATACCCTCGTTGGCCCTAGGAATCCCTTGACTGGTAATGGCAGGAGACACGATAAAGCATAGAGGGTGGATATAGACAAATTCCTCAAGGTTTAGTTGGAGATATCTAGAGTAATCCATGCTTGTTTAGGGCCTAGTGAACCCTTGACCGGTATCTGGCGGGATTGCAGTAAATCTCGTAATGTATGTTTATTTTTTTCCTAGGAATCCCTTGGTGAGATACACAGTAAAGCTAGGATGTACATATGAGGGTTTCGGGCCTAAGAATCCCTTGATAGGTATTAACAGGATACATGGTAAAGCTTGAGGAAGCCCTAGCAGTGGTTTTGTTGTGAGTCCCACATTCATGCTTGAATTATGGTACATGCATGATTGGATGAAAGAAAGATTTGGATTAACCCAATATATGGTCGGGAGGTATGTGAAAGTCCCTGACCTGGTTGCATTTTTCATATGTTAATAAGAGTTATTTTCCTCTTGTGTATTATGTGTAAATGTGTTTTTTTATTATGTGGTTATATTGGTTGTTCTATCATAATTGATTTGTTAGTTATATGTTGGTTATAAGCATGTTTTATGGCAGACTTGATTTATGGCTCTCATCATGTTTTGTTAAGTAAATGAAATATTAATGAATGCATGACCTAATAGATGACGTTGCAACTATTATGAAAGGGCATCAAACCTTCTTGATTATTCTCAGATAAGTATGAAGTACCTATGCTCATATATGTTTATATGACATGTAGATTGCATGTTCGTGATGTTTTTGACGGAATTTCTGTCATGGCTAGGCATTTTGAGGTCATGTCTTTGTTCAAGTTTTGCATTATAGGCCTTGCCATATTGTTATTTATCATTTATGAGTTTTTCATCAATTTTTGGGTAGAGGCCTGAGTCCTAGCTCTAAAAAAGTGGCTCAAAATCTCGAGTCGCTAGCACATAACTACTTGAAAATTTTTGTAGTCACATGGATGTCCTTGTTGTGCATTTGACTAGAGGGTGCATGCTACATGGAATATGGTTGGTTAGATGCGGGCTATCTATCCTTCATTATTTATCGGTTGAGGAAAAGTAGTTTTGGTGTGTATATATATATATGTGTGTGTGTGTGTGTGTGTGTGTGTGGATGGAAACACCACCCCAAGCTGTGTTATAAAGCTCCAATAAGAGGTATGGTTTTCATTTTTGTCTTGTTTGTCATGTTTTTTATTCTTTTCAGCGGGTTTTTCACTGTAAATATTGCATCAAGCTAAGTTATAAAGATCCATAGGCAGTATGTTTTTATTTTCAGTGGACTTGCTAGTCATAGGTGTCGTTGAACATTGAAGACGATGTTCCCATAAGGGGGAGGGATCTATAATAGCCACATGAGAAAACCCCATGATGAAAATACCACCCCAAGTTGTGTTATAAAGCTCCAATAAGAGGTATGGTTTTCATGTTTGTCTTGTTTGTCATGTTTTATATTCTTTTCAGGGGGTTTTTCACTGTAAATATTGCATCAAGCTAAGTTATAAAGATCCATAGGCAGTATGTTTTTATTTTCATTGGACTTGCTAGTCATAGGTGTCATTGAACATTGAAGACGATGTTTTTATAAGGGGGAGGGATCTATAATAGCCACATGAGAAAACCCCATGTAATAAAGTTAATAAAGGAAAAGATAAGACCAAGGTCATGGGACACATATTCCAAGCTAAATGTTGGGAAAAACATCTTAGTGTGGGTGTTCATTTGGTTTATTATGGCTAAGGGAAATTGACAAAGGAAAATGGACAAGCCTTTGAAAAGGCAAGAGGCATTTGGCATTTATTTATGAAAATAATGGAAATTAGGAGAAAATGATGGTGAAAGGTCACAATTTGCATGTGAGGAGGAATTTAATGAAGGAAAATAATGGAAAATTGAAGAAATTAGAGGCCTCATTGATAAAAAGGATTTTGAGGATAATTTCACAAGATTTTTTAGTTTAGTTTTGGAGCTCTCTCTCATACTCTTGCACACTTAGATTTTTCTTGGAGCACTCTCGCATTGGAGCAAGAAAGGCAAAGGAAGGAAAAAGAAGGTAAAGGGAAGCAAAGAACAAGCAAGGAAGAGTTGGATCAAGCAGCTACAATGGGATTACTTGTAGGTATCGAGTTGAATGTATGGTTTCCTTGCTAATTTTGGCATTCATGGTACATGCATGTGTGTATTTGGTTCTCTTGTTGTCATTGGCATGTGTTTTTCCAGCTGTGACATTGGTTTTCAACCTTGCCATGCCATTTCCGGATAGCCATGGTGTGATGGGGTTATTTTGCTTGGTTGAGATGGATTTCTGGATGGTTTCGAAACTGAGTGGGGTGGTCTCAACGCCTAGGAATTCCTTGAACGATAATGATAGGATACATGTAAAACTTGGTTGTGGATACCCTTTTTGGCCCTAGGAATCCCTTAATCGGTAATGGCGGTCTACATAGTAAAGCCTAGAGGGTGGAATAGACAAATTCCTCATGTTTTAGGTGGATATATCTGGAGGAATCCATGCTCGTTTAGGGCCTAGTGATCCCTTAACCGGTATACAGTGGGATTGCAGTAAATCCTATAGTATATGTTTATTTTTTTTCCTAGGAATCCCTTGGCGGGATACACAGTAAAGGAAACATGTAAAAATGAGGGTTTTGGGCCTAGGAATCCCTTGACCGGTAATGGTGGGATACATGGTAAAGCCTAAGAAATCCCTAGTTGGTTTTTTTGTGAGTCCCACATTCATCCTTGGAATATGGTACGGGCATGATTGGATGAAAGAAAGATTTGGCTCAACCCAATCTATGGTCGGGTGGTACGTGGAAGTCCCTGACTTGGTTGCATTTTTCATATGTTAATAAGAGTTATTTTCCTCTTGTGTATGATGTGTAAATGTGTTTTTTATTATTTTGTTATAATGGTTCTTCTATAATAGTTGATCTGTTAGTTATATGTTGGTTATAAGCATGGTTTACGACAAACTTGAGTTATGGCTCTCATCATGGTTTTTTTAGTAACTGAAATGTTAATTAATGCATGATTTAATAGATGATGTTGTAGCTATTATGAGAGGGCATCAGACCTTATTGATGATTCTCAGATAAGTATGAAGTCCCTATGCTTAGATGTGTTTATATGACCTGTAGATTGCATGTTCATGATGTGTTTGACAAAATCAAAATCATGTCCAAGAATTGTCACGTCGTTTCCTTGCTCAATTTTTGCATTAGATGCCTTGTCATCTTGTTATTTATCATTTATGAGAGTTTCATCAAGTTTTGGGTAGAGACCTGAGTCCTATCCCTAAAAAAGTGGCTCTGAATCTGGGGTCGCTAGCACATAACTACCTGGAAAATTTTGTAGTCACATGGATTCCCTTGTTGTACATGTGACTGGAGGGTGTTAGTCACATGGAGGTCTTGTTATGGGTGTGAATAGGGGTCTATTTCAGTCAAAGAGCAGGTTAAATCAGGGGTTGAGCACCTGAAGTGGTTGGTTAGCCCCTGGGGGTCTTATAGCTTATGAGAAAGGTTAATTTGTTTTTTATTTTTCAATTCCACTTCCTTAACTATACTTGGGGAGTTGAATAATATCATAGTAACTCTTTGTCACTTGTTTACCCTGGTGGATCGGTCAGATTGGGTAAATGTGGGAGGAGGGTGTTACAGACTCTCTCATCCTTACGCATTTGTTGCTCAATATCCAAATTGAGAAACCTCAACGTCTTCTAGTAAAGCACCAGTGTTGGTGTCACAGAGGTGGCTTATTATAGGCAACCCTAGTGCTCTTCATTTAATTATCAACCTGAGGTAAGTTTTCTTATTTCAACAGTGTCGGCACAATATATGCAAGTGAGATCGACTAATAGATACTCTATGTTTTTTATGAGAAAGGATTATCTAGCCTCCAAAATTCAATCAACTTAACGAGGAATGATTTGGTAGGTTATGGCTGGTTATTCTTTCAAGCCTATGATTGAACATCAGGATGGTGGTTTGAGCAGCAACTTAATAAATTGAACAATACTCTAAATGAATTTATCTAAAGCAATCTGAATGAATCGAACAACATTCTAAGTGAATTGAACAACAATCTTAAATGAAATGAAAAACAATCTTAAATTAATTGAAAAGCAATCGTAAACGAATTGAACAATAATCGTAAACGAAGAAATCTAAATGAATTGAACAGAAATCTAAATGAATTGAACAACAGTCTAAGTGAAGTAATCTAAATGCATTGTACAACACTCAGTTGTATAATTTTTCAATGGAATTCTCTTGGTAAACTAACTCATTGGAATTAATCAATAATTGGACGCTTTACCGTGTTGATAGAACAATGTAATCCACAAAGATAAGTAACATCGAGAAATAACTATCTTGTGATTTGTAAATCGATGGCAAGGGAATTGAAAGGAACTGAAAACATCTATTGGTGATGAAGTATTATTATAAACCAGAAAATACGAAATGTGATTATTCTGAATCAAGAAATACAGATATTAAACTATTATGAAGGAAGAACAATTGTAACTTTACTGAGTAGAGAACTATGTTACAATGACATCAGATAACTGAGCATGGATTCTGTAACTAACGCGCAGCACAGAATTAGCACAGGGACTCCCAGAGGTTGGGCCCAGACCACTAGAAGTTCTAACGCGATGAGAACCTCAAAAGGTAATTGTTCAAAACATCAAAACTCAAAGGATAATGCAGAAATACAATATGACAGCTCTGTCTTGACGCGCTGATTACAGGGGGAAAATTCCCAATTAATTTCAACTCCCTATCTAGTTCGTCCCTATTCCTTTTAAAGGCAATTTCACGCAATGAGGAAGTATTCTCCAAACAACAGCTCGATGCGCGTGGCTATCGTTTGAGTTCTTGGGCTCAAATTCGTTTGTCTGCCTTCTTCCAGCTTCTAGGAGTTATTGAGATCCCATACATTTGCGTCTGTCATTTGTCTTTCCGTTTACCATTGGTTCAGCTACTCTGCCTTCTTGCATACGAAGATACAATAAGTCAATTTTATGTTATAAAAACATTCATTTTTTCACTAGCCCTATTTCTCTAGTTTTCATAAATCTTTTAATTCTTTATTGTTCAGATGAGGAATAATTCCCCGAATTGTGACATAATTTGAAGTAATTATAGGGTGAAAATGTAACATACTCCCCGCTTACCTCATTGCATGTCCTAATGCAAATAGATGGTTGAGATGCAACGATGTTAAGGAGTAGGCAGGGTAGACCTTTTCCTTGTATGCTCTGAAACCCTGCTTTTTCCTTATTATTGCGAAGGCAGCGCTTGTGTGCCCCTCTGGTAACTCATAATTATGATTATAGTCCTCAGGAGGATACCAGAGGAGAGGGATTATTTACCTACATCCCAGCCATGCAGGTCCCATGCTAAAGACCAGATTATTGTATGAAAGGAGTCTAGAGGCAGTAGGCTTGAAATTCCTGTAGCCAAATGGTTCCCTATTCTTTACGTTATTTGCGGAGTCCATCCACCTTTGTTTCGCTGCAGCCAAGGCTGCTTCTCGAATGTCTTCAAAGTACTCCTGTCCATTTTCTATGATATCCTTATGGATGGGCCGCAACTGAGTCCTTACACCTTGCCTTTGCATAAAGTTCTTGTGATGGATAATCAGTTGTAAGGGTTTGGTGGGTTCCCCTCTAACCCACAATTCTAGGTCGTGCTCTCTCTTTTGGAAGATATTATAGGCCTTGGCCCACTTGATCTGGTTCTTGGAAAATGAGAGGAAGGCTTGGAGCTGGACATCTCCTATAAATGGACTAGGATTGTTGTCAGTGTCCTCTTCCAAAAATAAATTGTGCATGTAAAGTTCACATAGGAGGCGTTGGACTTGTTCATCTTTCCCATTACAACAGTGGAAAAATTCTTCTATGGTCCTAAAATTTGTAGATTTTCCTGCCCTGATGGCCTTGACTTTCAGCAGTAAATGTTGTTCTGTTAAGAACAGGGCATAGTTAGTGGTTGGTGCTCTGTAAGATAGTGCATCATTGTACAGAGAACAAATCGTGGTGATTTTTTTCTTGGCTTGCTCCATCTATTCTTGTACCCTTTTTAGCTTTGCCTATTCTTCTCTGAGCTGGGCGAATGTTTTGTCTTCTGTAGAGGAGAGGTTTGTGAATTTCTTTAGTAATGCTTGGTATTCTTGTGATGGCACCACCTCCTTCCTACATTGTTGTAGCTCATGTTGTGCTTGCGCTAGTTCACTGTGTAATTTCTGATAAACAACTTTCTCTAGCAGGGGGGGTATAGGTAGGGGATTCCTTTGTTTGGGTCTCCTTCTCTTGTGTAGTTTTCTGCTCAGTTTGTGTAGAAGCTTTAATGGTATTTGTTAGTTTTGTCTAAATTTCAGCCTCAGAAGTACCTGCTTGGTCAGTAGTACCCCAGTTTCAGTTGTATCAATTGAATTGGTCTGCACCTCAACCCCTATAGTGGCTACCAAATCAGTTTATACCTCAGCCTCATCAATGTCAGCCAATTCTGTTTTCATCTCGACTTTAACGGTGTTTATCAAGCTAGTGACTAGTTCTGTTTGAGTTCCTACAATGGTGGTTTTTCTTTGGTTTTCGGGCCCTTATCTCCTCCTTAAGTTGTTTCCTCAGATATTTCACCATTTTCTTTAACCTTCTGCAGGCCCTACTCAGTTTCCTAATTTTCTTTTCATCTAAATTTTCGCCTGTCCCGATTTCAGCAGGTGGTGGAGTGGTATTCCCATTTTCAGGAATGGTATTGCCAACCTTAGGGTTGCTTGTGATGGTGTTTCTTATTTTATCTTCAAAGTTTACTTTTGTACGAGGGTCCCGACTGGGTGGAGCAGTGCTACCTCCTGGTTGCCAAGGGACTGTTTCTGTGCTTTGTTCTATAGGGACCGTGTCACCTGACTCATTTTCTAATTCCATTCTTTCCTCTGCCTATCCTTCACTGTATACATCATAATTCTAAAGAGGGGATAGAGTCTCGTCGTCCTGTAGTTCCTCTTGGTCGGGTAGGACTTCAGTGTGACCAGAACTATTGGCGGTGGCAGACTCATCTATGGGTTCCTCTTGTTCTTTTGCTCCCAATGGGTTTCTGGATTCGTAGTCTTTCCTCAATTGTTCTAGGACTCGAGCCATTTCTTCCTCAAAGTCTTGTAAGGGTGTGTTTTGAGGGTGGGATGGCCCTGCCTCTTCTATGAGGTCCAAGGTTCCTTGCAACGTTTTGGACCATTTTTTCCTGCTTGGTTCTGAGGTTGCAGTTCGAGTCCTTTTTCTTCTTGGTGTATTTACCCTGGGGGCTCAATTTCAGTTTCGTCGGGATTTATTTCTGGTTCCTGTGCATCAGGGTTGACAAAATTGTCCCAGGCTATTTGCTGCTTATCTAGCTCATGGATGATGACTAGTTTAATTAACCCGTGGTGACTGACTACTGCTTAGGGATTTTTGGCTTTACTTAATTGAACAACAGTATCATGCAATATGGAATTTAAGAAGGCAGGCAGATTAACTGAAATCTTTTGCTTAAGTACAGCTAAGAGTTTGAGCCGACGAGGTTTTACCGTGGCCCGACGTCTATCACATGTAATGAACTTTTGGATGAATGTTGCCAGTTCCTGCCATAGCTAGTGTAGAGAGGTAAGGTTAATCCCTCTCCCTTTTCGTTCCAACAGTTCCTCCGGATCCTAATATACTATTACCGCCTCTTGTAGGAGGAGATGTTTCTCTGTCCATCTTTCTCCTTTTTCTAGAATTCTGGAGACTTCAACAATAATCTCTTCTGTGACTGGTATAATTCGACCCTTGATTCTGGTTTGACCTTCTTGCAGATTTTGCAGAAACTCAATCAGTGTACATATGTCAGCCAGCCAGCTTGCTGGAGGATGGCACTAGCTGTCTCTGAAATTGGAAAGTTTACACGCTCGTTTCGAAGGGAATTTCCTCCCATAGTTGATATGCATTCTTCCTCTGATTGTATTCTTCCTCGGCTCTATTGTTTCGACTAAATGTTGTATGCAAGCGAGAGAGAAATTGGGGTTCTGCCCTGGTAACTTCATGCCTTAATTGCAGTGTTCCTTTGGTCCTATTGATGTATCTAACGGGATTTGTGCCAAGATTTCACATGCTTGCCAATTTAATATCAATTACACCCCCTTCATCGAAGAAAGGGTTCCCACGCCCTCAAGTACAGGAGAGATTCGGCCAATCATGAATGTAGATAGGGGAATGTCAACATTTGGTAATAATGATCTGTACGTGAAGGAGCGGTCAATCTTCAGGTCGTTGAGTAATTACTAGCATATGCAGTGTAAAGGACAGTTTTGGAATTTTTTTTCATAATTGCATCTTGTGCGAAAGTGACCGGAAAGGGAAAGGGAATAGTATAGCCATTATTATGATATGATGTCCTTCTTTAATGAAAATTTATGACGTAAGGAAGACTGAGTCAATTAATGATTGGTGCTGTCATCCTATGGTTCAAATATGTAAGCATATCTCTATTAGTTATCCCTGTGGTAGATTATAATTCTCACTAATTCGAGTAATAGCTTATGGAAGAAGAATGGAAGATAAGGTGTATATAAAAGTAATTGGATATTGATGAAGCATACTTTCATGCCACAAGTAGAGCCACTGCTACCAGTAGGCATTCATAGCCTCGACATTGCTATTTTAACCCGAAAGAATGAGCCAGGATCCTTATGTAAAAATAGTTATTCTGCCCATTTTGTGGAGAGATCACCATATTGGTATGGTAGCTAGATAACCATAGTGCCACTCACCAAAGTTGTAGCAAAGTGATCAGGGTGGCTCGTGATGAGACCTCCTATCCTTCAAGTAGCTAATAAGGTCATTACCCTAGTGTGGTGGCCATTGTGGGCATTTCACTGCTAAGCTTTTATGAACGTGGTAGGTTGGCTTGTGATGAGACCCCCTATCCTCTCTTGAAAATTTGCATGTGAGCACAGTACTTCTTTTCAAATCTTAGAATCTTGATTTATAAGGAGGTAACTGTGGTGGTGTGATAGCCAGATAGTCATAGTGCCATTCACTAGGATTGTAACAGAGTGATCAGGCTAGCTCGTGTTGAGAACTCATGTCCTTCAAACAGATGAGAAGGTCATTACCCTGGTGTGGTAGCCATTGTGGGCATGTCACTTGTTAAATCCCTATGATCATGGTAGGCTGGCTCGTGATGAAACCCCCTATGCCCTTAAATATTTGCATGAACACATAATATTTTCTCTTTATACATGAAGGGAGGCTCATTAACTCCTTAAGAGTTAGGGATGGTGAAAGAAGTGAAAGAATGCCAATACAATTAATACCTGTTATTCCCATTTCCTCATATTGGAGGGAAATATTACTCAAATAGTGTAGAAAAATATACCATGATAGGGACATATATTGTATGATAACATATTTGAACTGGGGATGACTTAGCCTTTCATTTCATGTATGCACATTGTCAGCTTCCTGTTTAAGGATTATAGTTCTAAGGAGTCATCATATTGGTAATTTTACCATTTTCCTTTCTTCTTCAACTGTCATTTCCTTCTCAGAGATGCTTTTAGCTGGACAAAGGGGATAATGGGATGAAATAAAACGCAAAAATTGGCTATTTAATTTGATGGAACAGTAGCCATTCATATTTTGAATAGCAGTCATTCAGGTATTGAACAACGAGAAAAATAAGAACTCAAAATCATGACTGTTCAATCCGATTGAACAGCAATCGTTCAGATATTGAACAACAGTTGTTCAAGGATTGAATGACAAGAAAAATATGAACACCAAAACATGATTGTTCAATCCGATGGAACAACAGTCGTTCAAGTATTGGATAGCAACCGTTCAAGATTTGAACATCGAGAAAAATAAAACACCAAAATATGGTTGTTCAATCCGATGGAACATCAGTCGTTCAAGAATTGGACAGCAGCCGCTCAAGGATTTGAACAACAAGAAAAATAAAACACCAAAATATGGCTATTCAATCCGATGGAATAGCAGTCGTTCAAGGATTGGACAACAAGAAAAATAAAAACACCAAAATATGGCTCTTCAATCTGATGGAACAACATTCGTTCAATAATTGAATAACATTCGTTCAAGGATTGGACAATAAGAAGAATAAAAACACCAAAATATGGTTGTTCAATCCGATGGAATAACAGTCGTTCAAGAATTGAACAACAACCATTCAAGGTTTGAACAACAAGAAAAATAAAAACACCGTTGTTCAATCCGTTTGAACAGCAGTCATTCAAGGTTTAATCAACAAGAAAAATAAGAATGCAATTCAAAAGAAGATGAGGAAAGAAAAAAAATTTGCAAGTATGAAGAATGTACATCAAAATAAGACATTTATATGAATTATTTACAAATGATGCTAGCAAACCTCTCATGTACTTGAGTTTGTGGGGACGTCACCCCTTTGTGCCACAACTTGGATGGTGGGATCGTTTCATACCTGTTGACAAAAATATTCTTTTGTGAGAGGTTTTTGATAGAGGCGCACTCTGTGTCCGTTAATTCGAAATGTTGAATCAAACCCATCTATGGTGGTCAAGGTGAGTGTGCCATTGCTATGTACTTCCTGAATCTCATATGGACCGAGCCACCTTGTTTGTAGTTTTCCTGGAAAATCTTGGAATCTGGAGTCATAGAGGAGTGCCCAATCTCCCTTTTAAGATACCTTCTTCTTTATAAGGTTGTCATGCCACTTAGCTCACTATTGTTGGATGATCGTTGTGCGTTGCAGGGCTAGTAGTCATATTTCGTCTAGTTTGTTTATTTGTTGGAGTCTTCTACCTTGAGCTTCTGTTAAGTCCAACGACCCCACTTCCTGGGTTGTTCTCATAGTTTTGATTTCGAATTCAATAGGGAAGATAGGTTCTCTCCCAAATACTAGCTGATATGGTGAATATCCAGTGGTGTTTCACCAGGTTGTATGATAAGCCCATAAGGCTTCTGGTAGTCTAGTGGCCCAGTCTTGGTGATGTGTTGCGACCGTTTTGGTAAGGATTGCCTCCAGGAATTTGTTGGTGCTTTCGACTTGCCCATTTTCCTGCGAGTGGTAAGGAGACATAACTCTATGGATGATATGGTGATTTCTTAAGGTGGTTGTAATTTGATTGCCTATGAATTGTGCCCCTCCATCGGTTATCACTTCTCATGGGAACCCATATCGCACGAATAGATCGAAAAGAAAATTAATCACCGGTTCTTCTGTGGCTCTTGACAAGGCCACTGCTTCTACCCATTTGGTTACATAATCTGTGGCAACTAGCATGTATACTTTCTGGTTCGATGGCGGGTTGTATGGTCCAATGAAATCCAGCGCCTGCCATTCAAATGGTTCTACCACCAATTGTGGTTGTAGTAGCATTTCATCAGCTTGGCCTAGGCGGCCCATCCTCTGGTAGCTATCACAGGCCTGGACATATTTTTTTGCATCTTTGAAAATCGTAGGCCAATAATAGCCTAATTGTAGCACTTTATGCCCGGTTCTGCATTTTGCGAAATGGCCGCCGCAAGGTTCATCATGATAGGCTCGTAAGATGTCATAGATTTCGTCTTCTCTTATGCATCTACATAAGAGGTATCCACCAATCCAAGATAATCTTGCATTGCGCTATACAATCAGTTTCCATTCTCTTGATGTTAAGTATCTAGGTAGCTTCCTTACTACCAGATAATTTTCCACGTCTGCATACCGTGGTGTTTTTACCGCTATAGCAAACAGATGTTCATCAGGGAACTGATCATCAACTGCTAGGGTGTCCTCCGACTTTGGAACCCTGGATAGGAAGACTGCGACTACATTTTCTTTTCCTGGATGATCTTTGATTGTTATATCGAATTCCTGCAACAACAACAACCAACGAGTTATTCTCCCATTCGTGATTGGTTTATTGGCTAAATATGTAATGGCAAAGCGATCAGTATACAGGAACACTTGATAACTAGTTATATAGTCCCTGAATTTATTAATAGCATAAATGACAACCAAGAACTCCTTTTCAGTCACGGTATATTTTAATTTGGCAGCAGTGAGGTTTTTGCTGATACAATAAATACCATAAGGTATTATGTCTTCTTCTTGGCCAAGGACTGCTCCTATTTCTGTATCATATGCTTCTAAAGAGATGTGAAAGGGAAATTTCCAGTTAGGACCTCGCAGAATCGATGCTGTTGAGACTAGTCTCTTCAAATCTGCAAAAGCGGTGTCACATTTGTCACTCTAATGGAATTCAACATTTCCAGTTAATGCATACAAAGGTGCGGCTATTTGTGAGAGTTTCTTTATAAATCTGTGATAATATCCTGCTTATCCCAAAAAACCGAGTACCTCTGTCTGTGTACAAGGTGTGGCTGATAGAAGGATTACCTCTATCTTAGCCAGATCTACCTGTATTCCAGCTGCAAAAATGTAGTGACCTAGAATCACCCCCTCTATCATCATCATGTGGCACTTTTCATTGCTTAGACATAACCTAGTAGCAATACATCGTTCTAACACCTTTTCTAGTGTTTCTAGAGCTTGATCAAAGTCTTCTCCATATGGTGTGAAGTCATCCATATAGATTTCCAGTCCCTCATTTATTAAGTCAAAGAAAATGCTGATTATGGCCCTCTGAAATGTGGCTGGGGAATTGCATAACCCAAATGTTAGAACTCTATAAGCAAAATTACCCCATGGGCAGGTAAAGGTTGTCTTATCCTGATATTCGGGAGCTATTTGGATTTTATTGTAACCATTGAACCCGTCAAGGAAGGAAAATAACCGTTTCCCTCCCAATGTATCTAGGACATGGTCAATGAATGGAAGGGGAAAATGGTCTTTCTGTGTTGCTTTATTCAATTCTCTGTAATCTATACAGATTATCCATTTCCCATTCTTTTTAGGGACGACTACCAGAGGGGAGACCCATTTGCTGTTTGAAATAGGATAAATAAAATTTACATCCAACAGCTTTTGCAGCTCCTGTTTTACAATATCTTTTAAGTGCGGGTTTAGCCTTCACTGAGGTTGTTTAATGGGACGTGCTTCCTTATCGATATATATGTGGTGGGTGCATAGCTGCGGGTCTAAACCCTTCATGTCTAGGTAATCCCAAGCAAATTCCCCTTGATACTTTTGAAGGACTTTTATGAGCTTATGCTTTTGGTCATCATCTAAATTGCCATTAATATTCAAAACCTTTCCTAGCTCAACCTCAATAGGTATTCTGTTACGTACAGTGGTTGTGGGAATATGCTGATCCTCGAGGTTTGTTACAGGATCCTCTTGATATTCGTTTTCAAGGACTATTTTCAATATTTGACATTTTAAATTTCCAAATGGTGGTTGACTCATGAAATTATTGATTATGTCGTCTTCAGTTTGATCCTTAAATTCAAGAGCTTCTACTAGTGTCAGGGGTGGACGAATGTTTTTCTCCCAGTATGTACATGGGTGTTTGTGAATTTTTACTGTGTGTAAGCTTGATTTGGCAGGTGGATAAATGATAATATTTTTTACAGAATCCCCTCTAGTGATAGTCATGATGCCTATTCGGCAGCCTATGTAAGCATCTGTTGTGGCCAGCCAAGGTTGCCCAAGGATCAATGGATGCCCGTCCATCTTATTCTTTGGATTAATAACTAAAAAATCAGCTGGATATTCCCATGAGTCCACAGAGACCAGGATGTCCTGCACTATTCCTTCTGGTCTGATAACAAACCTGTCAGCCAGTTCTAGCAGTGTAGCTATAGGTTCTAACGCTGATATGCCCAGTTTTTCATAGGCCCCTGTATTTAGGATGTTAATGGTTGCCCCTAGGTTGACCAATGTGTTTGGAAATGAGTGGCCAGATATTTGTACAGTCACAATGGGATTTCCTGGGTCTTCGTATTTCACGGGTGGCTCCTTACCTAGTAACAAATCAGATAGTGCCCCTACCACATGAACGGTGGGTGCAGCCTTTGTTTTGTTTATTTTATTTTTCCCACATAGTTGTTTAAACGTCCTTTTATAGATGGGAATGTCTTAGATGGCCTGGAGGAGAGGAATTTTAATACATAGGTTTCTCAATTCCCCCAAGATGTCAAAGTCTGGAGAGGTTATCGGTATGGGCAGAGTTAGCCTCTCAGGGAATGGGGGCGGGGACATCCTAAGTTCTTCAGGTTCCTGTTGGTCAACCTCTTTCTCTATTATATTTGCCTGGTTAGGTTTAGTTGAAGTCTCAACTCGGGATGGAGGTGGAGTTGTGGATTCTATAGGTAAAATAGTACGTCCTAATCTTAGCTTTAGTTCGTTGCACTATTTTTGTTCAGTGCCGGAATTTGTATTTTATATGATCTGGATTAATTGAACCGCTCTGTTGTTGGGGTTAGGATTGGGTTGGGTTGGTAATTGGGGGCGTATGACAAGCTACAGGTTATGCTGAACTAGGTAGGGGGCTAGCAATGTAGGTTGATTTTGAGTTCCCGCCCCCATTGGGGTTGCTGCCAATTCCAATTGGTGTTTTGAGGAAGAAGGTTTGGCCACTAGGGTTGATATGGAACATTTTGCCAGTAAGGGGGAGAACAAAGAAATTTTGGCCAATTATTCCCTGATGAAGGTTGTGTAGGCTAGGGTAGCATAGGAAACGACTATTTTGGCCAAGTAGAGAAGGATTTTTGAGTCTGCCAAGCTGTTGCAAGGTTTTGCTACTTAAACTACGACGAAGAAAATAATTGAGGCAGGTCTTGTGGCATACCTGGTCATGCTTGCCACTGGCGACGCTGATTCATTAAATAGACTGGTTTAGTCTCTTCCTCTGCTTCCTTGTAAAATTCTTTCAGCCCGGGAAGTGAAGTACATTGGTTTGTGGTATGATCCTTAGTGCAGATGGCACAAGTCTGAACCATGTCTAGAGGACATTCCCTCTGGTTGTGCTTCTTCCGACATCGTGGGAAAAATATGGCCAGGTTTTGTTCTTTTAAAGCTTGTTTCTGCTTGGCTTGAAAAAATCAAGTTGTGTTGTCAAGGTACCCAGGATGTTAGTTTTGAAATTTTCTAACAAATTTCCAAATTTTGCTTTGGTTACATTGCCATTGGTCTGCTTAAGATATTTTTTCATAGAATCACGCCCAACTGGCCTATTGCGTGTACTACCCCGAGAGCATCTAATACATAGGGAAATAATCTTGGCACATTCTTCCTGGTAAATATCTCCTTTCCCCATTATGTTAAGCATTTCAACCCATTCTTCCTTCATTCCTTTAAGCATCATGGCTTTTAAAACATCCTTGGATAGCATGGTATATGGGGACCTTTGTAAATTGTATTGAAATATTTCTACGTACTCTTCTAATGTTTCATTGTCTTTTGCAGACATATTAAAGATTTCATCTTTTAGGTCTCGGATTCGGCAATAGTCTTGATATTTGTTAAGAAAAATGTTCTTCATTTCATCCTAATTATTGATGGTTCCCCCACCTAGTCCCATGAACCAGCGTAGTGCTGTTCCTTTTAAGGTAGAGGGAAATAATTTCAGCTTCTAAGGATTAGTGGTGTAGTCATACCCCCTACATAAGACATCAAATTCAAATAGGAATGCATCAGGATATTCCGTATTCAAACCATGGAAGGTGGGAATGTTGTGCAAGGGAATGGCTTTCATAGGGGCTTTTGCAGCATGATCAATAATGGGGTATTCCAATGTTGATGTCTGCCTCTGATTCTGATTTTGATTATTTTCCATTTGGTCGAAGAGGTGCCAGAAATCTTCAGGGATTTCTTGTTCTAGAGGAGTGATCCGGGGGTCTTAGGAGGCGAATGCGGTGGAGGTTTTACAACTCTTCCCTGTTCTGGGATCCTAAGTACCTCTGTCTCGACTACTCTTTCAGGTGATTTAGGCTCTGGAGTTTCTATTTGAATTATGCCGCTAGTTTCTCCTCCCCCTTCTTGTAAATTGCAAGAACCTCCCTCTCTCAAAGGGTCAGTGCCTATATGATTGGCAGTTTGAAGGCTTTTCTCAACTCCTTCAGTTTCACCGTGAATCTCGGTGTGGGCTATAGATGGTGAGGTTGCAGCTTGAAGGAGCATGATAGAGTTTTGAATGGAAATAGTTCTAGGTCCTACAGATGCTTGAGATTCGGCTTTCTTAATGATTTCGTCTATATATGTTGCCCTTCCAAGGATCACCGGTCCTTGGGATTCTGAGGATTTTTTAGAGTTTGTTCGAATTGTTTCTATCTTTTTCTTCCTAGTCATAAAACAAGAGCACCTACTCTACTGGTCTCTAAACAAATTTGCTGAGAAGTGGGCTATAGAGCAAGAATTTTGCTTACCGGTACGTAGGTTCTTACCTCCCGTTTTTAATACCCAATTCTTCACAGCAATAGAGAAAGGTGAATAAAGGATATCACTCTTAACACTCTCCCTGACAACGATGCCAAAAATTTTGGTGTCATAGAGGTGGCTTATTATAGGAAACCTTAGTGCTCTTCATTTAATTATCAACCCGAGGTAAGTATTCTTATTTCAAGAGTGTTGGCACAATATATGCAAGTGAGATCGACTGATAGATACTCTCTGTTGTTTATGAGAAAGGATTATCTAGCCTCCCAAATTTAATCAACTTAATGAGGAATGATTTGGTAGGTTATGGCTGGTTATTCTGTCAAGCCTATGATTGAACAACAGGATGGTGGTTTGAGCAACAACTTAATAAATTGAACAAAAATATAAATGAATTGATCTAAAGCAATCTGCATGAATCGAACATCAGTCTAAGTGAATTGAACAGCAATCTTAAATGAATTGAACAACAATCTTAAAAGAATTGAACAACAATCGTAAACGAAGCAATCTAAATGAATTGAACAACAGTCTAAGTGAAGCAATCTAAATGCATTGTACAACACTCCCTTATATAATTTTGCATTGGAATTCTCTTGGTAAACTAACTCATTGGCATTAATCAATAATTAGACGCTTTATCGTGCTGACAAAACAATGTAATCCACAAAGATAAGTAACATCGAGCAATAACTATCTTGCAATTTGTAAATCGATGGCAAGGGCATTGAAAGGAACTGAAAACATCTATTGGTGATGAAGTATTATTATAAACCAGAAAATACGAAATGCAATTATTCTGAATCAAGAAATACAAGTATTAAACTATTATGAAGGAAGAACAACTGTAAATTTATTGAGTACAGAAGTATGTTACAACCGCATCAGATAACTGAACATGGATTCTGTAACTAATGTGCAGCACAGAATTACCGCAAAGACTCCCAGAGGTTGGGCCCAGACCACTAGAAGTTCTAACGCAATGAGAACCTCAAAAGATAATTGTTCAAAACATCAAAACTCAAAGGATAATACAGAAATAAAATATGACAGCTCTGTCTTGACGCGCTGATTACCGAGGGAAAATTCCCAATTAACTTCGACTCCCTATCTAGTTCGTCCCTGGTCCTTTTAAAGGCAATTTCACGCAATGAGGAAATATTCTCCAAACGACAGCCTACTGCGTGTGGCTGTCATTTGAGTTCTTGGTCTCAAATCCATTTGTCTGCCTTCTGTCAGCTTCTGGGAGTTACTGAGATCCCATACGTTTGTGTCTGTCAATTGTCTTTCCATTTACCATTTGTTCAACTACTCTACTTTCCTGCATACGAAGATATAATAAGTCAATTTTCTGTTATAAAAACATTCCTTTTGTCGTTAGCCCTATTGCTCTAGTTTTCATAAATCTTTTAATTCTTTATTGTTCAGATGAGGAAGAATTCCCCAAATTGTGACATAATTTGAAATAATTATAGGGTGAAAACGTACCTCAATTCGGGCCCAACAACCAGCACAAAAAACTGGTGCATGGATGCCTGGATGGACCGATCAAACACCTCCACAAAAGGACTATGTGGGAGGTCGAGGGCTAGAGAGCTTGTGTCAAATCTTAGCCCGAAATTAGAGATGTTATCAAAGGTGTACCAATGGAAAATTCCCTCCACGTCAAGGACAATGCCCTCTCTCATCGTGCACTAGAACAATGAGAAAACCCTTTGGTGCACCATCTTGAATGTTTTCTCAATAATGTCGTTGCTACTACAAGTCTTGTTTTTTCACCATTTTCGACAAACGTTCAACAACCCTACCTAGTAGCACTAGCTTTGGCTCTGATTAGTTATTCGTTACTTAGAAGAGAATAAATAAAACCACTGGTGGATAACCTTGCATGGTGTGACCATCATGGCACTACTTGGAAAAGGAAACAATCGTGACAATTGAAGGAAGCTCCCAAATGGTGGAACTAACCCCTATCTCTCAATCATATTCATAAGCCACATAGAACCAACTTTGGGAAGGCTACATTGTATTACCATCAAGGCACTGCTACAAAAGGACTGAGTTGTGTCATGGCAATTGGGGTAGCCCAAATGGTGGTCACATAGACCTTGGTTGATATATTTTTATTTTCTAATTTTAACTTTTTATTTTGTTAAATGAAGACAATATAACAGTGACATGTAGTCCCACCACACATTTAATCCAATATATATTCAAAATTTAACAATATGGTTCTATTTAATTTTTTTTTTTAAATCTCCTAACATTAAAAATACTTAGTTACGCCAACAAAAACAATAAGATAAAAAAATTTGATGGATATATGAAAATGTATAATCTTGTTTAGTTAGAGTTACAAAGTTATGAGAACATCTTACATTAAATGTCACATAACTTTAATCCCATGTTTTCAGATTCTTCATATAACTTATTCAAATTCTTGATAGAAGAGAGTTGCAACTTAATTCCTCTTGAAGTTTGGAAGAATTAGAGAATATAATTTCATGATGGTGAGAATATACATCAAAATTTCAATTTTTTTGAGGAGATAGTGGTCTTCATAACCATATTTTCCAAGATCAACAATATTGTATTTTGTGATACCAACAAGATGAAATTTATTTTTAAGAGAAAAAAATTATATAAATTAATACAAAGACCACAAGTCACATGAGTTATTTAAAATCAATGATGTAACTATAATTCAAGGTTTCAAAAACAAATATGTAAAGATATTGTTGAATAACATCGTATTTTGACCAACAAATAAGTGAATAGATCTTCCATAATCCAATATAGTTTTTTTCACAAAAGAAAATGGGATGTTTTCCCATAAATGTTGTAATGATATAGAATTTAAAAATAATCAATAATTAAATAATATTAAAATATATATCATTGAAATTAAGTTAAAATTTTGAGAATATTAATATTCAAAAATTATTTTTATGTAGATTATAAAATTGAAAAAAAATATTATAAAATAATTATTAAAGAATTTATTACACGGGAAGGTGTTTTTCTGTCGGGTTGGGTTGGGTAGACATTGTTCTTCTTAGCCAATAAGATCCATCAATTTTTGTTTGTCTCCATCAAACCATTTTTTACCACATAGCACTCTGAACAATGCAATACATCTTGCTAATATGCATGTGTAGGAATGACGAAACAAATGCATGCAAGAAACCTAGCAAATACCACTCCTTTTTCACATTGATATCCTTGTGATTAGCTATCTCTACCAAATCGAAAGGAGACAACAACATGGATGACTTCTCCAACAATTTTTTGAAGCCTTGAAGACCTACTTCTACTTTTCCAAAAAAAATCTCAATACAAACAGTGATATCATGTTCTCCAATTTGAGAATGTCGCTCTTTATACAAATGTGACGCGTAGTTAAACTGATCATGTCATAGTTTGGTCTAGCTAGCTTGTTGCATAAGAAATTTAACAAAAAAAATGCATTTATGGCCATCATCAAAACGAAGTCATTACCGTACCTGTATCCCCTACCAATTATATTGCAATCATTCAATCTTTTCAATTATGTCGTTCAAGCTCTTGGCATGCTACCACTACCCTGTGGTAGACTCAACTATGTATGCCTCTGTTGTTGACATCTTCAACTTCGAATAATTTCTCCAACATTGCTAATTGAATAACATATATGTACCTATCTATATCTACTTTGTCATGATCAACTAGAGTAGAAATAAGTTGTAAATGATCAACTAGAGTAGAAATAAGTTATAATTTTTATTGTGTACATGGATTTCCATTATCCCCTTTAGAAACACCATCATGCGTGTGTATTGACAATGTGTAGAGTGACTAACTCATAGTAATGGATTTCATGGAATGATTGTCTGGTATGATGATGGACCACCGATGGAGAAGAATTTTATGATATACCATTGATGATGCAATCATTTTATGACCTAATTCGTGATTCCAACCACGACAAGAAAAATATGTATATGAATTCATGGTTGCACCACTTACAAACATTTCATACAACACATTTCACAATGATTCACAGAGGAAAGAATAAAAAACCCCTGCGTCAATCCTTGTGTGTGTTTACTTATCTCACTATTGTTTATCTATGTGCTTCATTTTTGGGCTAACAATTTCTTCAAGTCCTTTGATCGCTCTCGATGATAAGCATTAAATGCAAGTTAGACACTTGCACCACCCAAACCACATCACTATTACCATCACTCACTCACCTTCCACATAATAAAACACCTCCCTTGACACTCCATCCTCCTCTTCTTGTTGAGGTTGGGGTCGAAATATTTCTCTGCATCCTCTTGTTTCCATCTCAATATTCACACTCGAAAAAAGAGCATGCCCACAACATATTATCAAAATGAAGTTCACATCGAAGTTATTTCTCTATAGGGTTGGGCTAGGTAGACATTGTTCTTCCCAACCAATAAGATCCATCCAATTTTTTCTACCTTCATCAAACGATTTTTCACCATGTGGCACTTTGAACAATGCAATACGTCAACCTCACTACCAAAAACTCTTGCCACTCAGAATATGTAAGTTGTCAACCTCACCGCCAACAAATTTGACATGGTCAACGCAGAGCTTTCTAAGAATGCCCGAAGAAGGAAGTCAGGAAGTTGTCTAACACACAGATCTAAAGAGTTGGCTTATCATTTGAATCCACACTCACATGTATAATCCTCCCATGCATGATTCTATTATACTCTTGCGAAGTATCCAGAAAAGCGGCATGAGGCCCTCCAAATGCCATCGAAACCCCAAACCTCTAAGTGGAACCAATAACCATATCTACTCCAAACTCCCTCGAAGAATTTGATCTCATCAAAGCCAAAAGATGTGTCCATGACAACCTTAACACCATTAGCATGTGCATTTATGACTAAATCAAAGTAATGCCAGACCTCCCCTTCAATTCTAGTATACTATACTAGAACCTCAAAGTATTGTCAACTAGACTAGTGGAATATAACAGGGGGACCCATTGTGCTTCCTTGGGAATGATTCATTGAGCTCTAGGACCTTGACAGAGATTGATTTTGTGCCTTAGTGGAAATCGGGGACTGGTGGCACCATTTGGTAGAGAAAAGACAAATAGTCGAGTGTGACACACCTAGAGCAAGTCTATCAACACTTTACGCTCATACATTGATTATGAGCAGTGGGCTAGCCTCGTGGCATTTGCATTGGAGAGCTTAATAGACTTTATACACATGCATTCTACGGTAAACTCTCTTCATGACAAGATGATCTCTCCACATCTTTTATTCTTTGTTTTACCTATACACCTTTAAAAGCAATGGCTAGTAAATATACTTCCATCTCTAACTAACTTACAATAAGTTATACACTCAAAATATAAGTGGCAAACGCAAACCCCTACCTCGGCATGTTGATCCTCTCCATTTATTCCAATCCAGTAAATCTCAATGGAAGAAAGCCACTCCAACTACCACCACTCGATTTGACACGTATTCGCACATTAACTAACGATTTGAAGTGTTTGTCAACGTGGTTTTTATAAATAAACATTAGCATGGAAAATATCCATGGTATCAATTTTCTTGCGATGCCAACTCATCGAGATTTTGGATAAGGTCGACCTCAATTAATGGGCATCGTCACTTTGAATGACTATTCCACCTTTTCCTGAATTAATGGGCATTGTCACTTTGAATGACTATTCAACCTTTTCCCCTCTAACGTTCAAAGAAGTGAGGTACACCTCATGGATTCTCTTTATGGGATGTGAGGTTTTGATGTAATAAGTGGGTAAACTCTCCTTAATAAATTAGGTGAAAAGGTTTATTGAAAATTATAGTTATATTTTTTTGAAATGACAATTTTGATTGTAAAATTGTAGGGGAGAGGCGTCAGTCGCTGAACACCTCAGCGCTGACTGGACCCGGGCCACGTCAACCGATGCGGTGGCATGTACGACAGGTGCTGGCTGGCATGCCGGTCACGTGTCGGTCACGTGCAGCCGGTCACACGGTCTTGAAACCGGTCCAGCCGGTCTACTCCCGCCCTTTTGTGGAGCCTGGTCGACAAAACGATGTTTTTTGGTCCGGGTCTGGTTGTTGTCTGTTCGGCTCTCCGTTTGTTGCGATGGTTGGCTCCAATGCCCGACGCCTACGTTGCCACTGTCCGCGCGCTCCCTCCTTGGCGATGGCGCCGCTGCTCTCCTGGGTGGAGCTCCCCTGGTCCTGGTTCGGCTGCAGCAGCATTGCAATCGTGGGTGGTGGAAAGTCGTTGCCTATTCAACCTCGCTTAGCTGGTGGTTTAACCTCGGCGGTTTGGTTGTTTTTCTTCGACGCTGTGTGGTTATGGGTCGGTTGTTTGCTATTTATGCTTGGCGAGGTTTTGTCATGCCTCGGCCCTGTAGTTGATTTACCTTCGCCCTGTCGTAATTTTATTCGGCTCTGTAGTTGTTTAACTTTGCTCGGCGCAGTGGTGGTTTTAGTTCGGCTCTGTGGTGGTTTTTCTAGGCTCTGTGGTGGTTTTTATCGGCTCTGTGGTGGTGCGTTTTTCAGCTCGTGCTTTCAGGTGCGTCCCATGGTTTTTTTTTTGAAGTGTTTTGCATTTTTTTTTAATATTGGTTCTTTCTGAATGATTGTGTTTTTGTTTTTTTGCAGGTCAGTGGAGAAGGCAAGGACAATGCAATGCAGGACTCTGTGGAATGAAGGAGGAAGCCTGGTAGCAAGGTAGGACTCTGTCCTACCAGTAATATCTATGTGTTTGTAAACACATTTCACCTTAAGGAGATGTTATCTTTTGAGTGGTTTTACAGTGTTTGATTGGAATGTAGGGTTTTGGGTTTTACAATGTTTGATTGGAATGTAGGGTTTTGGGTGTGGGACTCAATTTCCTTCAATTTTGCAATCTAAATAGTTTCAGGACAAAGTTCATATTGGGCTTCTCTCTGTTTTTGGGCTTATCGGTACCACAGTACTTCAATGAATTTACAGTTTCTTCTGGTCATGGTCCAGTCCACACTCATGGCCGATGGGTAGGGTTCTTACAACTTTTTTTAGGGCCTAAATTGAATTTTTTTGGCTAGCGGTTTGTTGTGGCAACATTCCCTTCATTCTTGAAATTTGCAATGTTTTTACCTTTAAACTTTTTTGAATGGTTTTTTTCACAGTTCAATGACATTATCAATGTGATTTTCTCGTCGCCACCTTTAGTTGCTGGCATGGTAGCATTGTTTTTGGACAGCACTCTACATATGGGGGAGACTTCAACAAGGAAAGATAGAGGCTATCATTGGTGGGATAAGTTCCACTCATTCAAAACTGATCCTAGAAGTGAAGAGTTTTATGCTCTCCCTTTTAACCTGACCAAGTTTTTCCCATCTGTTTGAGGACGAAACTCTATTTTAGAGGTGGGGTCTCTGTTTTATCAATAGCCTTGGTGCATTTGGAGAATAATTATGTATTCATTGGGTTAGAGTATCTTCAATTCAGAAAGAGACAACTTCACAGTGTTAAATCTAAGATGTCTATATTTTATTCTATCACTTTGATAGGGAACTGCTTGCACGAATTATCTCAAATGGATACCTCTGTGCACTGGAAGCCTGGAGGAGATGTTCTATTTTGAGTGGTTTTACAGTGTTTGATTGGAATGTAGGGTTTTGGGTTTTACAGTGTTTGATTGGAATGTAGGGTTTTGGGTTTTGGGTTCTCTTTAGTGTTTGATTGGAATTGGATGCCGGCCCAATTGGGACTGAAATTTGTTCTTTTAATGTGAATCTACAACATATAGGAGACTGGAGACTGTTTAGAGTATTTCTGGTTGCTAACTAGAGTTTTTCCCTGTTTTAAGATTAAAAGATTCAATTACGTCTACAATTCCTGTTAGATATATGATGAAGGTTATTACTCTAAGCCGCAATTTTATGGGAGACCCGCCAGCTCAAGCTTTTGTATATATAAAATTATACATGAATTGAATTGGATGTCGGCCCAATTGGGACTGAAATTTGTTCTTTTAGGTCATGTTGACTAAATGTTGCTGGGCTCAAAGACTTCACTATTTTGTCTGGGACCTTCGTTGTGCATGGTTTGGATGAATTGCTTGTGTTAGAGATTGTGGTAATGATTAAATATATCGTTGTTGCATTATGTGTGGAATTTCATCTTTGACCCTTATTGCCTGTATGTGGACATGCGTTTTTGTGTGTTTTACATATTTCTCAATCTTAATTTGACCGTAGCTTCATGCTTATTACGTATAATGCTATGTTTTATCATACACGTATAGAGGACTCGTTTATATTTCTATACCGATATTTTGAGAGCTCAATGTTTACTATGAGTTAATCGCCTTCAAAGTATCGTATAGATATGTTAGCTTTCTATACTTTAATCAAGTTCATGCTTATTGCGTATAATGCGATGTTTTATCGACAATACAACAATGATATAGAGACCGTTTATATTTCTCTGGATTGATCTTAGGGAGTCATAATGTTTACTATGAGGTAACTTGGCCTTCAGAGTATCGTATAGATATATGATTATATGTGATACTTATACTTTGACTGAGCTTCATGCTTATTACAGATAATGCTATGTTTTATCAATAGTTACAACACGTATAGGAGACTGTTTAGAGTATTTCTGGAATTTGATATTTTAGGAGTCATAATGTTTACTATGAGGTAATCAGCTTCAAAGTATCGTATAGATATAGCTTATACTTTGACTGAGCTTCATGCTTATTACAGATAATGCTATGTTTTTATCAATAGTTACAACACGTATAGGAGACTGTTTAGAGTATTTCTGGAATTTGATTCAATTACGTCTACAATTCCTGTTAGATATATGATGAAGGTTATTACTCTAAGCCACAATTTTATGGGAGACCCGCCAGCTCAAGATTTTGTATATATATAATTATACATGAATTGAATTGGATGCCGACCCAATTGGGACTGAAATTTGTTCTTTTAGGTCATGTTGACTAAATGTTGCTGGGGTCAAAGACTTCACTATTTTGTCTGGGACCTTCGTTGTGCATGGTTTGGATGAATTGCTTGCGTCAGAGATTGTGGTAATGATTAAATATATTGTTGTTGCATTATGTGTGGAATTTCATCTTTGACCCTTATTGCCTGTATGTGGACATGCGTTTTTGTGTAAGCTATATTCTCTCTCAATCTTAATTTGTTTGGAGAGGAGCTACAAGAGAACAGTAAATTAAGATGTATGTGGTCTGTAAGCTCTATGAGTGCCATGATGCTATGAAAAAGAGATAACATACATGATTTGATTACGTAATTACACTCATGCAATACTACTGATAAGTAACCTATGAGATATAAAATCAAAGTAGTGAATGATTACCATTGGGATCCACATAGATAAGATCAGTAATCAAAAGGATACTACAAACGTAACCCTTACTACGAGGTTTTTATGGTTATACTAGTAGTGCCAACTTATATCCTGTAAGCTTTAATACAGAAGCTTAGTTGCATGTTTCAACCAGTGTACTTACATCCTCATTACGAGCTATACACTAATCATTACACAGTATCCAATACTTATGGCATTATACAGGTATAAACACTAGTATCTAGTTATCCTTACAAGGGTGTAATAGTGTCGATTATTATGAAGATTCTGGAAAGAGCTATACACTATCATTACCATACCTTATATGTGCTCTACTTTATACAAGTGATTACACTGATGTTTACATTACGTCATTGTGTAAGATCCATATACACTGATTACAAATGTTACAAGGGTTGTACAGGTCAGCTTATACTGCAATGTAAGCAGTAACAATGGGAGCTGATCTCGTTATACAATGCTTATAACTTATAAGGCATACATGTTACAAGGAGTCATAATGTTTACTATGAGGTAATCAGCTTCAAAGTATCGTATAGATATAGCTTATACTTTGACTGAGCTTCATGCTTATTACAGATAATGCTATGTTTTATCAATAGTTACAACACATATAGGAGACTGTTTAGAGTATTTCTAGTTGCTAACTAGAGTTTTGCCCTGTTTTAAGATTAAAAGATTCAATTACGTCTACAATTCTTGTTAGATGTATGATTAAGGTTATTACTCTAAGCCGCAATTTTATGGGAGACCCGCCAGCTCAAGCTTTTGTATATATATAATTATACATGAATTGAATTGGATGCCGGCCCAATTGGGACTGAAATTTGTTCTTTTAGGTCATGTTGACTAAATGTTGAATCTATTCTGTTAGCTATTTGAATCTTAATGTAGGAATCATGAACTGTTTGATATGTAGGAATCATGAACTGTTTGATATATAACTTCATAAAACTGTTTGATATATAACTTCAACATATTAACAAACTTGTAGGATTTAGAAACTGTTTGATATGTAGGAATTATAAACTGTTTGATATATAACTTCATACAAAATCTGATATAGGCTATAAGGCTATAACTTCAACAGATTAACAAACTTGTAGGATTTAGAAACTGTTTGATATGTAGGAATTATAAATTGTTTGATATATAACTTCATACAAAATCTGATATAGGCTATAAGGCTATAACTTCAACAGATTAACAAACTTGGGGGATTTAGACACTGTTTCATACATACTAATTTGAAAATGTTTGTAGCTTCCCAAACATCCATGGATGCTATCATTAGCAAACCTATTTGATCCTTACCAACATCACAGTGTCTTGTAGTTACAAAAATTAAGTCATGGCACCTCTATGCTTGATGGCTTCCATTTCCTGCGTTGCCCAAGTATGGTGGACTGCCCAACATTGGATGATTAGGATGTGCCTGAATGTTGGCATATGGTTGACTCCAATTTGTTCCATGTAGCCATGGTGGGACTGAGTAGCCCAAGTGTCCACTTGTGTTACTAACCCCAGCACTGACTGCAGGTGTCATATAAACACAATTAGGATTCAAACTTGCACTGGTAGGGGTATAAGAGGTGGGCCTAACCCCTGCCTGATAGCTAGGGACTTGGATGTTAATCAGGTCTTGGAATGATGGTGTCTGCTCTGCAATGTGGTCCAGCGTGTTAGACATCAACCTATTTGCCTCAAACTGTCTTGAACCATGTTCTTCTCTGCTTGTCAACCCTTGTCCTTTTTCCAACTCTTGCTGAACCTTTCTTGCCTATCTCTGTTGCCTTGCCAATTGCTTTTGATGTTCCTTATCTTCCCTTGCTTTTTGTCTTTCCAACCTTTCCTTTGCTCGAGCTTCTGCTGTTGCAATCCTTGCAACCCTCTTTTCATTGGCTAACTCCTTCTTTCTCTTTTTAGCTTCTCGAATTTCATTCTTTTTACGTTCAGACTCGAACATTAAATTCATATAGTCTTCAGATGTGAGCAATTGTGAACTCCTCCCTAAACGAAGATAATCTGAGGCTGAGTTCCTTGATGAGGCCTTCACTCTCTCTACTGGTAGCTTTAGGAATGCACCAAGTAATCTCTGCTTTTCCAGACCTGCCTGCTGGATTTCATCTTCTGGGACAACTGAATGGCCCCAATTGTTGTCTTCTTCAGGTACTTCATGCTGAATAGGCTCCTCTTCTAGTGATCCATTGTCCACAAAATAATGAACAAGTTCGGTGTTCAACCCTGATGGTTGTGAAGGCATGCCCATGCTTTCATCCTCATTGGTGGATGTTACATTATTTCCAGTGATATTCATCACGGCCTCTGCCAGCCATGATGGTGCACTTACTTGGGTTGGCATGGTCAATTGCTCATTGTCAGCTGCATCAGTGGGTGTCACAGCCTCATTGATATTGTTAGTTGGTTCATCACTAAACTGTGTCTCACTGACATTCTCAGCATCATCACCACCACAGAACAACCCTTCAGAAAGGGACATTATACCTTCAGCAGCAGCTACATCTTCTTGGGCACCAACATGCTCTTCTAAATTCTCTGCTTCTTGACCTTCCACTTCAAATGCTTGGCTACATGTGGTATCATGCATAAGAGCATCATAATTGAGTGGCCATATACCAGTCCTCCTAAATCCAACCTTGATATTAGAAGGTGTGAGAGCCCTTTTAAATGCTTTGTTATCAAGCTCAGCTAGCTCAAACCTCTTTACTTCCACCCCTGGGTTCTTTGCCATCCATGAAGCTCGCTCGACCCTGAAATAGTTCTCGAAAGGCCCAAACACGCTCACATCAAGGGGCTGCAATCTGTGAGTAGTATGAGCCGGCAATGTTAACAGGTCAATGCCCAACTTATTGGCCTCCTCGATTGTCTGCACAGCCATGTGGCTTCCATGGCCATCTAAAATCATCAAGTGCCTGTTTTCAGGCGAGACACCACCCGGTACAGAAGCAGCAAAGTGGCAAAGCCAATTAGGAACAGTTCCTTTGTCATCCATGCATGTGGATGTGCAGCCATGCATGCCCCCGGTTCACAATTCTGTATGTAATTTTTTAGTTGAGTTTTACCTTTAAATAGATAAAATCCCGGTATAGATGAGCCAAGTGCATTGACACAGGCAAGAATTGTGATCCACTCCCTGCTCTTAGGCAATATCTTAGGCACATTTCTACTCCCTCTCTTTGCAATTACCCGCATACCGCAATTTCTTCCTGCCTGTAAGCCTGTCTCATCGCAGTTCCATATGTGGTATGGGGCATATGAGTGCTGGTCATATGCAGCAGAAAGAGTGTTATAGAACTTGGAAACAATTGCAGGGCGTAGATTTAAAGCCCGGTCTCTGTCAAGGCCCTCTGCTGTACGTAACACAAGGTCTAGATGCCTCTTTTTAAACCCACTCCACCATGACTTACCAAGAAAACCATCTTTAAAGGGCTTTGGCCTCCCTTGACATATTTGAGCTACAATGGATTTAAGTTGGATAAGCTCTAACCCATGTCCCAATAGGGCCATCTCCTTACACCACTCCACCACCTCATCTTCCTCCTCTTCAGTCATGACTGTAACAGGCCCTCTGCGCTTTGTATTAGTCAACCCATTTATCCAATAATGTATGTTTGAGGCAGCAATACCATGTTTTTTTGCTGATGCACGGATTGAATATCCCTTAAACTTGATGTCATCAATTGCAGCAAGCATGTCTTCCTTCGTCCAGCCTCTGATTGCACTGATTTTCTTTGTTGAAATTGCACCTTGTATTGTGGTCGAAGGTGGTTCTGTGGCTGATGGTGGGCTGGGATGATCTGCAACTACAGGGTCCTTTTAAACTACATTACTAGGAGCAATGGGAGCATTGACATCATCATCTGATGAACTGCTCCGCAGTTGGGCCCCCCTTCTCCCTCGCCTCCTGTTCCTTATCCGATCTGCAACAGAAACTCTTGGCATGGCTACAACCTGCAATTTCCAACATTGTTAAGAAATTTGATAAGTATTACAGCACAACTGTATAGAGTAAACTATAATTATGTATGAATTCCAAAATTTCTGCTAATAACATGAAATCTTTCAGTTGTTTGTTGTGAATTAATTCGCATTGAAGTATTACTTGTTAATTATGTATTACTTGTAATATCAACATCAGAAAGATATGTGATACCTACATGGCTGTTAGCTACATGGACTTGTCTAAAATCAGTAAGTGCCTATTTTAAAATAGACTTATATTTGGACATGGACTGTGTGTTAGAACTATTTTTATTGAAAGATTTTATTCAATATAAAGTCAATATCCAAATCTGCTTAATATCTTGAATAACATTATTGAAGAACAACGAAATACCTGTATGTTGTCTCCAGCAACTGATGAAGAGAGTGAATAGCAACCGATGAAGAGAGTGAATGTAACACTGTGCACACACTCTGTCTGGAATGTAACAATGTGCACACAATCTGTCTGGAATGTAACACTATGCACACACTCTGTCTGGAATGTAACACTGAGCACACTCTGTCCTCTGTTTGTATGTCTGGAACACTGTCTGAAAAGGATTGTATGTCTGCAAAATGGAAACTCACTGTCTGAAAACTCACTATCTGAAAACTCACTTTCTGAAAACTGAATGGAACACTGTCTGAAAACTCTGAATGTATGTCAGCAGTAGTTTAAGAGCAAAACGAATGCCTCAAATGCAGTAACAATTGAGGTTTTATAGTTTTATGATTTAGAATTTCATTGGTAGGGAAGATTGGCATGGATTGCTATCTCCCAAATTTAATTGTGTGGTGTGGATTGATTTGTACATGATCCAATGGCTGAAAAGCTATCATGGTTGATCCTTGTGCTTTCTTGAATTTAATTTCTGAATTGAAATGCTTTTCAGAATTTAATTCCTGTAATTCCAGGACTGTTGTGTTTAATTCTTGAAATGAAAGGTTGGGTGAACTATTTCCTGAATTGAATGGTGTCATTTAATGTCTTCAATAAGCTGAATGGTTAAACAAACATGTAGATATTGCTGACAGACATTTCACCTATTTTTGTGCAGGTGGTACTCAATCTTTGTGCAGGGGTTACCCAGTTTTTGTCCAGCTATTATTCAGCAATGAGATGTAGTCCCCCAATGCAAAATCAGTGGGGGACTGTTTGATGGGATAACAGTACTTTTGGATGGGTAGCTTTGTAATGTTTTGTAGTGCATTTTGCCTTGAATGGTAATTCAGAACTGGAGGTACTTGAGACAGTGGGTCTTGTCAACTTGTGATGTATGTTTTGGTGTATGGCAGATGTTGGTCTAGTCAAAAACTGGGCCCATTTTGGACATATTTATGTAAATTAGATAACTTATTTCCAAATATTTATGTGCATATTATCAAATATTTATGTGCATATTTTAGTGAGTTTTTAATTTATGTTTGGTGGATGTGTGGGACCAGTAGTATAACTACTACTGGTCCTTGCACAACAATAGAAGCCTCTCCCCTATATTGGGAAAGTTTTGATTATTTTTAAAAAAATTAAAAAATAAATGAAGTTGATTTTTCCCTTATTGAAAGTTCACCCATTGGGGTTAGTGGTAAATAGTTGGCTTTGCCTCCACAAAGTGGGGACTTGGACAATGGCAAATAGTTGGCTTTGCTTCCACGAGGTGGGGATTTCAAATTCTGTGGTGGTTAATTGTTTAGTAGCCTACGTGGGATAGAAGAGATGTTAATGAAGTGTATTGTTAAAGCATTTTTTAATGTGAAAGTCATTCAATACAATTCAAATAAAATATAATTTTCAAGTATTTTTAAACTATAATTTTTTAAATAAAAAATTGTTGTATTATTTAAATAAAAAAATTAAATTTTTTTATTTATTACTGTCATATTGGATCTCACCAAGACTTATGAAATATCTTACACTTCATAAGATTATGCTAACCAAACAAAACAAAAAGATTTAATTAAGAATTAAATGTTATGTAAGGATGTATTTTTAATAGAGTGTGCATGTATATTTTTATATTAGTAAAAATTAGTATGAAATTTAGGTGGGAGTGTATGCTTAATATGACCTGTGTTGTAATATGGTAATAATCGATAATTTGGATGGTTGGAATTTATATTTTTGTTAATGGTTTTTTTGGTTAAATTTATAAAATTTTGAATTAATGTTTTTTTATATAAGAAGTGCTTTAATAATAGGTTTTATTGTTTAGTCTAATTACTAGATGAAATTATTACAATTTGATAATATAATTTTGAGTAAGGTTGTGATTTTTTATTGTTTAAAATAAATTTTTGAATGTATAGATGGAATCAACATCTTAAAAAACCCTAAAAGCCTTAAACTTTATAAATTAAACAACTCAAACTTATGATCCTTAAATTTTTTATCAAATTTTAAGTAAAATTACTACATATATTATCAACTATTTTACATAGATATTAATATTTTAATATTTAATTAACTGTACACCTGTCCAAGAGTAATTAAGAAGTGTCGTAAGATGGCGAGTTGTCCGTCCTCCAAATCACAAAGAATAATCATGGCGCATTGGAGTTGCATCTCTCAGCAGTACCAGATAATCCGATCTTTAATGAATGCGCAAGGTGGACAGCCTATGATGTCAGACCAACGCAAGAAAGTTTTACAAACGTTAAGTCGGCCTACTCCTCGCCTTCATTTGTGCAAGCATCTCTCTCTGCATGCAAGCGCTGGGAGGCACCAGAGGAGGAAGCCGGTCTCTGCTCAATTGACAAGGTGGTGGTATGTACAACGTCTTCTCCTTGCTCTCATGGTTTTAGTCGCAGTGGTCTTGAGTCCCTTGGTGAATAGAATGGTAGATTTTGATATTGTAATGGTTCATGTCATGGTTTTTAGTTTTGCCCTGCATTTGCAGTCGATTAATCCCTGTTTCAGAGACCCCTGTAACCTGTTAACGAATCTAAATTACCGTTCTGGCAATCCTTTTAGCCATGATTCCAAAACTACTCAGTGGAGGAAGAAAGTAGGAAAGGTTAGCCGTCGGGTTCGGGTAGTCACCAGTGCTAAAGACTGTAGTAGACTCTGTAAACGTTCCTGTTGTAGCTGCTTTAAGGCTAATTCTTTGACTTTGTTTGTTCTGCACAAGGGCTTCGACAGAGCCCCTACCTCTCTTATGGACCCTGTGGCCACCCTGAGCCCTGTAAATATTGCTCATGAGAAACAAAGTTTAGGAATGAGGTTGGTACTGTTAAATTTCGCCCACGTCATGTTAATTCAAGGTTTCAGGTCGGGGAATTGGAAGCCGAGACTCATGGTCTTTCATTACATGTATATTCAAACTGTTTGCCGACACAGCCTTAGTCATTTGGGTCAGTGGTTTATTGTGCTTCCCTCGTCCACTTTTAGTTTGTCAGGCCGACACCTTGTCGAGCTTCAGAGGTTTCGGGCTGGAAGGCCCCATGTTGTTGCTTATCTTATCTCTGTGTTTCTCTGCCTGCTTGTATTGCATGACAGGAGCTGTGATATTATGGGGAAGCGTCGTTCAAATGCCCAGTCAGCTAAAGGGAAACAGGCCCAAGCTGAGCACACCCCGAAGAAACATGGGCGTAAATCAAACCTCGAAATTCTTGAGAATTTGACAGCCAACTATGTCACCCGGAATTCAGCCGAAGTCCGTCAGGAAATTAGAGGATGGGAAAGGGACATCCAAACTGAACCGGAAGACAATGACACCGAGGCTGAAATTTTAGATTTCATCACTGATCCTGGTAACACCAGGGGGCGCCTCACGCTCTTCCATCAGACCATTCACACATACTGGATTCTGAAGAGCCTTCTGGCAAAGGCAATCCAGAGTATTCATCCCAGTCATGCTCAGTATGACCCAACCAAGACCGAACTCCGCATACTGGACATGATGCATCAAATGCAAGATCAGCTGCAACATATAAAGATTACCCAATACCAGGCAACAGATAGAATTAGTAGATTGGATGATAAAGTTGGACGCATGGAGAAGCAACTCCAGCAACTCCAGCAGGTGGATATGCCAGGATCAACACTGAAAGCTCCAGCACCAGTCTCTTCCTCTGAAGAGTAGTTGTTTTGTTGTTATCTTTATCATGTTTTATGCTATTATCAGACTTAGCTGAACTCTGTTTATTTTCCGAGTATGTAGATATTTCAGTAGTTGAACAGATAGCTCATGCTAGACATAGACGAATGAAACTTTTTCAGTTTTGTTTAGCTTTTCATGCACTGAGATGGCCAACATACCTGGTTTCCTGCGGGTAGGTTGAGGCTTCAATCCGATTTTTATATTTTTGTAACCTGCTTTACAAATATAAATAGAAAAAGAGAGGCACTACCAAATTCACAAAAAAAAAAACTAATAAATTTCATATAACAATTTATTATGTTTAACAATGTTTAATCTTTTTATTAATTAATTTTGTTTTATGATGTTAATTCTGTTTTATGATGTTGACAAATAAATCTTTAAAATTATTTGTTCATCAAATTAATTATAAGTCTTCACACAACTAACTACTCAATTTTGATTGATTAACTAAATATTATATAACATATATGTTGTTAGTTTTTAGACTTCCATTATTATCATGTGTAACAAAAATTCTCAAATTATCGAGTGTAATAAGAATCACGTTGAAGTCTCTAATCCATATAATTGAAACTAAGTGAAATTTGTTTAATTAATAATTATTATATAATAGCATGTATGTTATTAGTAATGAAAAAGTCTCATTCCTATTACTATGCCGATAGGTATTTTATTGTGATGCAAGTGAAATTTGTTTAATTAATAATTATTATATAATAGCATGTATGTTATTAGTAATGAAAAAGTCTCATTCTTATTACTATGCTGATAGGTATTTTATTGTGGTGGTTGTTGTTCGAGACACTGTTCAGATTCATCGTCTTCGACACAATCTTGAACACTGTTCAGGTTCTTGCCCATACTTCTATGATGGCTATTCCACTAAAAGCTTCAGCTTCAAAATGGGCAGATGATGCTCATCGATTTTTGAAAAAATGCGCAGACGCAGGAAATTGGGAGGCCTGTTACACACTTGGCATGATTCACTTCTATTACCTCAGGAACAAGGCTTCAGGTGTGGCCTTGATGGAAAAGACTGCAATTGTATTGCATCCAGCTACTCTCCATTCTTTGGTTGTTATACAGTTCAATGGTAGTGGAGGATCAAGAAAGGATAAAGATTTGCAGATGGAAGGAAATGCCTTCTAGAAGCTAATGCAAGAGAGGCTGAAGTTGTTAGAGAACCATCTATGTAGGATTATGTTGATGCCAATTGACAATCTAGCATAATATGCAATGGAGCTTATGCCCATCTAGAACTGCAAAGTCTGTCTCTGCTAAATACGTTGGGCGGTTCTCTGGTGCAGGGCCATGCTTTTGTTAGTGACTCTCTGGTGCAGGGCCATGCTTCTCCGAGGTGGGGATTTGGGCAACAAGATTCTTGTATCCTCATTGCTCTGAGGTGGGGATTTGGGCAACATGAGTCTTGTATCCACATTGCTCCGAGGAGACATCACTGTGCACCAGTGCCATATTGGGAGGAACATGAAGAAATTGATATAGACAAAGAGGATAATATTGACAATCACATCCTTGTAGATAAATTTGACAACTGTTAGGGGCTATATACTCTGCATCTTTCTCTTTTAACAAAACTTGATTGTGTAGCAACTACTTTAGTTTTTTGGGCCATGTTTTGATGTCAAGAAAAGCACTTGGGTATCATTGTCTGTGTACATTTCATACAATATATGAGAGAAGAACACCATCTTTGATATCTTTAGTAACATTGCTCTTGATACATGCACTTGGGAGGCATATCATCATTCTTTGTTCTCTAGGTCTGAAAATTTTGAGATACAGTTAGCTTCAATGTTGGCCATCAAAGTCTTATGTTCTGGTGCTTTTTGTTTGTAAAAATGTGAGGATTTTATATGCCTACAAGTGGAGCTGCAAAATTGTTGGCATTGTGCTTGAATTTATGCAATTCTAACAGTGATAGACGATCAAATCAGGCCAAGTGAATCTGTTGGTATTCCATTTATATGCGCATGAATGGAATTCTATTTTTGGTAACACCTTAGAGTCTCTATGTTCATCTACATTTTTATCGACATGTCTTTACATCTTATTGATGCAAATGCTAGTTTCTACTTTAATGAATGATTGGTATAGATTTTCATGATTTAAAAATAAATAAAAATAACAGCTAAAACACAAGGGTATGAAGTAATTATTAAATGAAAAGAATAAGGAGAAACACACATGATATGAATAAAACGATAAAGTTCCAAGAATAAGTAGCAGAAAGTTTGAGTGTACACATTACTTAAAGTTTTGGTATATATGGATTTTTTAAATCCAATATCTTTTTGAGTTATCAAATATATAATTATTAATTTTGAAGGTTAACAATATCACAATCATTTTTATTTGCAAAAGTAGAAATTTTTATTTTTTATTATTTTATGTTTGTATTTTTTATATATTTATGAAATATTAATTATAAATTAATAGAAAATTATAATTTATCTAAATTTTTATAAATAAAAAAATAAACACATATTTTGTAATATTTTAAGCAATAAAATTAAATAATTAATTTTTTTTTTATGTTGAGAGGCTTCAGGTGAGTATTGGTAGGGATGTTGTAATGTTTAACATCTTGATTTAATCAAAATAAATAAATAAAATAAAATAAAACAAAAAACCATAAATTTTGTAGTCGAGTATGGCAAAGATGTTGTAATGTCTTATTAAACATTTTCGGACTCCAACTTGAGATTTGATCCTGAGAGATGTGATCTCACTAGGCACTTGGTAGATCCAGAGTTAAGATGGATCTAGACTGGTTTAATTATTAGCCTTTAAATAGGTTACATTGGAGAAGAATACTATGGGAAAAAACCATGGGTTGGAGTTTGGACATGTTAAACAAGACATTGGGGTGAATGCATGAAGATAGGTTACACTTTTGGCTCAAATATGGCCATGAAATTTCAAAATTTGACTCTTTTATCAAATTGAAGCCCTCAAAGTTGATATAAGCATTGTTAATTTTGATTAAAAAGACAATTTGTGGAGAATTATGTCGTTATCCTAATGATATTTTTTACAAAAAAATTTAGTGCCTTATAATATGTCATTTTTCCATTAAATAAAATGTTTGCCATTGCAAATTTCCGTACATCTTAAGAGGTACATGTTTGTTCGCGTAGCATAACTTAGTCTAAAATGTGTAATTTAAAAAATATATATATATATGAGCATGATCTACACAGAGAGAACTGAGTTTTTCATATTATTATTTTTTTTAATTATGAAAATTTATATTTTTTATTATTTTTTAAGTTGGTGAAGTAATATATTTCAATTGCATTTTGCAGACGTATATGTCTATGTAATTTTTTTTCAACTATTTAAATATATTGAAAAACCAAGAGAATCCTTTTGAAAAGGACTCGTAAACAAAGATAATGACATTTTTTGAAATTTTTTCCTTGTGTATATTTTATGTTATTGATTTTTTATTTAGCCTCTTTGAAAGTGTCCAAGAAATTTTCAATGATTATGTTTAAAATAAATTAGAGTAAAAATATCATATGAATTCGAAAATGTCAAACTCATATGTCGTTAGATAGAATATTCCTTCACGAATCAAACATGATCAACTTCGTCACTTAAGGACAAATTTTTCCCTAAGCTAGATAGGGTACAAAATGGTGTTGCAAAGAAATCTGCAGAAGGGATGCTAAAATTGTGGTTTTTAGGACCTTAGAAGCTCGATTGAGCGCTTAAATTGTAAACTCAAATAGCTTGATCGAGGGTTTAAGAAAACCTTGATCAAGCCATTTACGTGGTTAACCAGGGTCGTGATCGAGCCTTGTAAAAATAAAATTTTTAGGATAAGATCCTTATGTGAATCCCATAGATTTAGAATCGAGAAAGATCTAAAATTAAATTAATAATATAACCAAGTTGTTATGGTATTACTTTACAAAAATGAAAATTCAAATGGATCTAGGTTATGAACAACATTAGAAATTTTTTGTGTTATTGCACTAAGAGGCGCATTCTACAGCCCATTATGGGGGAAATGTGTAAGTATGTTTGTCTATGCTCAAAATTTACCTTATCATATACCTTGAATTTGAATGAATCATAAATTTACCTTCCACAAAAAAATTTACCACATTAAAATTCCAAATTATGTAAAATTCTAAACATATTTTCTTTTTACTAAAGTCAATATTGTTTCTTTTGATTTTTCTTAAAATAAAAATAAAAAGGTTAATTTAACACAAATAATAAAAAATCCTTCAAGTTTTATATAAAATGGATCCAAAATATTTTAATATTTCTTTTAATTAATTCTTTATAAGATGAATCTTTAAAAGGAAAAACCATCTCTCCCTGATGGGGGTGAAAACCTGGGTGCACGAGGCACCACGTGGGCAAGGACAATTAACACTTGGCTACCGGGTCGAGGACTGGCTCCCTGTCCTCTCACATTAACTTGCGTATAGGATGAATTACTGTAATCTTTGTGAAATATTTTTCTGCCTCGACTAAAGCGGGAGGAAAAGATCAACGACAGAGTATGGAAGACAACGAGTGTATTTAGGTTTTGTTTGGCTCATTATATGCTATCGGTATTCAGTACACTGAAGCGGGAAGCGTCGACGGTTTATTGGGTGGGAAAGCTGGCAGCCCGTCGTTGGCGCTCCCTCCCCGACTTTTGGGTCTGTAAACTGGTAAATTTCTTCTTTAGCGTGTGTAATTCAATGTCTTTGTGCGAGTGTGGAACATGGCTTCTGGAGGTGTCAGTCATTAAGAGGTTTTGGTGCGTATGGGAGTTTTCTTATCTATGTTATTGGTCATACATGAGCAGGAGTAGGCAACACCGAAGGCTCATTGTTTGGGAATGGTGGCGGTTCTGTTCTCCGACTTCTGGGTCTGTAATTTGGCTGCTTTATTGTTCGACGTGCAACATTCAGTGTTTTCATGTGTGAGAAGACCATGGCTCTTGGAGTTTGAGGTTTTTTATTGGTATTGGTGTGTCTAGGAGGATTCTTCTTGTGTTTGTTGGGAAATTGGGTGTTCCTCTTGCACCTCTCGTTTCCGGAATATCCAAAATTCAGGTGGTTTCTATGTCGGGGGCCATGGTGTAAAGGTTTTTGGGAGGGTGGGCTTGTAGTTTTCTAGCCCCAAAGCGAGGGAGGTGGTGTGAGTGCACAATCCCACCGGGGTGGTTGGAATTTGTGGGTTTGGGTGTGTGGAGTCATGTTGACTAGGGAAGGGAGAGCCATGGAGGTTGTCGATTATGTTTGTATCCCCACCAATTTCTTTCTTCAAGCCAACATTGGTTTTGTGAGCATGCATCCAGCCCCGCATTGTGGTCGGTCCTCTTCCAAACGAATCCTAACTCGACTGGATGAGGGGCATGGAAGGCTCAATTGCAGGCGATGGTAATGGAAATGGATAACCTTGGGGCTGGTCGAGCTGACAAGACTGCAAGGTGCTCGAGGTGAGTGATGTCTGGTGTACTTGATGGTCGTGGTCGTGGTGGCATGGTGACTGGGCACGGGGGTCGCACTTGGAAACCTCAGCAACGAGGGGGGGCTAGGCGATGTGGCAACACGGGTCGACGAGGGAATACAAGGCGTGTAGTGCATGGTTCGAGGGAAATTTGTCAATTTTGTTTGGAGAATTGCAGGGAATTTATCTAATCCTTGTTGGAGCATTTGGAGACAATGAAATGGATCCACTGGGAGGAACATGCTGAACTCATAGATACTTTGAACAAAATTCATTACTTTCAGTTCCATGTCCAAGAACGATTTGTGGTGGTTTGGCCAGGAGAAAACTTGTTAATTGAGAAGCTGGAGAAGCTGGAGTCTTAGATGGCTCACTTTGAAGAGCATGTACAATGCTTTTTCCGCCCTCCGCCTCCTCCTGGAACAACCCCGGAAAACTCAACCCCAATTACGTCAGATGATTAGCATGGTTACAAACGTTCTCTTTGTGTTATGTGTTTTCTTGTGCCTTTGGCCTTCTCGGTTATGGATAATGTCTTTAGTTTCTTTTTTTTCTGTCACATGCTGCAACAAATGTGGTCGGGGTGATACTACCTGTTTTTTTCTTATGATGTACTTATTTCCTGATGAATGAATAGATCGTTGACTTATAAAAAAAAATAGGGGGGAAACCATCTCTTTTTTTCACAAAGAAAAAATTTGTAACTTAGACACTTGCAAGTTAGACACTTGCACCACCCAAACCACATCATTGTTACCATCACTCACTCACCTTCCACATAATAAAACACCTCCCTTGACACTCCATCCTCCTCTTCTTGTTGAGGTTGGGGTCAAAATATTTCTCTGCATCCTCTTGTTTCCATCTCAATATTCACACTCGAAAAAAGAGCATGCCCACAACATATTATCAAAATGAAGTTCACATCGAATTTATTTCTCTGTAGGGTTGGGCTAGGTAGACATTGTTCTTCCCAACCAATAAGATCCATCCAATTTTTTCTACCTTCATCAAACCATTTTTCACCACGTGGCACTCTGAACAATGCAATACGTCAACCTCACTGCCAAAAACTCTTGCCACTCGGAATATGTAAGTCGTCAACCTCACCGCCAACAAATTTGACCTGGTCAATGCAGAGTTTTCTAAGAACGCTCGAAGAAGGAAGTCAGGAAGTTGTCTAACACACAGATCTAAAGAGTTGGCTTATCATTTGAATCCAAACTCACATGTATAATCCTCCCATGCATGATTCTATTATACTCTTGCGAAGTATCCAGAAAAGCGACATGAGGCCCTCCAAATGCCATCAAAACCCAAAACCTCTGAGTAGAACCAATAACCATATCTACTCCAAACTCCCCCGAAGACTTCGATCTCATCAAAGCCAGTAGATGTGTCCATGACAACCTTAACACCATTGGCATGTGCATTTCTGAATGAATCAAAGTAATCCCAAACCTCCCCTTCAATTCTAGGATACTATACTAGAACCTCGAAGTATTGTCAACTAGACTAGTGGAATATAATAGGAGGACCCATTGTGCAGCCTGGGGAATGATTCATTGAGTTCTAGGACCTTGACAAAGATCGATTTTGTGCCTTAGTGGAAATCGGGGACTGACAGCACCATTTGGTAGAGAAAAGACAAATAGTGGGGTGTGTTACACCTAGGGCAAGGTCTATCAACACTTTGTACTCATACATTGGTTATGAGCAGTGGGCTAGCCTCGTGACATTTGCATTGAAGAGCTTAATAGACCTTATACACATGCATTCTACAATGAGCTCTGTTTGTGACAAGATGATCTCTTCACATCTTTTATTCTTTATTTTACCTATACACCTTTAAAAGCAATGGCTAGTTGCGCCGAGAGGCGCATCTACAGCCCAATATTACCTTGATGTTAAGTGGGTCACGTCCTCATACAAAATGTCGGCTTAAGTTTTAAATTTAAAAAATAAATAAATAAATAAATAAAATAAAAAATAAAAAATCGCATTGTGCTAGAACATATATCAATTTCTAATACAATTATGTATTATTTATATAATTTTAATGGATAGTAAATTATATACGTGAATTTGAATGGATGATAAATTTACCTTTAACAACAAAAAATTACCACATTGAATTTCCAAATTAAGTAAATATCAAACATCTTTACTCTTTACTAAAGTCAATACCATTTCCTAAATCAAAGGAAAAGAGTTAATTCAACACAAACAATCAAAATCCAAAATCTTTTAATATTTCTTTTAATTAAATATTTGTAAAATGAATTTATACTTACTCCAGAGCTATGGTAAATGAATAAAAAAATATATAAACTAGATGTATGGATGTATGGTAAATAAATAAAAGTTATTTTTATATTTATTCCATAAACTTTTTTATATTTAAAAAAACTTTAAAAAGAGGTTTTATTTAGATGAAGCCTATGGGACGAATACCATGGGACAAATTAATATTGATACCATGGGCCAAATACCATGGGTAAATAAATAAATATAAAAGAGGTATAAACAAGTATGATAAATAAATAAATAAATATAAAATAGATATAAAGAGGTATGGTAAATAAATAAATATAAAGAGGCATAAAGAGGTAAGGTAAATAAATAACAATATATCAAATAGGATTATAAATAAAAATCTAATTATATAACAAGCCTATGGGCCAAATACCATAGTAAAGAAAAGGGGTATGGTAAATAAATAAAAATATAAATAAACTAGAGGTATGGTAAGTAAATAAAACCTCACTGAGATGGCCAACAGACCTGGTTTCCTACGGGCAGGTTGAGACCATAGAGTGAATTTATAATTTTGTAACCTGCTTTGTAAATATAAATAGAAAATAGAAAGGTCCTACTAAATTCCAAAAAAAAAAAAAAAAAAACCTCTTGTCATATTTACTCCATAATCTGCTTTATATTTATGAATATTTATGTTCATTAGTTTACATAACTAAGAAGAAATAGAGAGAGAGAGTGATAAGGGAGAGATGGAGAGAGAGTGTGTATGTTTAGGGGTGAGATAAAGAGACAAAGTAAGATGTATGGAAAGAAGGGGGGAGAAAAGAAGTGAGAAGGAGAGAGGGAGGGATATAGTAATGTAGTTGGAGAGAGAGAGAAGGGTGGAAAGAGAGAGAGAAGGAAAGGGATGGGGTAAGAGAGAGGATTAGAGAGAGAGAGAGAGATATGGGGGAAGAGAGAGGATTGGAGGGAAAAGAGAGAGAGAGAGGTGAGAGAGAAAGGGAGAGAGAGGAAGGATGAGAGAGAGGAGGAGAGTGATGGGGGAAGAGAGAGTATTGGAGAGAGAGAGAGAGAGAGAGAGAGGGGGGGGGGATTTAGGGGAGAGAGAGAGAGAGAGGGGGGGGGGGAGAGAGGACTTGAGAGAGAGGAGGAGAGAGGGATCGATAAGAGAGATGGAGCTGGAGGGGGAGAGATGTAGGAAATAAGAAATATAGAGAGTGAGAAGTGGAGAGAGAGAAGGAGTGATAAGGGAGAGACAGAGAGAGAGCGTGTATGTTTGGGGCTGAGATAAAGAGACAAATAAGGAGAGATGGAGATAAGGGGGGAGAAGGATATATAAGGAGAGAGGGAGGGATATAGTAACATAGTTGGTGGGTGAAGAGAGAGAGAGAGGGAGAGAGAGATGGGAGAGAAAGGGAAAGAGAGGAATGAAGAGAGAGGATGTGAGAGAGTGGAGAGAGGGAGGGAAAGAGAGATGGACTTGGAGGGGGAGGAGGAGAGAGGTAAGAAGAAATAAATAGAGAGAAAGGTGGAGAGAGAGAGAGAGTGAGTGAGTGATAAGGAAGATGGAGAGAGAGGGAGAGAGGGGGAAGATAGAGATATAGATGGAAGGTGAAGAGAGGGAAGAAGAGAGAGATGGGGAGAGGAGGGGATTGACAAAGAGATTGATATATATGGATTGCGAGAATGTGTGTGTTTAGGGGGGTGAGATAGAGAGATAGAAAAGAAGAGATGGAGGGGGATATAGATATGGATGGAGGGTGGAGAGAGGGAAGAATATTTCTCACACTAGATGGATTGATATAAGTGGATATGGTGATTTATAATCCTATTTGATTATTTTCACTATATGCATCGATTTTAGTGTAGATATTTATTTCTAATGATATTTGATTACTTGCACTAGATGCATTGATTTCGGTGTAGGTGGTGATTTCTAATACAATTTGATTGCTTGCACTGAATTTGTTGATTTCAATTTAGATGTCGATTTATAATTATAGTTGATTACTTGCACTAGATGAATTGGTTTCAATGTAGATGATTTCTAATCCTATTTTATTGTTTGCACTAAATGCATTGATTTTGAGTGGCAGATAGCGTTCTAATCCTATTTGATTTATTTGAGTAAATGCATTGATTTTAGGTAGATGTTGGTTTCTAGGCAGAGAGATGATAAGGAAGATGGAGAGAGAGGGAGAAGGGACAAAAAGGAGGAGAAGAGATATTAATGGGGGAGGAAGGGGAGAGAAAGAGGGCAAGATAGAGATATAGATGGAAGAGTGAAGAGAGGGAAGAAGAGAGATGGGGAGAGGGGTGATTGAAAAAAGAGATTGATATATATGGAGTACGAGAGCGCGTGTGTTTAGGAGGGTGAGATAGAGAGACAAAAAATAATAGATGGAGGGGGATATAGATATGGATGGAGGGTGGAGAGAGCGAGGAATATTTCTCGCACTAGATGGATTGATATTTATTTCTAATGATATATGATTACTTGCACTAGATGCATTGATTTCAGTGTAGGTGATGATTCCTAATACTATTTGATTGCTTGCATTGGATGTGTTGATTTCAATTTAGATGTCGATTTATAATTATATTTGATTGCTTGCACTAGATGCATTGATTTCAATGTAGATTATTCCTAATACTATTTGATTGTTTGCGCTAAATGCATTGATTTCAGTGTAGATGGCGATTTCTAATTCTATTTGATTGCTTTGAGTAAATGCGTTGATTTCAGTGTAGATGTTGGTTTCTAATCTTATTTTATTGATTGCATTAGGTGCATTGATTTCAATGTAGAAGTTATTTTCTAATCTTATTTGATTGCTTGCATTAAATGCATTGATTTCAATGTACATGTTGATTTATGATTTGATGTAATTGGATATATGACGGTACATTAATTTTAAAGTGATTGGATTAACAATATGCATTGATTTTAGTGTAAGCACAAAAAGTTATTAACAATGTAGATTGATTTTTGTGTTATAGTATTTTAAGCTATTAATATTGGAGAGCAAGAGAGACAAGGCATCATGTTTACTACAACAAATCGAGCTAAAGATTTAAATGGTTTACGATTTAAATTTTCTTTTTCATATAATCAATATGAAAATATAACAAAACTAACAAGGGAGGAAATAAGAATAGTAGAAAAAAATAGTTGGAGATTGATTGAGATTGATTGTAACATGAGTACGTTCTTATTATTCACATTTTCTTTCTTTCAAAACTATTATTGTCACTTTGCATTTAAAAAAAATATTTCATCATTTTTCATCATTATAGTTATTAACAATAATTATCATCTCAATGAACCGAGGTAGCTAAGAAAATTTAAAATTAAAATGACCAAGTTAATCTCAAAAATATTTAGCATATTTAAAATGATTATATTAATATTTGATATATTTACATATTATTGATAAAATTAATCATATCTTTGATAGATTTTCCTTGGCAGCACACGACTGAAACCAGCCTAGATCCATCTTACATCTCAAAAATATACAAAAATTTTCATAATCTGAAAAATGTGACGTTGATGCCTGCCACTGGAACCAGCCTAGATCCATCTAACTCTGAATCTATCATGCGCCGAGAGGGATCAAATCTCTCGAGGTTCAAACCTTTCCTCAAGTTTTGCACTCAAAAAATAGAGTTGCACCTCGAGAGATTTGATCCCTCTCGACGCATGATAGATCCAGAGTTAGATAAATCTACACTGGTAAATATACTTGGAGCTCTCCCTAACCTACAATAAGTTATTCACTCAAAATCTAAGTGGCAAACGCTTCCCCCTACCTCGGCATGTTGAGCCTCTCCATTTATTCCAATCTAGTGAATCTCAACGGAAGAAAGCCACTCCAACTGCCACCACTCGATTTGACACGTATTCGCACATTAACTAACGACTCGAAGTGTTTGTCAACGTGGTTTTTATAAATAAACATTAGCATGGAAAATCTCCATGGTATCAATTTGCTTGCGATGCCAACTCATCGAGCTTTTGGATAAGGTCGACCTCAATTAATGGGCATCGTCACTTTGAATGACTATTCCACCTTTTCCCCTCTAACGTTCAAAGAAGTGAGGTACACCTCATGGATTCTCTTTATGGGATGTGAGGTTTTGATGTAACAAGTGGGTAAACTCTCCTTAATAAATTAGGTAAAAAGGTTTATTGAAAATTATAGTTATATTTTTTTTTAAATGAAAATTTTGATTGTAAAATTGAATGTTGGGAAAGTTCAGATTATTTTTAAAAAAATTAAAAAATAAATAAAGTTAATTTTTCCCTTATGGAAAGTTAAACCACTGGGGATAGTGGTAAATAGTTGGCTTTGCCTCCACGAAGTGGGGACTTGGACAATGGCAAATAGTTGGCTTTGCTTCCACGCGGTGGGGATTTCAAATTCTGTGGTGGTCATTTGTTTAGTAGCCTAGGTCAGAATGTTAATAAAGTGTATTGTTAAAGTACTTTTTAATGTGAAGGTACAATTCAAATAAGATATAATTTTTAAGTAATTCTAAATTATAATTTTTCAAAAAAAAATTAATATACAAATTTGTATTATTAAAATAATTATTTTAAATTTTTTATTAAACTTATTTATTTATTATTTTTAAAAAAATTTATATTATTAATAATAAGTGGTGCTTTTCTTTTCTGCTCATTTCATATGGGATCTCACAAAGACTAATGAAATATATTACACTTCATAAGATTATGTGAACCAAACAAAACAAAAAGAGTTAATTAAGAATTAAATGTTATGCAAGGATGTTTTTTTAATAGAGTGTGCATGTATATTTTTATATTAGTGAAAATTAATATGAGATTTAGGTGGGAGTGTATGCTTAATATGACCTAGGTTGTAATATGGTAATAATTGATATTTGGATGGTTGCAATTTATATTTTTGTTAATAGTTTTTTTGTTAAATTTATAAAATTCTGAATTAATGTTTTTTTATATAAGAAGTGTTTTAATAATAAGTTTTATTGTTTAGTCTAATTAGTAGATGAAATTATTACAATTTGATAATATAATTTTGGGTAAAGTTGTGATTTTTTATTGTTTAAAATACATTTTTGAATATATAGATGGAATCAACATCTTACAAAAGCCTTAAACTTCACAAATTAAACAATTCAAACTTATGATTCTTAGATTTTTTATCAAATTTTAAGTAAAATTACTACATATATTATCAACTATTTTACACAGATATTAATATTATAATATTTAATTAACTAATAAATTTCACATAACAATTTATTATGTTTAACAATGTTTAATCTTTTTATTAATTAACTCTGTTTTATAATGTTGACGAATAAGTCCTTAAAATTATTTGTTCATCAAATTAATTATAAGTCTTCACACAACGAATTACTCAATTTTTATTGACTAACTAAATATTACATAACATATATGTTGTTAGTTTTTAGACTTCCGTGATTATCATTTGTAACAAAAATTCTCAAATTATCCAGTGTAATAAGAATCATGTCGAAGTTTCGAATCCATATAATTGAAACTAAGTGAAATTTGTTTAATTAATAATTATTATATAATAACATGTATGTTATTAGTAATGAAAAAGTCTCATTCTTATTATTATGCCAATAAGAATTTTATTCTTCAAGACACTGTTCAGATTCGTTGTCTTCGACACAATCTTGACCAATCAAACACTTCCTCAGGTTCTTGCCCATGCTTCTATGATGGCTCTTCCACTAAAAGCTTCAGCTTCAAAATGGGCAGATGATGCTCATCGATTTTTGAAAAAATGCGCACACGCAGGAAATTGGGAGGCCTGTTACACACTCGGCATGATTCACTTTCATGATTTAAAAATAAATAAAAATAACAGCTAAAACAAAATGGTATGAAGTAATTATTAAATGAAGAGAATAAGGAGAAACACACATGACATGAATAAAACGATAAAGTTCCAAGAATAAGTAGCAGAAAGTTTGAGTGTACAAATTACTTAAAGTTTTGGTATATTATGGATTTCTTAAATCCAATATCTTTTTGAGTTATCAAATATATAATTATTAATTTTGAAGGTTAACAATATCACAATCATTTTTATTCGCAAAAGTAGAAATTTTTATTTATTATTATTTTATGTTTGTACTTTTTATATATTTATGAAATATTAATTATAAATTAATTGAAAATTATAATTTATCTAAATTTTTATAAATAAAAAAATAAACACATATTTTGTAATATTTTAAGCAATAAAATTAAATAATTAACTTTTTTTTTTTTTAATTATTATGTTGAGAGGCTTCAGGTGAGTATTGGTAGGATTGTTGTAATGTTTAACATTTTGACTTAATCAAAATAAATAAATAAAATAAAATAAAACAAAAAATCATAAATTTTGTAGTCGAGTATGGCAAAGATGTTGTAATGTCTTATTAAACATTTTCGGACTCCAACTCGAGATTTGATCCTGAGAGATGTGATCTCACTAGGCACTTGGTAGATCCAGAGTTAAGATGGATCTAGACTGGTTTAATTATTAGCCTTTAAATAGGTTACATTGGAGAAGAATACTATGGGAAAAAACCATGGGTTGGAGTCTGGACATGTTAAACAAGACATTGGGGTGAATGCATGAAGATAGGTTACACTTTTGGCTCAAATATGGCCATGAAATTTCAAAATTTTACTCTTTTATCAAATTGAAGCCCTCAAAGTTGATATAAGCATTGTTAATTTTGATTTAAAAGACAATTTGTGGAGAATTATGTCGTTATCCTAATGATATCTTTTACAAAAAAAATTAGTGCCTTATAATATGTCATTTTTCCATTAAATAAAATGTTTGCCATTGCAAATTTCCGTACATCTTAAGAGGTACATGTTTGTTCGCGTAGCATAACTTAGTCTAAAATGTGTAATTTAAAAAAAAATTATATATATGAGCATGATCTACACAGAGAGAACTGAGTTTTTCATATTATTATTTTTTTTAATTATGAAAATTTATATTTTTTATTATTTTTTAAGTTGGTGAAGTAATATATTTCAATTGCATTTTGCAGACGTATATGTCTATGTAAGTTTTTTTCAACTATTTAAATATATTGAAAAACCAAGAGAATCCTTTTGAAAAGGACTCGTAAACGAAGATAATGACATTTTTTGAAAATTTTTCCTTGTGTATATTTTATGTTATTGATTTTTTATTTAGCCTCTTTGAAAGTGTCCAACAAATTTTCAATGATTATGTTTAAAATAAATTATAGTAAAAATATCATATGAATTCGAAAATGTCTAACTCATATGTCGTTAGATAGAATATTCCTTCACGAATCAAACATGATCAACTTCGTCACTTAAGGACAAATTTTTCCCTAAGCTAGCTAGGGTACAAAATGGTGTTGCAAAGAAATATGCAGAAGGGATGCTAAAATTGTGGTTTTTAGGACCTTAGAAGCTCGATTGAGCTCTTAAATTGTAAACTCAAATAGCTTGATCGAGGGTTTAAGAAAACCTTGATCAAGCCATTTCGTGGTTAACCAGGGTCGTGATCGAGCCTTGTAAAAATAAAATTTTTAGGATAAGATCCTTATATGAATCCCATAGATTTAGAATCGAGAAAGATCTAAAATTAAATTAATAATATAACCAAGTTGTTATGGTATTACTTTACAAAAATGAAAATTCAAATGGATCTAGGTTATGAACAACATTAGAAATTTTTTGTGTTATTGCACTGAGAGGCGCATTCTACAGCGCATTATGGGGGAAATGTGTAAGTATGTTTGTCTATGCTCAAAATTTACCTTATCATATACCTTGAATTTGAATGAATCATAAATTTACCTTCCACAAAAATTTTTACCACATTCAAAATTCCAAATTATGTAAAATTTTAAACATATTTTCTTTTTACTAAAGTCAATATTGTTTCTTTTGATTTTTCTTAAAATCAAAATAAAAAGGTTAATTTAACACAAATAATAAAAAATCCTTCAAGTTTTATATAAAATGGATCCAAAATATTTTAATATTTCTTTTAATTAATTCTTTATAAGATGAATCTTTAAAAGGAAAAACCATCTCTCCCTGATGGAGGTGAAAACCTGGGTGCACGAGGCACCACGTGGGCAAGGAAAATTAACACTTGGCTACCGGGTCGAGGACCAGCTCCCCGTCCTCTCACATTAACCTGCGTATAGGATGAATTACTGTAATCTTTGTGAAATATTTTTCTGCCTCGACTAAAGCGGGAGGAAAAGATCAACGACAGAGTATGGAAGACAACGAGTGTATTTAGGTTTTGTTTGGCTCATTATATGCTATCGGTATTCAGTAAACCGGAGCGGGAAGCGTCGACGGTTTATTGGGTGGGAAAGTTGGCGGCCCGTCGTTGGCGCTCCCTCCCCGACTTTTGGGTCTGTAAACTGGTAAATTTCTTCTTTAGCGTGTGTAATTCAATGTCTTTGTGCGAGTGTGGAACATGGCTTCTGGAGGTGTCAGTCATTAAGAGGTTTTGGTGCGTATGGGAGTTTTCTTCTCTATGTTATTGGTCATACATGAGCAGGAGTAGGCAACACCGAAGGCTCATTGTTTGGGAATGGTGGCGGTTCTGTTCTCCGACTTCTGGGTCTGTAATTTGGCTGCTTTATTGTTCGACGTGCAACATTCAGTGTTTTCATGTGTGAGAAGACCATGGCTCTTGGAGTTTGAGGTTTTTTATTAGTATTGGTGTGTCTGTGAGGATTCTTCTTGTGTTTTTTGGGAAATTGGTGTTCCTCTTGCACCTCTCGTTTCTGGAATATCCAAAATTCAGGTGGTTTCTATGTCGAGGGCCATGGTGGAAAGGTTTTTGGGAGGGTGGGCTTGTAGTTTTCTAGCCCCAAAGCGAGGGAGGTGGTGTGAGTGCACAATCCCACCCGGGTGGTTGGAATTTGTGGGTCTGGGTGTGTGGAGTCATGTTGACTAGGGAAGGGAGAGCCATGGAGGTTGTCGATTATGTTTATATCCCCGCCAATTTCTTTCTTCAAGCCAACATTGGTTTTGTGAGCATGCATCCAGCCTCGCATTGTGGTCGGTCCTCTTCCAAACGAATCCTAACTCGACTGGATGAGGGGAATGGAAGGCTCAATTGCAGGCGATGGTAATGGAAATGGATAACCTCGGGGTTGGTCGAGCTGACAAGACTGCAGGGTGCTCGAGGCGAGTGACGTCTGGTGTACTTGATGGTCGTGGTCGTGGTGGCATGGTGACTGGGCACGGGGGTCGCACTTGGAAACCTCAGCAATGAGGGGGGGCTAGGCGATGTGGCAACACGGGTCGATGAGGGAATATAAGGCGTGTAGTGCATGGTTCGAGGGAAATTTGTCAATTTTGTTTGGAGAATTGCAGGGAATTTATCCAATCCTTGTTGGAGAATTTGGAGACAATGAAATGGATCCACTGGGAGGAACATGCTGAACTCATAGATACTTTGAAAAAAATTCACTACTTTCAGTTCCATGTCCAAGAACGATTTGTGGTGGTCTGGCGAGGAGAAAACTTGTTAATTGAGAAGCTGGAGTCTTAGATGGCTCACTTTGAAGAGCATGTACAATGCTCTTTCCGCCCTCCGCCTCCTCCTGGAACAACCCCGGAAAATTCAACCCCAATTACGTCAGATGATTAGCATGGTTACAAACATTCTCTTTGTGTTATGTGTTTTCTTGTGCCTTTAGCCTTCTCGGTTATGGACAATGTCTTTAGTTTCTTTTTTTTCTGTCACATGCTGCAAAAAATGTGGTCGGGGTGATACTACCTGTTTTTTTCTTATGATGTACTTATTTCCTGATGAATGAATAGATCGTTGACTTATAAAAAAAAATGGGGGGGAAACCATCTCTTTTTTTCACAAAGAAAAAATTCGTAACTTTTCATTAAGATAGGTTACTTGTTACATATGCTGGTAGTATGTACTACTAAACAGTCCAAAGACTATTACAATCTGCCACTTTGCCTTCATGCAGGCAATAAACAGTCCCAAAAAATATAAATATCATATCAGTATGGGCCAAAGTTCATAAAGTAAGTTTGGTGCATAACTTACTAGCAAAAAGAGACCAAAAACATAAAGTAAATATACATGCCGGAATATATAATCAGGGGAGATAGTTACAAAATCCTCCCAAATAGCTGTACAACTAGACAGCCCAAAATGCAGGTGCCTCCTCTATAAAAGGCCGATGAAAATATCTGTAAACCTGTCCACCAGTGTGTTCGGTAATATGCCAGGTGCCCCAAATCAGCTCTGATGCTTCTTTGGACAATTGGTCAGCCACTTTGTTCCGAGACCTGTAAATGTGAGTCACAGAGATAGAGTAAAAAATGGCTCTGAGATGATGAACCTCTCGCAGCAGAGCAGACAGTGTGTGCGAGTGACAGTGAGCAAGATTATTGAACTAATTAATCACAAGTTGTGAGTCACCAAATATCTGGATGGAGTTGCAGTGAATGTCCCGAGAAAATGTCAGCAGAAGTCTAAGGCTTTGTAGTTCAGCATAGTTGTTTGTACCGGGTCCCAATCCCATTCTGATTTTGTAGTGGTGGTGTTCATTTATAAAAAGGGTTGCGCCCCCCCCACATCCTTGTGTGTTGGACGCACCATCGAAATAGGCCCATGCACGACTGTGATCTATGATTTCAGGTGTCTCGGGTGTGGGATTACTGTGATTACGATCCACAGGCAGGAGCTGAAATGTGGCAATTGAGGCAGCGCATATTCGGTCACAATCTATAGGTAAACCATTGAAAATCAGCATGTTGCGGCCGATCCAAATCTCCCATGCCACAATCAGAGGGAGATTGCACATTCTTGGGCTGTATACATAATGTTGCCACCAATTTGTCCATGCGTCGATTAATGTTCCTCCCTGCCAGATATGTCTACAGCCCAAAACCGTGGTGACTCGTGCCGAGATGCCACTGATGGTGTTACACAGCAGGAATAAATTGGTTGTATCCTCGCAGTTTTCCAGACAGTAGCAGCATTGTGATGCCCCTTGAAATGCTCGTCTGTGGAGGAATTCCATAGTAGGTATGCACTGATTTAGGATGCACCAGAATAAGGTTTTGTGCTTGTGCGGGGCCTTCAATTTCCAAATACTGCGCCACCACCATGCTTTTATCTAGGGTTCCTTGGTCTGAATAAGGGCAAGGTAACCAAGTTTGGGAGCATATTTACCATCAGGTGAAGCAGCCCATATCAATTTGTCCTCCTGTTCAGTGATGCGTATGTTAGATGCTTTTAGAGCCCAGATGTAGTTTTGCAAAACCTGAGTGCCTGCCTGTGGGATCTCGAGGTCATCTGCCTGTAACCAGGCTTGACCCCGCTAAGTGGAATGAACCATATCCTCAATCTGAGCGAGATAGAAAATTTTTCTGTGGGCTAGGTGCTCAATAATGAAGTCAGGTAATTTGTAAAACTCACCGCTTCCGGACCAAGAATCTGTGCCTATGCGGACAGATGCACTAGTACCAATTTGCCATGATAAACCTTTCTGTATGATGTGTGCCGCTTTTGTGATTGCCTTCCAGATAATTGATGCACCCGACTCCTGACCGATTCTGCCTCGGATCCAATCGAGAGGGTTCCGTGGCGAGATATATTTAGCAAAAACTACCTCTTTCCAGAGGCTCTGTCCAGTGATTAAGTGCCAACACATTTTGGCCGCGAGAGCCCTTGAAAAAAGATGGAGATCTTTTATCCCCCAGCCACCCCATTGTTTAGGAATGTTGATGCGATCCCAGGCGATCCAAGCAAAATTAGAGGCCTTTCCCTGGTTGCGCCATAAGAATTGTCTGCAAATACTTTTGATTCTGTTAGTAATACCAATAGGTATCCAAGCCAGGGTCATCCAATATATCGGAATAGCTTCAAGCACAGACTTAATGAGGATCAATCGGCTAGCCCTGGATAACCATCGGTTATACCAAATATTTATTCTGCGTTCAATTTTTGCAATGATCCAGTTCCAGTCTTTGATCTTATAATCGTTTGGTTTTATATGATATCCCAAATACTTGAGACCATCATTGATGTCTATGCATACATAGTCAAATAGATTCATAGTAGTGCCTTGTTCCAGTCTCGAGCAGCCAGTCATCATGATAGAGGATTTGGTGCTATTTGGTGCCATACCGGTGGCCCTGCAAAAGAAATTTAGTAGAAGATCAAATTGTACAGAGTCTTGTCTAGAACCATTTAGGAATATTAGTACATTTTCCACAAATAAAAGATGAGTGAGATGTAGAATATCATTGATCCGGAGTCCCTGTAATACTCCTCGATCTTTAGCATTGTTTATGAGGACAGAGAGACCCTCCATAACCAGGACAAATAATAATGGTGAGAGAGGACAACCCTGACGAAGACCCCGCCCCGCATGAAAGAAATCATATGCAGAGCCATTGATCAGTATGTTGAAAGTAGCATGAAAAATGCAGCCCATAATCTAGTTTATAAATGTATGAGGAAAGCCCGAGTGGATTAGTATGAGATGAAGGTAACTCCAGTTTACTTGATCAAAAGCCTTTGTAATATCAATCTTGAGAATGGTGGATTTCTGGCGCAGAGTTTTAATGGAATGAAGGGCCTCCTGGGAAGTACCAATAGCTTCATGAATTTTCCTATGATTCAGAAAAGAAAATTGTTCCTTTTCAATATGAGTGGACAGGAAAGGCTTGATGCGGTTTGCAATTATTTTAGCTATGATCTTATAAATGCAGTTACACAGTGAAATGGGCCTGTACTCGTTGAAGCTGGTCGATTTGTCCGATTTTGGAATAAGAGCGATAAAAGTGGTGTTGAACCCATCATATATCCTGCCTCGTACTCTGCTGTCCTCAATCATAGTCAGTAGGTCATTTGACATGAGTTTGAAAAAATGGATGAAGAACTCAATGGGTCAGCCATCAGGCCCAGGGATTTTGTCTCGCTTGAACCATTTCAAAACTCCCTCAAGTTCGCCCAGTGTAACCGTTGCATTGAGATCATCAATCTGCTCCTGATCCACAAAAAGTTTAAAATGATGTGTTATGTGCATGATGTCAGGGAGATCAATATTTGTTGAAGCCCTATAAAGATTGGTGAAATGTCTGGTACCCAGATCAAAAAGTTGTGATTGCGTTCTTGCAGTAAAACCATTTTGATCAGACAATTCCCAAATGGCATTTGCAGCCCTGCGTCCATTTGCATGTTGCTGAAAAAATTTAGTGTTTTCGTCTCCAGCTTGTAACCAAATAGCCTGACTTTTGAGCCTCCAATCTTCCTCCTTTTTTCTCAGAAGTTTTGCCTTTTTAGTCTCAAGTGCATTTAGCTGATCCCTAGTATCATCAGTTCTATATCCCATTAGATCAACATTGTTAAGTAGTGCAATCTTTGCTTCGATTTTATGCAGTTCCTCCCTCTCCCATCGCTTTTTATTTCAAACCCACTGAATGGTAAGGTTTTTAATGCATTTGAGGTTGTCATTGATAATCTGGCCGGGATCTCCATCATTCAAAGGTCTACAGTGCTGCCAGGCCCGGGTGACCATCAAGTGATACTCAAGGTCACTCAACCATCTGGAGTTGAATTTGAAAGGGGGCCGAGCATTGTTAGGTCCACATTCGAATTCCAGAAATATAGGAGAGTGGTCAGATTTACCACCCATCCCCACCCATTGACGAGACCTAGTAATAATGGATAGGAGAGATTGTTTGATAAGAAATTTGTCTAATCTGCAAGCCAAAGCGGCATTTCCGGTCCTTCTGTTTCTCCAAGTGGGTTGAATCTTTGTGGTCTATATGTCAATGAGAGTTGTAGCTCCGAGCTTTGAGTTGAAAAACTCAGCCAGTGGATCCGAGGTAGCCTGGGGTCCTCAAGATTCCGAAATACCTAATGAAAAATTCAGGTCACCACCCAAAATGATGTGGGGGACAGCCAACAAGGTACAGGACAATAAGGAGTTCCAGAAATGCTCTCAATTTGTGCAGGGCCCATAAACATTAATCAAGGTAAACTCGATCTCAGAATTCCCAAATAGTACATTCATACCAAAAACACCAGCCCGGCCCCAACAGTTAATCATCCTGGTGGTTTTATCGTTGATTCCCAATGCACAACCCCCATATCTTCCGTGTGCATCAAGAGTAATGAATTTCCAATCAGGAAGAAAAGAATTTAAGGTAGCTTTCACCTCAGAGCCCGCACCAAGCATCTCTTGAAGAAATAGTATATCAATGGGCTTCTGGGCTATCAAATCCACTAGTGCCAATCTCTTATCGGGGTTGGCCAGTCCCCTGCAATTGTAGGAGAGACAAATCATGATGTAATAGCCAGCAAGGGTCTTCTGGCTCTAAGGACCCGCATAAGAGATGATTGAGTGCCTGCTTCCACTTCGAGATTGGCTCTTTTGATAGCCTTTTCTAAAGCAGATGGTCTACCACGTGATTTAGTGGGTAGACAACCCTGACCTGGCCCAATACCGAAAGCCTCACCAGAGAGTGGAAGGGAGAGTGATCTAAGATAATAATTATGTCTCGAGGAGGGGGTCTCTGAGGAGGGGGATGAGTGGCAGTAGGAAGGTTCAGCAGATGTGTGTTGAATGATAGGGGTGAACGATGGAGGGGCCAATGCGATTATGCAGCAGATCGAGGGGAGCTTCAGTGATTGGCTAGTCAAAGTCGATGAAATGCATGATAATGAATAAGAAGAAGGCAGAGTATTAACAACATCACCAGATGTGGATACAGGAATAGTAATGGATGGTGAAATAACAGATCATTCAGAAAACAATGAGGCAGTGGTAGGAATAATACCCGGGATAGAAGAAATACCGCTGAGTAGTTACCAGCGTGACCTGTGGGCGAGATCTGGGATGCGTGTTTGTCCACGATGGAAGTTTTTCAGTCGGCACCAACCCAGCCTCGCGCGGAGATTCAGGAACAGTCGTCGGCTCACCAGCAGTGCCCTGCACAATACTGATATCAGGCATAGTCTGTGTACCAACAGAACAGGATTTCTTTGAAGCCAACCTGCCAAAACCCTTCTTTGGGCAGTCTTTGTACAAATGTCCCACCTCATGGCATTTCCTGCAACGAAATGGCGCACCCTCATAGTCCAGAGGTTGCTGCCACATCATCGCATCAAATAGAATGTTGAAGTTGTCATACAGACCATCCCGAGTGTCTAGGGAGAGCAAGATACGAGTCACTGCCCTGCTACCTGTGGTTAGGTAGGAACGGTCATGATCCAGATATAGCCCAAAATGCCCCCCAATGTTCCGAAGAGTAGTGTCATTCCAAAATTGCAAAGGCAGTCCTGGCAGCCACATCCAAATGGGGCATGCACCCGCATTCTCCGTTTTGGGGTCGAACAGAGGTACCTATCTCTTGAGATAGACAGGGTGCAGCTCAAGATGCCAATAGTGCCTGAGTGCCCAGTCAGATTGATCAGGGCGAGCGAATGTGAGAGAGAACCATCCTTTGGTCAGTACCCGGACTTCCGGAAGTAGGTCAAGAGTCTCGCTCCAAATCTCACGAGTCCACCGCTGAAGTCTTGTCACGGAGTATTTTCGGCCACGCACCTTTCCCACCAATGTCTTAGCCGCAATGTGACCCCAATCCTCCATACCACTCTCACATCCAAAATTCGTAATGTGGCTGAGCTTGTTTTTGGTGAATCTGTGCTGCTTTCTGGCATTACCACAACCCAGCCCCGGCTCAACAGATGTGTCTAATTCAGATGAAGTGCAGATCTTCTCCGGAATGGATAAGCCCTCTGGTATATTTTCAAATACCCCCGAGGCCACCGATGGTTCAATGGACGCCAAGCTAATATGTGTCGCTCTGCCAATATCAGTTGGGTTGTGCGAGACACCACATTGAGGGAGAGGGGACCCAATACTCAGTTGTGCCAATGATCGGGATGCATCCCCGATTTCATGGAAGACCACCTCCGAGAATTGTTCCGAGCATCCGATGGTAGCACTCGCCAGGGTGCCATGTTTAGCCTGGGAGAAATCCCATAATCCAATATCCGCATCCGAGGGCATGGCAAAATTATACAGCGTTAGGTCCCCCATGGGCGAGTTGTTGCCCACCACGTTGGACAGGGAAGGCAGAGTAGGCAACACCACCTCAGGAGCCGAGTCTGAATCAGACATTTCATCCACCTCATCGTGTGAATCAAGACCCCATATATCGACCCCCTCCAGTGGATCCTCCAAGTAGTCCACCTCATCCTCATAGTTGTTCATGGTAGTAAGTGAGCTGGCCAGGCTAAGTCCGTGATGCACCGACATTAGGAGACAAAACCCCCAAGAATGATGGCGCAGGTTAAAATCAGGTCCAACAGTCTGGGCGATGACAGCAATGCCAGAGTTATACAGTGTAATATGCCAAAAAGTAGAGACCCGGAGCAGGACCAAACAAATCCGGTCAGGGTCCACAAACCAGTAAAAGACCCCACCCAAAGACAGAGAGTCGACGAACCAATGCAGCTACCCCAAGTTAAGAGTGTGAAGAAGTGCCGATCATGTCCCCAACAAGAGGCGAAAAAAAAACACTCGGACCGAGTCGGCAGCTCTCCCAAAACTGTCAAATAACTATTATAATAACCCCAATGAAGTAGTTGAGAAACCACGGCAGCCGATCAGTGGGGTCCCAGAAACCCAGTCCAATACAGTATACGAAGCCTATTCCAAAATCCAAAAGAACAGTGCCGGTAGTCTTGCGAAATCCAGTGGGGGATGCAGAAAACCGTCACCGCCATGCGAGGGTGCCCAGCCCCACATACAAAGGAACAATCGCCGCCATTCGAGGGTTACAGTTGCCGCCTAGGGTTTCAGTCGCCGCCATCGTCGAGGGTTCAGAGATCCGGTCTCATCCTACCAAGTGTTTGTTGGTACAGGGACATAAAGAATTTGTTCTTGTGGCTTACCTTAAATTCATTGTACCATCCTAAGTCTAAGTGAGAACTTACTTCTCCATATGAAAGGTAACTTTCTGATTCAGAAGATAATTTACATAGTCTCTATCCTATGATGACTCTAGACAGTTTGATCTCAAGATCATATTCTTGAAGTGCAGTCATCTAATTGGATTTCTTTTCTCCTAGATATTTTTGTACCAATAGATTTCAAACTGTAGGGTGTGGAACTATAAGTTTAGTGTGAGACTTTAAAAGGAAAGGTATACAATGTTTGACAAAAAAGGGAAACCATCTCTTATGTATATATTAAACCTTTTAAAGACATGAAATATTTCTAGGTTAAATTTGTCATATTTGAAAATATTAATTTGATGTAATTTTATTCTAATTTTTGTTATCATGTCATGTAAAAACCTCATTAAATCTAATATTAAAAATTTATTATTATTATTATTATTAAGAAAAAGAATAAATATGATATTAATATTAAAAATTAAATATTAATATATTTTAATAGTAATATTATTAAATTCTGGGATGGCAGGAGCGGGAGGGGTAATCATAAACCCCGATGTATCAATAAGGATTGACTTCGCTTGGGGCCTCGGTATCAAAACTAATAACCAGGCGAAATCTTTGGCACTTTGGAAAGGCCTAGAACTTTCCATACAACATAACATATAATCCCTCCATGTTATTGGAGACTCTTCCTGGGCTATAAGAAGCCTTATGCGCATTCAGAACGGAACTCGTAGAAACACTTCTCCAATTTGGGATAGAATAAAAAACACTCTTCCCCACTTTGAGTCTCTCACCGCGTGGCATGTTAAAAGAGAGCTAAATGGCCAAGCCGATAACAAAGAAAATCAGGGCGCCTGCCTTCACCCAAATCAAATCAAGATGGGGACCAACCTGGAGACCCACCACCTTCCATAACTGTTTTAATGGGTGATAAAATCCCCACGTCAATGCTCAAGTACGTATCTACACTCGCATCGACGACTTGGAGAAGCAGGTGATCTTGGCTTCAAAGGGAGGTTGGGCTTCTACGCCGGAAGCTGGACCAAGGCAAGAAAAGGGCTACTACTCAGAATCTTCTTGGAAATCTTGGCGATTATTCCAAAACTGCAGCAGCGACTCAGAATGGCAGCAGTCATGGGACTCAGTGTGATCAGCATGGCACTTCTGGAGCTCAACACAGTTAGACTGTGAAGTATGAAAAGGACCCCTTCAACAATTCAGGTCAAGGATTCAATTCCCCTTAGCTTTGTTTTTAAATGCAATGTTTTAGTGTCTTAATCTTAGGAATCTTCTATAAGGAGTATAGTGTTTCAAGACCTGCTAGAACTATTAAGGATAACATAAGTCAATTTTTTGCAAGAAATTTTTGTATAACTGGTATAGATCCTACCTGAACAGTCAAGTCAAAACAATGATGCAGTTGTGCATGAAACCAACAAATTTTGAATTTTAATATAAACCAGTATCTGATTCTGTTTTAAAAAAATTATTAAATTTAATAATTTTGGATTAATATAAAATTAACTTTAATATAATATACAATTTGTTATATTATAATATATATTAATATATTAGGATGTATATTAGCTCCAAATATATATGGAAGGGAATAACAAAGACTTAAGAGTGATAGAGGTGGAGAGACATAGAGGGAGTGATAAGAGAGAGATGGAGATAAAGTGAGGGAGAGAGAAGAGGAGGAGTGAAGAAAGAGATAAGGAAATGAGAGAGAGAGGGAGAGATGTGTAAGAGAGAGAGAAGGAGACACAAATATGGAAAGGGGGAGAGGAGGAGAGAATGGAGTAAAAAGAGAGGGAGAGAGAGATGGAGGTTGAGGAAAATATAGAGAGGGAAGAGGAAATACATGTAGAGAGAAAGGTGGAGAGAGAGGGAGTGACAAGGGAGAGATGGAGAGAGTGTGTGCATGTTTTGGGGTGAGATAGAAAGACAAATAAAAATATATGGACAGAAGGGAGAGAGTTAATTAGAGAGGGAGGGATATAGTGATGGAGTTGGAGGATGCAGAGAGAGAGAGAGAGAGAGAGAGAGAGAGAGCGAGAGAGAGAGAGAGAGAGAGAGAGAGAGATGAGGGGGAGAGATAGATGGAGGTGGGAGATGAAGGAAGAGAGAGAGGACTCAAGAGAGAGAAGGAGAGAGGGAGGGAGAGAGATAGATGGAGTTGGAGGGGCAGAGAGAGGGAGGTAAGAAGAAATACATAAGAGAGAAAGGTGGAGAGAGAGAGGGAGGGAGAGAGGAGAGTGGGAGGGAAGACAGATAGAATGGGAGATAGAGGGAGAAAAGGGGAAGACATAGAGAGATGGAGAGGAAGAGGGAGAGGGAGAAGGAGGGTGATATAAATAGATATGGAGAAACAATGTGTATGTTTGCGAGGTGATATACAGAGAGACTGAGGGAGATAGAGATATAGATGGAAGGGGGAGACAGGTAAGAAGAGAGACATAGAGAGAGGAAGGGAGGGAGAGATAAATATATATGAAGAGAGAGAGCGTGTGTGTTTGGGGGGGGTGATATAGAGAGATATAGAAAGAGATATGGACAGAGATATAGATATAGATTGAGGGGAGAGAGAAAGGGAAGACGATTGTTTTCACTAGATGCATTGATTTCAATGTAGATGCTTATTTCTAATCCTATTTGATTTCTTGCATTAGATGGATTGATTTCTCCGTAGATGTTGATTTCTATTTATATTTCATTACTTGCATTAGATGCATTGATTTTAGTAAATATGTTAATTTATAATCCTATTCGATTGTTTGCATTAAATGCATTGATTTCAATGTAGATGTTGATTCCTAATCCTATTTGATTGCTAGCACTAGATGCATTGATTTCAGTGTAGATGTTGATTCCTAATCCTATTTGATTGCTTGCATTATATGTATTGATTTCAATTTAGATGTTGATTTCTAATTCTATTTAATTGTTTGCATTAAATGCATTGATTTCAGTGGAGATGTTGATTTCTCATCATGTTTGATTGTTTGCATCAAACACATTGATTTCAATGAAGATGTTAATTTCTAATTTGATGTAACTAGATGTATGGTGTACATTAACAAGGTAATTAGATTAACATTGTGCATTGATTTCAATGTAAACACAAAAAAATTATTGACAACGTGCATTGGTTTCTATGTTACAGTAATTGAAATGTTTGCTTCTTGAAACTATAAACTATTTGTTATTAACTACATTCTTATTATTCACATTTTCCATGCTTCATATTGGATTGTAAAAATGAAACAAATAGAACAGACACACATATATATATCATGTTATGACTAAGCTCTGGTAGATAACCTCATACAAAATACAATCAAATACAACTTTTTTGTAACTTTTACATCTCCACATGTTTTGAAATTGAATAAAATTATTTCAATCATATTTGAGTTTTTCAAAATTGAATAAAACTTATTTCAATCATAAGGAATTGACTGAAATACCTGAATAGCTAAGTAAAGTTAGGAAAGTTGATAACATTATATAAAATTATAGAAATGTTATCATATATTGTTGTTTACAAGGCATTTTTAAAATTGAGCAAAATGTATTTCAATCCTATTTGTGTTTTTTAATTGAACCTTGAGATAAGGAATTGATTGAAATATACTTAAAAGAGTTGGCCATGAAATGGTATAGGGGTGGGTCACAAAAAATTCCATATATAGAATTTTAGATCATAATATAGATGACTTAGAATTCAAATAATTTATTTTTAAAACCATTGTAATAAATACATGTTTATTGCACTAAAAGACACTTTCTACAAGCCAATATGAAGCATATGTGTAATCATTTCCATGCTCAATATTAAATTTATACGTGATATATTTTAGTTCATTTTAACTATCAAAGTTGAATAAAACACATTTGTTGTTTATAAGACATCTTTTAAAATTGAATAAAACTTATTTGTTGTTTACAAAACATCTTTTAAAATTGAATAAAATTGATTTCAATTTCATTTGTGTTTTTTGATTGAACCTTGAGGTAGCTAAGTAAATTTAGAAAAATTCATATTTAATTATATATAAAATTATAGAAACATATATCATTAATTGTTTTTTGGTATAGTAAATTCCAATACATTTGACTTAAATATCATGTGACTAAGATCTTGTAGATGACCTCAAAAGAAATAGAATTGAATACAACCTATTTGTTGTTTACAAGACATATTTTAAATTTGAATTTAAAAATTATTTCAATCCCATTTGTGTTTTTAATTCAACCATCATAAATTTTAGTTAATTTTAAGTATCAAAGTGACTTGCATAATAACTTAAGGTTGTACTTATTTTCTTAGTCTATGAAACTAGAAATAAAAATTGTTATATTTCTTAATAAAAGTTATACTATATAGAAAAAAAATTAACCGAGCGAAATAATTTTAACAGGTCGTTAAAATTCAAAAATTAATGAACATCCAAAAACAAGATTAATAAAAATCCATAAACGGAAATAATGAATGTATCAATAAACTGTCCATATGAATAAATATACAAATTACAAATGTTACATGAACATCCATAATAAATTGTCCATATTAAAATATACACAAATTAGAAATGTTACATGAACATCCATAATAAACTGAAATAATAAGCATCCTGTTGACGGGAAAATATGTCCGGCCAACAGTAGGGAATCTCCCCGGTAGAAAGTCCCAATTAGACTTTGAACCGTTTGGAATAGGGATCCCATCCGGGGTGTGGGTCCGGCTATCGCTTAAATGACTTTCTCTTCGGTCTTGAAGAACCTGATTGAATCTGCAGACATAGACTTTATTCACATGATACAGAATACATGACTGATGTATCAAACTGATATATAACACTGTGCGTAGCAAGGTAATGAACAAAATGCATACGCCCAGGAAGTGTCGTTAGCAACACATCTATGGGGTAATGCATGCAAGATAATCTGACCACCAAAGAAACAGTTCTTTGTGGCAAGAATATCCCTTAACTTTCCGAAAGATGCAATGAAATGCTAATAAAATAGTTCATTAACATTCATTATGAGAACAACTGGTAAACTTGAGCATCATCAAACACAATCACAGATAGCTATGGAGCATGAATGATACTATTAAGAACACAGCTTCATTAATCATACGATTTTCTGAAACTATACGCAGAATACACACAGTATTGTCACAGCTAAACACATCATCCAACAAAGGGGTTTTAACAAGTATATGTATTACATATGTGCAAGAGTATGACCCTTCAATTACAATGCAATATTGCTCTTCAGTCCACAAAAGAGAAGCCTCTAACTATGTGCCCCGCAGGGGTATTTATAGATTCAAGAAACGCCCTTTGGGCTTTCCGACGCTTCGACTTCCCGACGGTTCAGCTTCCCTGCGACCTTGGAAGAACATGCGACCTGCGACCTGCGGAAGTAATTGCGACTTGCGACTCAGGTGCAGGTGCGACTTGCGACTCAGGCGTATGCGCGACCTGCGACCTGGGGACGGTCGCGACCTGCGACCGAAAGAACTTAGCTATGGAGGTGGTCGTGTGATTGAGAGATCTGGAGCGTCAATTTTCTTCCCCTTGAGGAAATCTCGCCAGGTCTGGTAATCCGCTGCTATAGGGGAGACTAGAGGGGTTTCCTCTTTTAATCGATGCATACATTCCAGGGCATTCGGTATCAGAGTTTCCTTCTTCTGGGAGATCTGGATTGAGAGGGAGGCAAGCTTGGTATAGATTTGTACTAGAGTGACAAGAAATCGACTTAGGTTCTCTTGTGATGCCTCAACTTCTGGTGCGGCAGCAGCTTGTCTCACGGGTTGCAGAAACGACTGGATTTCCTGATCTACTTGCTCCCAGTCTTTATTTTCGTCCAGTGCCCCTAACGAAGGAATGTGATGAAGAGCATTCATGGAGTCTATACCACTGATCAGATGATTATATGCAGACATTACTTTGTCCAAATCTTTGGCCAGCTTGTCTTTAGACTGCATCTTCATTCGGATTTGTACTTTGGCATCTTGGGTGTGACTCCAATCCTTCCTAGGCAAATTTTCGGGAGCTTGATGGTACTGCGTTGTCCAGCTTATCATTCTGTCCAAAGCAACCGAAGCCTCCTTGAGCTGCTCATGCTTCTGTTTGGTTTCCGCTCGTGCCTCTGCCAATGGGGCCACTGTTTGTTTTAGGGTGAGAATTTCTCTATATACTTGTCTCATGGTCATTTCCAATACATCACATTCTTTCATGGCCGCCAGTGGGACCTCATTGACTTGGGAAGGCTTACTTTGGAGCTGTCGCACTTCACTCTCCAGTACTGATTTCTCCTGTTCCGCTGCTTTTAGCCTGTTTTGTAGGGAAATAATCTCCCTGCTCATTCTAGTGACATTCTCCTCCGTGGCCGCGGAAAAAGCGGTGCCTGCTGATGCTATCATTACAGGGTTAGTCCTTGTATCCAGGACTATGTCCTTTCCAGTGGCGACCGTAGATATGGCGGGATGGTTTTGCGCCAAGGATTTTCTTTTCTCTTGCCGTATTTTAAAGGAGAATTGGTCAAATGTCAATCTAGTCAGGTCGAAGACCTCTTCTTCTTGTTCCCCGGGAAAATCGTCATCAGAGAGGATACTTTTCGTGCCACTCGGAGGAATCTCCAGGGGAGATATGTCGATGTCCTCTATTAGTTCATCCTCATCATCCTGCCTTTGTCCTTTTCCTTCCTCCTGTTTTCGGCGCTCGGCTTCCGCCTTGTCATGTTCCTCTTTTTTCTTGCGTTCTGTCTCTGCCTCTGCTTCTCTTTCAGCTTTTCTTTTTCGCTATGCTACGGAAGCTTGGTCTGCCTTCTTTTGACGTTCGGATTTGTCAAGTTCTTCCTTAAGTGCTTGTTCTACCGCCGCCTGTGCTTCCTTTTCCTGTCTTTCCTTTTCCTCGGCCTGTTTCCTTTTCCGCTCTGTCTTTGCTTTTTTTTTTACGTTTCTCTTCATCCTCCTTCATTTTCTTTTCATCTTCCTTCTTGGCTTGGGCCTCTGCTCCTCTTAGCTGATCCGATGTGTCAGGCCCTGTACTGGTCCGGGTTTTCTTATCCCGAGAAGAAGAAGAGCCTCCTAGTTTATGGCTCCTGTCTTCTAAATTTTGGTGATCCTCTTCTTCTCGGTCAGAGTCAATCCCCGGAGCTAGTCGCCTGTCTGAGTTGTACCAGTTTCTTTTCTCATCCTCTGCTGGGCGTTCCACATGCTGATAGCTCCATTTAAACTTGGCCCTCTTACAGTGCTCAGGAACTATCTTGACCGGGTCATATGTTCGGTAATCCAGATTTCTAAAGTGATAACCTTTTATCTCTTCCCCTTCAGCCCCTACTTCTCTGAAGTCCTTGACTGTATAAGCACTGATGGTGAGGGGTAGAGCGGGCCAAGGTTTCTTCTTTCCTTTGGAAAGGACACTGGAGAAACCCGAGGTCATCTGGAAACATGCCTCCTGCATAAGCACCTTATCGGTAATAAACCTAGGCAGAGCATGTGGTGCTTTGAATGTGCCAAATACTCAGATGATTGTATATTCAGCGAATGGAAACCAGTGCGCCACCTGACCTAGTGTCTCCATCGCTCGCTAAGACATGCAGGGGGTGTCTTGACCAAATAGCTTCCGGTAAAGGGCGGGAATGAATATCTGAGAGATTTGCTCAATATCTGGCTTGTACCTGGATTCCCAGAATACCTTGGTCTGCAAATGGATTGCTCGTGTCTGTGCGGAGTCGTAGTTATGTGGCCATCCCTCAAAATGCAGCCGGGCACAGACAGCATCTAATAGATACGAAGCCATATAAAACTCTGACGGCGTTCCTTCATCTGGGGCTAAAGCCGAAGCCAAATTTGTTTGCATTGAGCCCATTAACATACCAGCCCAGTTGAAACGAGTGCCGTGCACCGTTACATATTCCATTATAGTTGCCCATGCGCCGTTGAAGGTGGTGGCGTCCGGACGTCCATACAATCTGCAAAGCATGGCGGCCACTAATTTATACACTTTCCTCAAACCGGCCACCGGGTACTCCTGGTCTTTCTTGACTTTAAATTTGTCCGGTTCCGCCCACCATTTCCTGATTGTATCAACCACAGGTACTTCATGGGCAGAAGCCCATCTCGGGGTAAAGTTTTCCTCTGGTTGGGGCAGCGAGTAGTAGACCTGGGCGTCTGAGCCCTCCAACGTCGCGAAAGCTTTACCTTTGCTATCTCGGATCACGAACCTCTTGGGATCCGTTTTCTGTATGATCCAGTCTAATATTTCTGGGCACGGGAAGATGGCTGGATGTGCCCCTGCTAGATGTAACTTGGATTTCTTGACCTTTAGGTAGATTTCCCGGTCCGGGAGATCTTCTGGAAACTCAGCTTCTGTTATAGCGAACTCGTGGTATACTTCATACCATCTCAGGCTGTCCCCTTTTGCGAAGGTGCAAAGGGTGTCTCTGTATATTGGCGGAGGGGACGTTTGCGCGTCTGTGTCTGATTCTTCTTCCACCACCTGCTTGCCTTTCTTCCGGGACACTGGGGGTGCCATGTCGCTAGAGTCAAAGAGAACCGGTATCGTGTCTGCTCCAAATTCACCTGTTGCATTCAGGAAAGAATCCCAAGATGAGAAGGACATGATGCTAATGAGCTAAATACAGTCTACACATGCAGAATTTAATTAACTGTTTTGTTTTGTTTGGGGTCGCAGGGTCGCTGATTTACAAAGAAGAACTCCTATGCGACCTCGCGACCTCGCAACCTCGCGACTGGGTCGCCGGGTCGCAGGTCGCACTAGGGCCTGCCCGGGGTTTTCGAAACGCGTGAGGTTTGGGGTCTATCTCTTTTCTAATGGGAAGCATACAAGGCTGGAAGGGGTCCAGGCTGAGGATAGGACGAAGCCATGAGGGGTCGGACAAGAAAAAGGTGACCCTGGGGTTTATGGTGATAACAGGGAAACAAAACAACGTAAAAACTCAACAGAAAAACCCCACAGCTTCACCAGATGATAATTAAGACGATAGGGAGGCCAGATTTGGGCAAGAAAAACTCATGAAGGAAAAACAGAGAGGAAATAGCAACTTACCCGGAAGAAAACGCGCCAGTCGACCTGTCAGAGCAATTTCTAAATTTTCGCTGTCAGTGACAAATGCGACCTAGCGACCTACCCTTTTAAAAAAGGGTCGCACGTGCGAGCACTTAATGAGGTCGCAAGTTGATAGAGTTTAGGAGATATGCGACCTTGCGACCTCGCGACCCTAAGGTCGCTGGGTCGCAAGGTCGCTGAGTCGCAAATTTCTTTAATTACTTCTCCCTGCGATCTTGCGACCTTGCGACCTCGCGACCCCTAAGGTCGCGGGGTCGCATAGGTCGCATGAGTCGCAAATTTCTTTAATTTAGAAACCTGCGACTTGGCGACCTGGCGACCTGGCGACCCTAAGGTCGCGGGGTCGCATAGGTCGCATGGGTCGCAATTGTTTTAAAGTATGGATTCGCAACTTAGCGATTTGCCCTTGAAAACTTTACTTAGCTTTTTCTTTCTAGTTTCAAAGGGGGCTCCAAAAATTTTGAAGTGTGTGTTATTATTTTTTGTATTTTTGGAGGGTGTTGTAGAGGCTACAACACATCCATAAACTAAAATAATGTTCATGTACTTCCATAAACTATCCGTGTATGAAAATATATATAAATTTTGTATCACATGTGAATGTGGCCTATGAAATAGGCCTAAAAATATGCAAACTATCCACTCTAAGTACCATCATAACTCTTGTGTGAGTTTCATTGCATAAAGTAAGCGTACATAATCCGATACTGCAATATAACACATTCAAATTCAAAATAATTAGATCATTATTTTTACAAAATAAACAATATGGAAATAAATGATTTTGAACCACATTTTTAATTACATATATATGAATTGACTAACCTCACTTGAGTCCAAATGCAAGTAATCTAGGATAGGGGTCTCATGAATCTGGGTTTGGCGCTCCCCTGCCTATGGCTCAAAGATTGGGGTTTGCATTGATGGACCTGCATTATCAATGCCTCTATACCCAACATCCCAATAATGTGTCCACATAACTATGACATCGGCAACAGTCTACATATGGGTATGTGTATATAATGACAAGGACAAATTATAATTAGTCTAGAATTAATTAGCACGCATGTAACTTTATATATATATATATATATGTTGAAATCTTAGGAATAAATTTTTTTACCTCAACTACTAGTCCATGTGGTTGTACATAGTGACTCTCCTCCACGTGAGTGTTATGAGGTGGAGCAAAATCCATGGAAACATGCACTGGTGAAGGCTAGTTTGGCTGATCAATTAGCTCCTCAGATGACCTCATCATCCATGTAGTTGGGTTGTGTCTACATGTTATCATGAACTTATTAATATAAATGCAATCTAATATGAAATAAACTAATATAAATAATTATGCATAATTTGATGAGAAGAGTCAAAAGTTGCATATATATGTACTTGGTATGTGTCACGCGGGTCATGCACCTTCTAAGTGTCACAGATGGCATCACGACACATAAATGAATATGACAAAAGTTGGTCAACGGGTAGACTTGCAAGAAATGAATCATCATATAATGGAAATGGCATGTCACGAGGCAATGGTAGCAGTCTGCTCATATCTTCATGCAATGTGACATGCACATTGGCCAATGTCAGTTTCATGTTATCTACAATGGTATCCTTGGTCTCAGTGTCGAGCTACGAAGACTCCTCTAGCTCTGTCGGAAATACCACACTCCAAGACAGTAGTGGAAATACTATTAGAGGTGTTGGTACACGCCTAGGGTCCCTAGGAGCCCTGTCACGATCATAGTTACGTCCCATGTCGGATCCATAAAAATCAGATCCTATGTTGGTGTAATTTGACCTCATATGTAGCACGAACTCTACATATATATGTTTTACAAAGTAAAGGGGGGCTTGGTCATGGTGGGTGTTGTATCTCAAGAAATAATCCCTTGGATGTGGTAAGGAATTAGTGCTTAAGGCATTTTATAAATGTATGTCATGACTCATAATTACCATATCAAATGGCCTCTGTTTAAAACCCTTGGAATTTAGTTACTTAATACCCTCAATAATATGATATAATGAAAGCCTTCACAATGCCATAAACTGCTGATATTTGAATGGAATGAAAAGAAGAACTACAAGAGAAACTCAAACTGATATGCTGAAAACACAGAATCTACCAATTTTAAGTTTCAAAGGAAATTCATAGAGAAAAAGAGAACTTAAAATTGAATATGTTGTAAACACAGAATCTATCACTTTAAAGTTCTATCAGGAGTTTATGAAGAGAGAAGAGATGAGGTGAAGAAGCACAAATTAAGGTTATTTAACTCTTACTCACAGATGTAATTAAGAGATCGACTGCTACATTACTTCACTTCATTCAAAGAGGAATAACCACAGAGCGAAATAGAAAATACGTATCAACATCAACAGGTGTAGGAAACTTGATCTTATTTCATTAATTTCTAAGAGAATTCAGTCATAAACTAACAGTCATCCAGAGGTCCAAAACTCGGAACCTATTTTCTTTATTTCTATCTACTTAAATAAATCACAGTGGTTCATAACTGCTAAACTTCTTGAAACTATTCGACTACCTAAATTGTTAAGATAACTTGTGCAATCATACTTGAGAGAGCAAATTCAAACTCGAAATATTGTTTGTTTGTTGAATCTAATGTTGCTGATGTGTCCTCCCGAAGTGCCGAGGTGGCCTTTCTGGTCATGATGCAGTGGTTTCACAACTCTGTAATGACGCCTCCATGCCTGACTTGACACAGTTGTCGTGCTCCTAACAGTGCCGCTATACACTTTTCTGCCCGACTCTGCCTATGCCCATGTGCTTCAAACGTTGTCACTCGTATCACTTGCTACCCGAATCTGCCTCTTCTCCTTTCTTCTGCGTCGGGTCACTTACCCAAGTTTGTCTGCTGCTTTCTGCCTATTTCTTCATTTCCAATGCGTTTCATAGGTTTCACGTTATAAACCTCTTTTCTTCCTCCGACACGATTTAACACACAAAAATGCCTTACTTCAAGATCTGAAAACCTTGGAATTCACTTTTGAAACCATGTCGCATCCGCCCGCACATCGCATTTCGCTACTTTTAGCTTGTCTTTGACACTTATATTCTAATTCTCGTGATGCACGCTATGCAATCGGGCCCCACCAGGCATCGCACATCAGATTTCAGAGACTTTACCACTTACCTCCTGCGATTATCCTTTAAAATTCGTGATTTGTGATTTTGTGATCGGGCCCCACCGCTTCGAACATCACGCTTCGGCGAGTATAACATTTACCTCAGCCCTTAACTGTTAAAACTAGCGATGTAAGCTATGCGATCGGTTCCCACTGGGCATCACACATCACAATTCGGACACTTTATCATTTACCTCCCACGCCTGTCTTTTGAAACTTGCGGTTTGTGGCTTGCCATTTAATCTCTGTGTCCATCTCTCCGCTCCGGTTTTGTGCTTTGATCCTGACCGTCTGTTTTCCCCTTTGCGCCTCCTCTGGAACTCTTAAGTTTTTAAGGGAAATAATCCCTTTCTCTGCCTTTGGGAAATTAGTTCGTTTACTCCACGGCATAGCCCTCCCAAACTTATTCAGTGTTTTGACACGCTAGTCCCTCTTGAGCTTATGAATGAGCTCGACTCGACCCTGTCTAGTGTACAATGTCTTGAACGTGCCCATAGGTCTGGCTCTTGAATTTTTCTGCACATGACCAAGCCCGACTCGACCCACCTTCACATCTCATCACGTAATGTTAAATGTATCAACATATAAATACAAATTCTTCTAGACACACAAAATTTTACATTTGCTAACATATATGATTTTTTTGTGTTTTGAAAAATATTTCAAAGGTAAATGAAAATGAGCCGCAACATTTGGCTCCACCTGGGGATAGTGCTTTCTTCCACGAAAGCACTAAGAACCACATACTAGTATCCATTGGGCATGGATTCAAATATTGCTTGGTGACATATGAACAATGAGCAATCCGGTATTTACAATGGTGGAGTGATGACTTTTAATGTTGGAAGTAATGCTTCAGATACTACCCGTTCAGAAGAATTTGTACTGGCTCTCCATCTAGATATTCTAAAATGAATGTGTTATTTGACCTTGCCTCAGAGATTCTGAATGGACCATACCATAGAGGATCAAATTTACCATGCTTCCCCTTGTCTTCTCGTCTGGTGTCCCATCTTAGTACCAGATCTCCTACTTGAAAGAGAACTAATTTTTCTTTCAAGTCGAATATAGACTTCATCTTTTCCTGATAAGTAATCAAATTATCCCTGAATTAGCTTTTGTTTTCACTTGACTCAGTTATTTTGTTCAAACTCCTTACCAGAGCATTAGGCTCTTCCTTAGCTTATTGAAGGAAAGTAATTATTGGTTTGGCCAGCTGAGTAGGAAACAATGATGGAGTTCCATAAACCAGTTCATAGGGGGACTTTCCAGCAGATCTCTTGGTAGTGACTCGAACTGCCCAGAGGGAAAACTTTAACTTCATATCCCAGTCCTTATGATTTTCAGCGATTGTGTTCTTCAAGATCCTGACCAATGTCTTTTTTGAGGACTGCCAATCCATTCCCTTGATGGTGATATGTTGTGGAATGTGATAATATTACATTATATGTTTGACAGAAATTATTGAAACGTGCAAAGTTGAATACCTGGGCATTATCAGTCACAATTTTGACTGGACACCCAAATCTGCTGAAGATGTTTTCCTCAAGAAACTTAATCACTAGGTAATTTTCCTTCTTCGTGGGTATTGCTTCCACCCATTTTGTAAAATAATCAGTGGCAGGCAGAATCAGCTGGAACTATCCACTTGATGGTGGATTGATCTCTCCAATAAAATCCAATCCCCATTTCTTGAAAGGTTCTTCAATAAATACAGGAATGAGAGGTAATGGAGCAAGTTTTTTCTTTTTAGCAAAAAACTGAGACTTCTGACAACTTCTGACCAGTCTATAAACATCTGCAAACAGGGTTGGCTAATAGAAACCTGAATTGAGAATTTTATGAGAAGTGACCTCCCATCTATAGTGTCCTCCACACATACTTTCATGATATTTTTTGGTGACTTGAATAGATTCTGCTTCGGTCAAACATAACAACAAAATACCGAGAGGATCTTTCGAGTATAGCTTCGCTTCTACGATAACATATGGCTGAGATTTGAGCCTGAGAGCTCTATATTTTGTTCTATTTAGTGAAGTTGGGTAGGAAAAGAAACACAAGTAATGTACAATATATTTATACCAATCAGAGCACAAAAAATTATATTGAATACCTGTTTTGGACTCGCTTTGACCTTCTTCGCTAACAGCTCCATCCATTGGTGCCAACAAATTAATTCCCAAGGCTTGAAAAATTGTCTCTGTCAACAACTTTGCTAACCCCTATCCCTTGACCATCTTGGTGGGTTTGATGTCCAAATCATACTCTTGGATTTTTTCTATCCACGTCCCCCTTTTACCTTCACCATCACTTTGGACCAACATGTCTTTCACAATAGAATTAGGAACATAAGCAGTTATTTGGGACTGTAACACATAAGTCCTGAAGGCTTTCAGTGCTTTGACCAAGGCGTATACTTGTTTCTCCAGAATATTGTATTTGAGCTCAGCATCTCAGAGGACTTTACTGAAAAATGAAACTAGCTGCTCCTTACTATCTTTATTTTTCTACAACAGTAATAGTAGTGGGGGATACAAATGAGAATACCTGAAAGGCTTTTTGATAGTCTAGACTAATCAGGACTAGAGCTTTCTGCATCGCTTCCTTTATTCTAGAAAACGCATCTCTTGTTTCCCTATCCCATTTCACTTATGCATTTTTCTTCAACATATATATTATACTCCTCACAATATCAGTATAATTGGTCAAAAATCTCCTCAAAAAGTTTATTTTTCCCACGAATCTCTATATATATTTCTTGCTTCTGGGTAAAGGAATTGCCTGAATGGTCTCCACCCTTGCTAGGTCAATCTTCACTCCTTGTTTAGAAACTATGTGACCTAATAATTTACCTTATTATAATGAAAATAAAGATTTCATTGGATTTAATGATATACCAAACTTTCTGCACTTTTGAAATTTTTTTTGCTAATGCTCCAAGTGTTCATCATATGACCCTGTGAAAATAGTTACATCATCCAGGTATATAACTACGAGCCTGTCACCCATGAAGGCTATGTTCACGGCCCTCTGAAATGTTGCACCCACGTTCATAAGGCCAAATGGAATGCTCGCATACATGAAGGTGCCTCAGGGCGTCGTGAAAGCAGTCTTCTTTTGATCTTCTTTTTCTACTGCTACCTGATTGTAACCAGAAAATTCGTCAACCATAAACAACCTGTGAGCTCTTGTCACCTTCTGTAAGAAATAATCCATTTTTGGAAAAGGATAATTATCTTTTAGAGATGCTTGGTTTAGATTCCTAAAGTCTACACACAATCTTATCTCTCCATTCTTCTTTCTTTCAGGGACCATATTAGACACCTAGTCTGAATATCGGAGAGGGACTATAATTTTTGCCTACAATAGTTTCTTCACTTCCTTTTCGATTGGAGCTAGCAACAATGAATTGATTTGTCTGAGCTTCTGTCTGTGTGGTTTGAGTCCTTCTTTCAAGGGAATATTATGTTGAATTACACCTTTGTCATATGTTTTCAGGTCTTCTTATGACCAGGCAAAGACATCTATATATTTCTTAAAGAGATCAATGTATCTTTCTTTGTAGTTTTTGGGAACCCCTTTGAACAATTTCATTATTTTGGGCTCCTACTGAGTTCCCAAATTACAATCTTCCATCTCTTCTTCTTGACGTGTTTTATTCGAATCAACGACAACATCATTAGCATCAAATAATTTTTCAAGGGGAACCAGCCCTCTAGGGAGCACATTATCTTTCAATTAGAAAATCTTTTGTTCACCTATAGACTGCTTGAGGTTTCTTATTTCTGCTCTCTGCTCGGTTTGTTCTTACTCTTGGTCTATCTCAGCATCTTTAAAGTTTCCAACCATTTTCAGGAACTGATTTATCTGTTCATCATCATCAAACACCTGGCAATGTTTCACATTGTCAAGGATAGAAGGTATATTTCTAACTTCAATTTCGTACCTTCGCCTGGGATCTATGGGAGGTTTGAAGGTGCTACCTACAACTGCTTAAGAATCAACCAATATATTCTCCTCCCTTAGAATATATTAAATATTTAAGGCTTCAAAATAGTTTTCTATCAGATCCCAAACTTCATTCCTATACGATCTTAATCTTGGATGCTTGGTTTGACAATGATTCTTGATCTGCCTTATTATCAACTCAGAGTCACCATAAATTGAAATACATTGAACCCCCATCTATTTAGAAACTTGAAGGCTTGAGATTAAGGCCTCATATTTAGCCACATTGTTTGTCGAATCAAATTCTAGTTTAAAAGAGAATGGCATGAGGCTACCTTCTGATGATATTAGCAAGAATCCGACACCTGCGACTTCCTTGGAGTAGGCGCCATCAAATTATCATTTCCAAATATTATTTGAGTGCAGCTCGTTATTTACAATTGCTGAAGAGAGTTTCTTCCCTGTGTCTTCGGCAAATTCTACATCTTCGTGCAACATGAAACAAGAAATATCTTCTGTTTCTTGACTACAAATGGGGGAATTTCCTGCATATTTCTTAGATGTGGTCTTAACAAACCTTGTTTCCCTATAAAATCTCCTTTCTTCCCCATTAAAAATCAGAATGATAGCATAAGTGAAATCTAACTTTATTACACCGCCCAAATTAGCTCCCCAAGATCTTGACATGAGCATTCCAAACCTGGCTGGGATGTTTGCAACCACTACATCCATGACTATACTCTTTGTGCCAACGAAACTGCTACATCTTTAATCAACCCAACACATTTTATCCTTTTGGAATCGAATGAATATAGATCCCTATAAGGTTTGGTAATCTGTAGGTTAATTTCCTTCATAACAGACAATGGTATGAGGTTATGGGATGCTCTTGAGTCCAGCATGCAATTATGTAGAGTAAAATCATGAAGCAACAAAGAAATATAGAAGGGTGGAACAAAAGGATATACTTCTTCTACATGAGGGCCAAAGGTGACCACTGGATTTTCTTCTTGTAGGTTCACCATCTCACTTATATCTTCCACCTGTGTGAGATTAATAAACTCTGAAATTTCTTCCTTGTAAGCTAGTGTTTTAGCCAATTCTAGAAGAGGTACCTGAATTTTAACATTCTCCAACTCTTTTTCCAAACTGAAGGCATGCGTTTTCTAAACAAATTTTTCAGGTTCTTCTTCACACTTTCTAGATTCTGCCGCTTGTTCAAGTACAGGAGCAACTCTCTCCAAAATATTAGTGTCAACTGATTTGTCCTGGGAAGATTCAGCCTGTTGCACATTTGTTCTCTTAAGTGATTTTTTAGGTTGTTTCCCATTACTGACCTGTTTCAAAGGGTCCTTTTGTTTTGGAATCACCATTGGAGGAGGAATGAAACCTTTTTGTTCACCTGCATTATTCTGCACTCTAGATCTCTTTCTAGACCTTAAATCATACTTTTTATGTAGCTTAGCTTGCATGAAGTCTGTGAATTGTCTACAAAATTCATCCATCTCATCTTGATTAAAAGATACTTCGAATTCAGCATATTCTCCCCCATAATCTTCCTCTTCATCCTCTTCTATTGTGTACATAGAAGATACTTGATCCTTGTCCTCCCTTTGGTCATCTTCTGCTCGCTTTGCGGGTGTTGCTTCTATATACAACGGTGCTTGAACCTGGTCTTGATCTCTTCTTTCCATCTGCAAAATTTGCAGGGGATGTGTTTTGAATTGAGGGTTGAACCCCCCTCGGTTTTGTTGTACGTGCCTTTGGTAGTTTTTATTTTCCACTTCTATCTTAGATAGCTTATTTGTCAGATTTTTTATCACCCTTTCCATATATTCTATCCTTAGATCTTGCGATGATTCTTCTTTTTCTTTCCCCTTCTCTTGGACTGGCTATTTCCATTTTTCCTTTCTAGCTGCAATCATATTAGCTTCAATATCTAAAGCGTCTGTCTGTATCTGCTCAAGAGTAGGGGCTCTTATTTCTCTCAATGTAAAGCTAAAATCAGCTTCAAAAGCCCCAACAAAACTACCTTTGCTCCTACAGGGGGGGCCTTCATCTCTATAGGTAAACTATTGTACAATTTGTTGAATATTTTTACAAACTCATAAATGTCTTCATTAGGCCTTCTTTTAATTGAATTAAACTATGTCAATGAGTAACCATGCTCTCTCTTTTCTCCCCATCTCTGAGTGAATCTATTTTCTAACTCTTCCCAGTTATTTATTGAACCATTTGGTAAACCGTTGAACCATTTTCTAGCCTTTCCATATAGAGACTCCACAAATAGTCTCATCACAACATCCAGGTGTTCTATAGTCAAATTCTTAGCAAAAGTGAAAAACAAAGGTAAATGTTGTTCTACAGTTACTTCATTTTCTCGAGTGAAACGAGAAAGTAATTTGGGGTATTCTTGAAGCATGGTGTTCATTGGTTGTGAAATATTTAGTGGAGCATATATGTTCAACAAAAAGGCTGGTGCTACCATATTTACACCTTGGGTAACTGCTCCTTGGGCAGTTGACGCTAAGGAACCTATTGTGAAAGTGAATGAAGGTGGAGGTAAAACTGATATGGGAGTGGGTTGATGAATAATGGCAGAAGAACCAGCAACTATATTTGGTTGAGCTTGAGTGAAGGTAAAAGAAACAGGCTCAAAAGAATGTTCTTCTAACTCAAGTCCGTGAAAATAAATGGGTGTGAAAGGAGAATCTTGTTCAAAGAAAGAGAGTTCCTCATAAATATATTCAAACAAATAGTTATGAGAACTGCTGCCAGGAGCAGAAAATGTAGGTCCTAGGATCAAGTGTTGAAGGAGTTTTAGGTTTCTGAGCCCTTTTCGAAACTAATTTTTTTAGATCTGACAAAGCAGGGACTATCTACTATGAGGTATCTGACCTCGTGTGAGGTCTTTTAAAAGCTGGAATTTTGAAAATAACAAATACAACCCAATATTTCCTCCTCACTGAACAACCAGAGGAAATAATGTGAAAACCCCAGGGAAAAATAAACTTTGTTTTTTCGTCCCCGACAACGGCGCAAGAAAATGTTGTATCTCACGAAACAATCCCTTGGCTGTGGTAAGGAATCAATGCTTAAGACATTTTGAAAATGTATGTCACAATTACCATATCAAATGGCCTCTATTTAACACCCTTGGAATTCAGTTACTTAATACCCTCAATAATCTGATATAATGAAAGCCTTCAGAATGCCATAAACTGTTGATATTTGAATGGAATGAAAAGAAGAACTACAAGAGAAACTCAAAATGATATGCTGAAAACACAGAATCTACCACTTTTAAGTTTCAAAGTAAATTCATGGAGAAAGAGAGAACTTAAAATAATATTTTGTAAACACAGAATCTATCACTTTAAATTTCTATCAGGAGTTTATAAGAGAGAAGAGATGAGGTGAAGGAGCGCAAATTAAGGTTATCTAACTCTTACTCGAAGATGTAATTAAGAGACCGACTGCTACATTACTTCACTTCATTCAAATAGGAATAACCACAAAGTGAAACAGAAAAGACGTATCAACATCAACAGGTGTAGGAAACTTGATCTTCTTTCATTAATTTCTAAGAGAATTCAGTCATAAACTAATAGTCATCTAGAGGTCCAAAACTCGAAACCTCTTTTATTTATTTCTATCTACTTAAATACATCACAGTGGTTCGTAACTTTTGAACTTCTTGAAACTATTCGACTACCTAAACTGTTAAGATAACTTGTGCAATCATACTTGAGAGAGAAAATTCAAACTAGAAATATTGTTTGTGTGTTGAATCTGATGTTGTTGATGTGTCCTCCCGAAGTGCTGAGGTGGCCTTTCTGGTCATGATGCAGTGGCTGCATAGCTCTGTAATGACACCTCTGTGCCTGACTTGACCCAGTTTCTGTGCTCCTAACAGTGCCGCTATATGCTTTTCTGCCAAACTCTGCCTATGCCATTGTGCTTCAAAAGTTGTCACTCGTATAACCTGCTACTCGACTCTGCCTCTTCTCCTTTGTTCTGCATCGGGTCACTTACTCGAGTTTGTTTGCCGCATTCTGCCTATTTCTTCATTGCCAAGGTGTTTCACCGGTTTCACATTATAACCCTCTTTTCTTCCTCCGACACGGTTTAACACACGAAAATGCCTTACTTCCGGATTTGAAAACCTTTGGAATTCACTTTTGAAACTGTGTCGCATCCGCCTTCACATCGTATTTTGCTTCTTTTAGCTTGTCTTTGACACTTATCTTCTAAGTCTCGTGGTGCATGCTATGCGATCGGGTCCCACCGGGCATATCACATCGGATTTCAGAGACTTTATCACTTAACTCCCGCAGTTATCCTTTAAAATTCGTGATTTGCGATCGGACCCCACCACATCGCACATCATGCTTTGGTGAGTATAAAATTTACCTTAGCCCTTAACTATTAAAACTAGCGATGTGTGCTATGTGGTTGGGTCTCACCAGGAATCGCACATCGCACTTCGGCCACTTTATCATTTACCTCTAGCACCTGTATTTTGAAACTTGCAGTTTGCGACTTTCGATTTAATCTCTGTCGTCCATATCTCCGCTCCAGTTCTGTGTTTTGATCCCGACCGTCTATTTTCCCCTTTGCGCCTCATCTGGAACTCTTAATTTTTTAACGGAAATTCCCCCTTTATCTACCTTTGGGAAATTAGTTCGTTTACTCCACATCGTAACCCTCTCGAACTTATTCGGTGTTTTGCCACGCCAGTCTGTCCTGAGCTTTTGAATGAGCCCGAATCGACCCTGTTTGGTGTGCAATGTCCTGAACGCACCCATCGATCTGGCTCTTGAACTGTTCTGCACGTGACCGAACCCGACTTGACCCACCTTCACATCTCATCACGTAATGTTAAATGTATCAACAAATAAATCAAAATTCTTCTATGACACACAAACTTTTACATTTTCTAACATATATGATTTTTTGGTGTTTTGAAAAATATTTCAAAGGTAAATGTAAATGAGCCATAATAGTGGGGGAACTAGCCCTAAGCTCCAATGAATTGATCATAAAAAAAGGGGTTGCATCAACATTCTTAAAATATTTGAGTGGAATCAAACCTTTATTTCTAGCAGGGTGCTTTGGAGGGATGTTGAACAATCCCCACGAACACCAATGTTATGGGTGGCCTCTTTCACCACCTCCCAAGTATGTGGGTCTCTAACCTCCTACCTCCTAATCCTTTGTATGGAATGTAGGAGGCAAAACTGTGGGCCCGACCTACGGTATGTCTCAATCAACCTATTGATGATATCCAACATCAAAGACAAACTATGCCTAATAGGCGAAATAGCGGGGATTTTACCCAGCTCTCGTGTGATCCATGTATACTGGGCCATAACATCCTTCAACGTGATACTAGTTGTACCATCATCCCACGGAGGGATCAACGTTGAACTGTGATCCTCAGTTTTTCCCTACTAAGGGTGTGCAAATTATAAACATAATTTAACATATATATATATATATATATATATAGAGAGAGAGAGAGAGAGAGATAAAACAAACAAACTAGAAGCATAATATTATATACATTAAAATCAAACACATCAGTTGAATATGATTTAAAAATTAAAGAAAATTTTAAGACATAAACACATAAATTTCGAATAGGATTTTAAAATGAACCTGTAGCAGGTGAAGATGGTACATTATTTGTAAGATGATCGTCAACAAAGACAGAAACACTGCCTCTGACACTCCAACTAGTGTCAGATAAAAGATCTACGAGTGGAACTCACACTCTGGTTGGGATACGTAATCTATCATGAGCCCAACCATGTATAATTGACCCCCCCACACTCTGACAGCCTGCAGTTGGGGGGGCGTATAGGATCTAGCTCTGCATATTAAATATAATTCATATTTAATACATATAAACTAATCCAAAAAAAATGTTGACTAAACTATTACATATACTACAAATTAATTATTACATATGATACATATAGACTAAGTCAAGACAAAAATCTTGACTTAGAAATAATGTTGACAAGAAAACCATTTCTAAACTCAAGTAGAATAATCTATCCCAAAGTCCTAAACTTTAGAGTCAATTTTTTATAACTTATCAACCAAATTATTGAGTTTCATGTAAACACATTCGAAAGAAGTGATCAAATCTACCTTTACACTTTTCCCATTTCTAAAAAATTAATTTTATTCATAGGGCATAAATATGTAAATATATATGTAAAAATTTAAAATAAACCTATTTGCAAAAATAATTAAATTTCATGTCAACCAAATACTCCAATAGACTTTAAGTTCTTACAATGTTTGACTTTCACACATAACATGTACTAGGTGCAAGAACATGAAGACGATGTTTTTGGTACAACACACTACATAAGGAAACAATATGCTACAAATTAGAAAAGAGTCAAAATGATTGTATTCACTTTAAATGCACTTTTCATGATGGGTTTAACGAATCTATCAATGATGCATTGTTGAAACTTATGTTTGTGTGTGTGTTTTACATGTTACGCTATGTTATGTTATAGTTATAATGTTATGTTTTATATATATATATATATATATATATATATATAGAGAGAGAGAGAGAGAGAGAGAGAGAGAGTTATATTAGATAGTTATAAAACTATGTTATGTTATATATAGATATAATATATAGTTATCTGATGTTATAGTTTTTTTTTTGTAAGCCAGTACAAAAGATTTATATTAATAAAGATAAGTTTACATTGATAACATAAGTCCTCCAAAAAGGTTGACCTCAGAGTATAGGTCTCTAACCAGGTAAGACAAAGTAAGCATGGAGACTAAATAACAAAAGAGCCAAAATTTAAAATGTAATGTTTACATAGCAAGGATAGAGTTTTCATGGCAATTGAGAACTATGCATCTAGCCATCCTGCTCATCTAGAGGAAACAAAAGAAACTGCAAAGAAGAAATATTAAAATTGCCCAACTTAGGGAAAATCACTAGTGTGTCTTTTCTTTCCTTTCTTTTTTGTTATTTTAACCCAACATTCTAAAAGTTGTAGTTATAGTTAACTATATGATATTATAGTTAAATAATATATATGTGTGTGTTAAACAACTTTATGTTATGTCAAATGTTATATCTAGTATGGTATCTATAATTATATGTTATCTTAATAATATATAGTTATAATTATAATATAATAAATAGTTATAGTTATGTTATGAAATATATATAGTTAATAAAATTTAATTAAATAACAAAATTTTCTCTTTTGGATTTTTAATTTTAAACATAATATTTTATTTTATTTATTTTTAAAAATTATTTTTACTATATTTATTATTAAAAAAATATTTAAAATATAAATTAATCTAAATTTAAAAGAATAAAATAAAATAAAAAATTGTATTTGATAAATAAAGGTTCACCATTGATCTAGGGGATCAAAAATATGCTGAAAAATTGAAGTGTTGAAAACCTCTCGAAACTGACGCCAAAATTGTAAATCTCGTCATTCTGATTCCAACGACACTTCAATCGCCTCAATCTGATATCGTATGAGGAAGTTATCACGTTATGAATTTTTTGGAAAACAATAAAAAAAATCAACTTTCAGGGTTAACTGGGCAGTGTACGGGTGCCACATTGCAATCCATACACTGACATGGTGCTAATGTCAGCAAGGTGTCTATGCATTATGGAGCCAAACGGGACAAAACATGTGGGTTAGTCGTACAAAGGCAAATGGCATGATTTGATTGGTTGGTGGTGATTTCATTTGGGCCAATCACAAAGTGACATGTGGCCCAATCATAGGGTGCCACATGGCACTCTGGATTAGGCAAAAAATTGGTTATGGACCGGATGATCCTCTGTGGGGATTGAACTTGCAACCTACCACCCAACTAACATAACGCCTTACCATTATATGAAGAGTAACACTTATTAATACATAGTGGGTTGGTTATTAATAAAGGGTTCAAGTTCCATCGTTGGGGGGAGGGTCGGGGCGGCGGGCGTGCTCGACTGGCCCAACACCAATTTTTATGGAATACATCGCAGCCATGGAAAAAGGAGGAGGGTCAAGGTGCTTGTCGTCCCAATGCCAAGTCTTATGGAATACATCGTGACCATGGAAAAAGGCAGGAGGGGAAAGGCGTGTGGCCCTAGCCTTGGGTTTTGTTAACATAATGTGACATTTGGCGGGATTGTCGAGAGGGGCGGGCACGTGGCACCCTGCCCATGCCCAGCCCCCAGTCACATTAACTCTCAAATGACCAGGAGCAGGGTCGACATATTGATGCCACGTAATTGACCAGAGGGAAGAGAAAAGGGGCACAGAGTCCAACTAACAGTTCAACAGTTTGCACCTAACATGAAGAGTTTTGTGGATGAACACGCCAATTGTAATTGCTAACTTTTCTCCTTGCATATTCGCCAAAGGGGAATATCACTAGCATGTTTGACAGAGGGACGAATTTGTGAACAATTAGCAGAGAAATGAAGGAGGCCTAACTTGGCCATTTTTTACCTTTTTTGAGTCCAAGAAGAGCCTACGCAAGGGCTTTTGGATGTTTTGGACACAATGCCAATGTTATTTTTTCAATTTGAGCACTATATGTTGATGTAGTTATATATTTAAGCATATAATTTAATGGGCCAACATTGAAAGTTAGACCCGGAGATATAGCCCAAGAGGGGTGAACTCCGTCATCAAATTATTGTTTTGTGATGCTGCTTGTTGTCTATTTTTCACTATTAAAATATGCAAAATTTAACTTATTTTGTGTGCTTTTTCAATATCGATTCATTTCCCATAAGACATAAACTAGCTTTCAAAAATTTACATGAAACCTTCAATTTTAATTTCATATCAGTTTGGTATCAAAGCATGGTTGTTGTGAAGATTTGATAGTTTTTGCAATTATTTTTTTAATGATTACAAGGTCTAAATTGAGAAGAGGAGGAGGAGTGCTTTAATAAGCCCTCAAATTGGTTCAACAAGGTCACAAACTCCACCCATCACTGGCACATGAAGAAGGGCAGGAGCTAATGTCTAAGGATGAGAGAGTTTTAGAAAGGATTTCTATGATATGTCTAAGATGGTGAAAGTGTTGTATAATGAGAGTACAACAAGGTTGCAAGGAGAAAGTTAGACTAGCCCAAAAGGTAATGGTGGTGATGGGATCAAGCCTCCACCTCCACCTCCTCCTTCACCTCAATCTAAACCTCCATAATCACTTCCTTCTTCACCTCCTTCATATGATAGATCTACTCCTCCTCCATCTCCAAAAGGACATGCTAAGTCTCCTTTGATTAAGCTTGATGTCAAGTTTGAATTGCCTATGTATAATGGGGAAGTAAATGTTGAAAAATTGGATAATTGAGTTCATCAAATTGAAGTATATTATAGGATTCAAAAGATTGATGATGATGCCACACAAATCCAGCTTGCTTCTCTTTGCTTGGAAAATGTAGCCCTCATCTAGTGGGAGGGCATAACTCAAGAATATTTGAAGAAAAGTGGTAAGATTATCTATTTTTGGAAAGATTTTATAGTTTCATCAGGAAGGAGATTTTATCCATTAGCTTACATGAAAAAATAAATTATGGATTGGAAAAAATTTAGACAAGCTAAAGGTCAGAGTGTTCAAAGTTACACACAGGAATTTAGAAGAAGATCTTTAATCTTGGGTGTTGATTTGTCTTCACAAGATACTCTTCTTTAACATATAGGTGGATTACATAGTTATTTGAGACAACTATGCTTATGTTTAATCCTACCAATCTAGATTAATTATGTGTTCAAGACACTCATTTAGAATCAAGAGGCAAGAATGTTCCTCAAAAGACTGGCAAGAAACCTTTCAAATCTAGAGATAAAGGAAAGGGGAAGTTTAAAGGAAAAGGAAAAAAGAATGCTACTATCAAGAAAGAGGGAGAGAAAATTACGTGTAAATGTTTTTCAAAATGAGAGAATTGGCATTGATGTCAACCAGAGGAGAATTGTGATCAATGATAGTTGTAGGATTCTGGTAGAGAATCACCATAGTAGCAGGCTTATTGAGAAACCATAAAAAGATGACTGCGGTTAACTGTGGGTCCAGGTCCTTGACATCATCCTTCGAGTTTGGCACCATCTTTCAGGTCGAAAAAGGGCTAAAATAGTGCATCAGATTGTCTCCAGTAGAAAGTGTTGAAAATAATATTTCCAATGGTACTTAGAAATCCACGAATGGCCTTTGGAATCAAAATATCTTGATTTATGAAGTTAGGAGATTGGAGGCCTTTAGGCAAGTCTAAACATCAGAGCATCAAAGGTTCGAGTATATCGGAACATCAGAGCATTGGAGGTTCGAGTATATCGGAACATCAGAGCATCAGAGGTCCGAGCATATTGGAACATCAGAGGTTGGAGCAACGACATATCTGAATATAGAGAGAAGGAAGCATTGTAGCATTGACATATCGGTTTATCGGAGGAGCGAAGAATACCGGAATATTAGAGGCCAGAGCAGGTGGATATTGGAATATTAGAAGGTTGAAGCCATAGGAACCTTGGGACTTCTTAGCATTTGAAGTTTGAGAAGTTATGATATATGGAGTTGATGATATTGTTAAAAGAGTTGAGGATGTGTAGCATGGTTAAAAATTATTTTCGTTGCAAAATCAAGGCTTGACGAGATCCTTTCTCTCTCCTCTGGTAGAACACATGGTGGCAGTTGATTGGTCCTTAAGAGCTGAAGTGGCGAGTGATGTCAGCCTAACATGGCAAGAGCAGTGGACACATGGAAGATGGATATGGCATTTTGAGGAGAACGAATGGGGCTAATCAGGGAGAAATGTGTCATCTGTTGATATTGCAACAAGATGATGAGCTTAGTGGAAAGGAGTCGCCTTCACTAAGTGGGCCTGCAAGCTATTTTTGGCGCAAAGTATATTTTTAGACTACTTCTATTTTTAGACATATTGGGCAGAATCTATTTTTAGATTTCCAGTCTAAAAATAAATATGTCGAATATTATTAGCTCTTAATAATATTTGATTTCAAATGCTTGTTCTATTCTTGACACTTGGGCCATGTACGATGTGGCATGAGCTACCGTATGGAATTATGCTATTCCCAGGGTTTGAGGGGTTATGTGGAGCTATTGCATGGATACTTCAGTTAGAACTCATGTGACAGAGTTTGGTGGAGTTGATTGAGGAGTTAATGGAGTTGTGTTCATTTTAACTAATCTAAACATAGTTGAGCTAGTTGTATCTAGTCTAACTGATTGATACACTAGTGAGAGTGGTTTGAATTAATTATTAATTAATTCACTAATTATAAACTCATTAATCAACTAAAGAATACATCAGTTAACTTCAGTGCATGGACAGTTTCAGTGGAGACCAGTGAAGAGATAGGTGAAAGAGAAGTGTGACTATCAGTTGTGACTATACTGTTGCATGATTTGCAACAACTAGTGATTGGAGATGCCCATGAGGATTGCACAGTACAAGCCAAGTGGTTCAAGTTATTTATTGAGCCATCCTACAGCATTGATTACGCAATAGAGGCTGGCTATCAGGTGGCAGAGATTGGAGCATGTGTTTTGCTAGATCTAGCTTGATTAGTGTGTAGCAATTGGAGGTTGTGCTGAGAGCTTGTGAGGAGCTTTGTACAATGATTGTTACATGATCTCTATGACCTATAATATACAGATAGTTGGGGGTTTTCAGCTTTAAGCTTTCCCATGAAATACTGTGTTCATATGTGTGATTGTTTATGGTTTTTGCGCATGCGATTGTTTTTATTTCCGCAATTAATGATCAATGGTAGAAGATTTTGAAAATGCAACAAGATGATGGAGCTTAGTGAAATGAAGTCGCATTCACTAAGTGGGCCCGCAGGCTATTTTTGGCGCAAAGTCTATTTTTAGACTATGTCTATTTTTAGACATATGGATCATGGTCTATGAGTTGCAGGATGCTATTTGTGGATGATTGGTCGAGTTGGTAAAAATAGATGGACCTCTATTTTTAGACATTGGGCGGTTTCTATTTTTAGACTGCCGGGATAAAAATAGAACAGTCAAATATTATTAACCCTTAATAATATTTAGACTATAAACATTATCTTTTCCTCTTGGAGCACTTCAGTTTGATGCTTGGATGTGGCACATGCAGCTGACAGAAGGAAATATGCTTTTCCTAAGGGTTAGTTGAGTTATTGCATGGTTGACTTCAGTTAGAACTCAAGTGGCAGAGTTTGGTGGAGTTGATGAGACAGTTGGTGGAGTTGTGTTCGGTTTAACTTAGTTGAACTAGTTGTATTTATTCTAACTGACAAATACACTAGTGATGAGTGGTGTGAATTAATTATTAATTAATTCACTAATTATTAACTCATAAATCAACTAAAGAACACATCAGTTTACTGCAATGCATGGACAGTTCAGTGGAGACCAGTGTTAGAGGTGGGTGAAAGGGTGTGATTGACTATCAGTTGTGACCATTGATTGTGCATGAGATTGGCACACACTTTGATGGAGATTGCCAATGAGGATTGCGCAGTTGGAGCTAGTGGGATTCGAACTTGGATCTCATTCATTACTCACTTGGATTGCGCAGTAGAGGTAGGCATACTTGTGGAGGAGATTTGAACCCCCGACTTGTTCAAATCTCATATAGTTTTTGTGTAGCTTTTCAAGATAGTACTGATTACTTATGAGGAGTATTGTGCTATGTATTGTTACATGTTCTCCATCATTATATTATACAGATAGTTGGGGGTTTTCAACTATTGCTTTCCCCATTACATCCTGTGTTGATATGTGTGTTTGATTATTGTGTTTATGTGCGCATGCGACTGTTTCTATTTCCGCATATTGATGATCAATTGTAGAAGAGGTTATGTATTATGCATGAAGCTTAAATAGTGTGTAATCAGGATAACTTGAGAATAATCCGTATTGTTATTATCTAAAATTTTGCCAGAAGAGATTCTGTATTGTGCATGAAGTTAAAATAGTGTGTGATCAGGAGAATCTCGGTGAATAATATATCAGTTATTCAAATTTCTACATGGTATCAGAGCGATATTGATCATTGGAGCAATTGCAAAACATTGAAGCTGTTGAGTTTTGAGCTGGTGGAATTCGAATTTGCAGCAGTGTTTTCTTGGTGTCGAAGTTGAGATGTCTTTCAACGGATTGCGATTGGAGTATGCCCCTGAGGGCAGCTCGAATTATATTGCATGGAAGGACAGGATGGAGGCAGTGTTAGATGACAATGGGTTGAAGGAGTTCATAGATGCAGAAATTCCAAAGCCTACTTCTAGTTATGCTGCCGTACTTGACGCATGGAAAAAGAAGACAACAAAGTGTCGAAGAATTTTGTTGGAAGGCATGAAGGATCACATAGTGTCCAGCCTTCATGGTAAGGCTTCTCCATTTTTGATGTGGAAAGCCTTGACAAATTTATTCCAAAGCAAGAGTGATCAGAGGAATTTGGCGCTCAAGGATAAACTCAGAAACATAAAAATGGAGAAAGGCGATAGTATGCCCAAGTACCTCATGAATTTCATCCAATGCAGGGATGAGTTGGGAAGTGTGGGGGTTACTGTTGATGATGAGGACTTGGTGAGCTTGGCTCTCCTTGGGCTTCCGAATAGTTGGCATTCCTATCAGGACTTTGTCAATGGTCAGGAGAAATTGCCAGGATGGGAGCGACTTTGGTCGGATCTTGTGCAAGAGGAGATAAGGCAAGTAAGATAAGGCGAAGTACTCAGGACAGATCTTCATCAAAGAACTCGATGAAGAAAATTGCACTTTGGTCGCCAAAGCAAAGAAGGGGAAGAGCAAGAAAGCCAATCCGGTGCGAAAAGGCAAGGAAGCAAGGACATGTCCAAGGTGAAGTGCTTTCACTGTCACCAACACAGACATTACGCCACTAATTGTCCACAGAAGAAGAAAAATAAGCAGGCTGCTGGATCTGCAGCTAGAGAGGCCTTAGCCTCACAGTTTGAGCTAGATTTTTCGCTGATTGCATGCTTGGTCTCAAGTGTGATGGGTTCAGTGTGGTTTCTTGACAGTGGTGCATCTTTTCACATGACAGGAGATAGAGATTTGTTTACTGATCTGGATGAGAAAGATCTTGGAGTGCACATCGAGATGGGCGATGATGGTAGATACAGTGCGACCGGTATCGGTACCATTTCCTTTGAGAGGGAGTCTGGAAAACCCTTCGTATTGAAGGAAGTGATGCATGTTCCAGGATTGAAGAAGAATCTTATCTCTATGGAAATGTTAGAAGACAAGGGATATGATGCTGTCTTTAGCGAGGGAAAGGCTTTCCTGCGCAGTAAGGCAACTGGTGAGACCCAGAGGATAGGGGTTCAAGTTAAGAACCTTTATCAATTGCAGGTAGATGGTTGCGCAGCAATAGCAGGCAAGGCAGAAGGAGTGGTGAGCCGGGATGTGTTGGGAATCATGATTGCCGTTAGACCAAAACCCGCAGGTGTTAGTCAACGATAACATCGCCAGAGATAAGGATCCACGAGAGGCGGTTAGTCCATGTCACGAAACACACGGGGAGTGTTGGTTTATCCACTTGTTGGGAATCACGATTGCCGTTAGACCAAAACCCGCAGGTGTTAGTCAACGATAACATCACCAGAGATAAGGATCCACGAGAGGCGGTTAGTCCATGTCACGAAACACACGGGGAGTGTTGGTTTATCCAATGTCCAACAGGATGATGGCGAGTTGTGGCACCGGAGATTGGACCACCTTCACCATGGAGCTTTGAAGATACTGCAGAAAATTTCTACTGGGCTTCCTAAGGGTACTCTTGGGCAGTCATATCAGTGCAAGGGATGTACCTTGGTAAAATTTGTGAAAGCCACCTTTCACGAGAAGGATAGTCGCGCCACGACGATCCTTGAGAGAATTCACACAGACGTGTGTGGACCTTTCTCAGCAGCTTCGACAGCAAAGCACAAGTACTATGTGATCTTTGTTGATGATTTTTCTCGGAAGTGCTGGATCTTCTTCATGCAGAAGAAGAGCGAGACATACTCAAAGTTCTGTGAGTTCAAGGCGCTGGTTGAGAAAGAATCGAGGAAGCAGGTGAAGGCTCTTAGGAGCGACAATGGTGGTGAATTCATCTCTGGAAAATTCAAGGACTTTTTGGCAAACATAAAGGGAATTCGAAGAGAGCTCATAGCACCTCATAACCCACAGCAGAACGGGGTTGCTGAGCGGAAGAACAGAACGATCGTGGGTGCTGCACGGGCGATGTTGCATGATTAGGGCCTTCCCATACACTTGTGGGCTGAGGCATGCAATAATGCAGTATATGTGCAGAACCTTTTTCCTCACAGGATACTTGGCATAAGTACACCCAAGGAGGCGTTTTCTAGTAAGAGGCCCGATATTTCCCATTTGAGGAATTTTGGTTCACCTGTTTACATTCATGTGACGAAGGATGCCAGGAAGAAGCTGGAGCCGACTGCAGAGGTTGGGATATTTGTGGGGTACACTGATACGCCCCACAACTATCGTGTGTATTTTCCAGACAGTCTCAAGACTGTTGTGTGACGGGATATCAAATTTCATGAGGAGAAAGCCATGAAGTGTTCGCTTGAGAGGGAGCCACACTTGCATGCAGATGAGGAACTATTAGTTCCTAAGGATGAGTCTCTGGATGTGGATCAGCCACAAGAGGAGGTTCATGGAGTGGAAGAGACCACTCATGCAGCGCCAACCATCAGAGGGCGGAAGCGCACTACAGAAGCTGAGCGACTGACTCAAGATGCAAAGAGGATTGTAGGAGCACCTACATCACAGCGCAGACAGAGACAGTCACCTGACCGGTATACTGAATACATGGCTCTTATGAGCAAGTGTATCGTGACAGAGCCATCCTCTTTCGAGGAAGCTGTGGAGGATCCCGCATGGGTAGATGCCATGGTGGAAGAGTATGATTCGATTGTCAGAAACAGTGCATGAGAGATTGTCCCAAGGCCAGAGGGGAAATCAGTGGTGGGTTCGAGATGGATCTACAAAGTGAAGCAAGCAGCTGATGGGAGTGTGGAGAAGTACAAGGCAAGATTTTTTGCCCGAGGCTTCTCATAGATTAAGGGGATCGATTATGAGGAAACCTTTTCACTTGTCGCAAGGTATTCTTCCATACGGACGATTCTTGCTCTCTCAGTGCAGATGGGGTGGCACATTCATCAGATGGATGTGAAGACTGCGTTCCTCAACGAGGTGATTGGGGAGGAGGTGTACATAGAGTAGCCCGAAGGTTTCGAGATCTTCAGCAGCGAGTCGCATGTGTGCAGGCTCAAGAGAGCGCAGTATGGGTTGAAACAAGCACCTCGTGGTTGGTACACACAGATAGACAGTTATTTCACCGGACTTGGATTCTCCAAGAGTGAGGCGGATCCGAACCTATACCAGATTGTGGTGGAGGGTAAGTTGCTGATCATTGTACTTTATGTAGATGATTTTATTTTGACAAGTGATGAACTGTTGATACACTCATGCAAGGCTGATCTTGCAAAGGAGTTTGAGATGAAGGACTTGGGCCTCCTTCATTATTTCCTGGGATTGGAAATTTGGCAGCGCAGTGATGGACTGTTTGTTTCTCAGGGTAAGTATTCCTGGGAGATACTGGAGAAGTTCAACATGCATGGCTACAAGCCTGTTGATACTCCTCTTCCTAGTGGATGGAGGAAGGAGGATGCTACTTCAGCAAAGGTAGTGGATGCCACTGTTTATCGATAGTTGGTGCGGTCGCTTATGTATCTGGTCAATACACGACCCGACATATGCTATGCTATTAACCATCTTTCACAAGCTATGGTTAAGGCTACCAAGCTCTTTTGGAAGGCGGAGAAGCATGTATTGAGATATCTCAAAGGCACATCGGGATATGGATTATGGTACAGATAGTCGGATGAGGTGAGGCTATGTGGCTTCATTGATGCAGATTGGGCAGGGAGCCCAACGGACAGAAAGAGCACATCTGGAGGTATTTTTAGTATCGGGTCGACAACAGTTTCTTGATACAGCAAGAAGCAGATGTCTGTGGCACTCAGTTTAGCAGAGGCCGAGTATATGGCAGCAAGTTTGGCTGCATGCGAGGCTATATGGATGAGGAAGATCCTGGTCGGGTTGTTCGGTTCACACATAGATCCTACTGTGATACATTGTGATAATCAGAGTTGCATTAAACTCTTAGTTAATCCAGTATTTCATTATAGATCTAAACACATTGACATCTGGTATCATCATATCAGAGATTGTGTGCAGCAGAAGATCATGTTACTTTCATACATTCCCATGGAGGATCAGGATGTTGATATCTTGACGAAGGCGCTCACCAGGAGAAAATTCGAATACCACAGAGGCAAGATAGGGGTGGTAGATAATCCTTATCTTGTTGAGAGGGAGTGTTGAGATTGCAACAAGATGATGAGCTTAGTGGAAAGGAGCCGCCTTCACTAAGTGGGCCTGTAGGCTATTTTTGGCGCAAATTCTATCTTTAGAATACTTCTAGTTTTAGACATATTGGGCGGAATCTATTTTTAGATTGCTAGTCTAAAAATAGATATGTCGAATATTATTAGCTCTTAATAATATTTAGACTCTAAACATTATCTTATTCTCTTGGAGCACTTCAGTTAAGTGCACATATGTGGCACAGGAGCTGAGAGAAGGAATTACACTATTCCTGAGGGTTAAGTGGAGCTATTGCATGGATACTTCAATTAGAACTCATGTGACAGAGTTTGGTGGAGTTGATTGAGGATTTAATGGAGTTGTGTTCAGTTTAACTAATCTAAACATAGTTGAGCTAGTTGTATCTAGTCTAACTGATTGATACACTAGTGAGAGTGGTGTGAATTAATTATTAATTGATTCACTAATTATAAACTCATTAATCAACTAAAGAATACATCAGTTAACATCAGTGCATGGACAGTTTTAGTGGAGACCAGTGAAGAGATAGGTGAAAGAGCAGTGTGACTATCAGTTGTGACTATACTGTTGCATGATTTGCAACAACCAGTGATTGGAGATGCCCATGAGGATTGCGTAGTACAAGCCAGGTGGTTCAATTTATTTATTGAGCCATCCCACAACATTGATTACGCAATAGAGGCTGGCTATCAGGTGGCAGATATTGGAGCATGTGTTTTTCTAGATCTAGCTTGATTAGTGTGTAGCAATTGGAGGTTGTGCTGAGAGCTTGTGAGGAGCTTTGTACAATGATTTTTACATGATCTCTATGACATATAATATACATATAGTTGGGGGTTTTCAGCTTTAAGCTTTCCCATGAAATACTGTGTTCATATGTGTGATTGTTTATGCTTTTAATGTGCACATGCGATTGTTTTTATTTCTGCAATTAATGATCAATGGTAGAAGAGATTCTGTATTGTGCATGAAGTTAAAATAGTGTGTGATCAGGAGAATCTTGGTGAATAATATATCTGTTATTAAAATTTCTACATCATCACTCATAAAGTTCCACGTGGAAGGATGACATAGGCATGACGTCATATCGGAGGACGGGATATCAGAGTATGAAGATCTCGTAACTTAAATGGAAATGGAATTTTGTTGAAAGGGGATTTTGTATTGTATGGCACATGGTCTTGTGAATACTAAAGGAACCAAGAGCCGATTACTTAAGGGCTAAGGCAAGATCGAAAATATTTGATAGCGTAACACTCATTTCTTATGAGTTACAATATATCAAGGATCCAATGGTATAGTACAGAGAAGTAAAGGAACAAATGGGTCAATAGTCGGAGAGTTAATGGAGAGGATTTGGATATTTAATTCAAAAAAAATAGAGATGGTCTTCGAAGGGGGCACTGAGACAATGAAACAAGGACAATGGTTCACAGAGAAGATCTCATGGGATAAACAAATATTGGTTCATCATCCCGTGCACTTCTTGCTAAATTAAATGAGATGTAGAGGTGCCATGCTAATGAACTGTTAAGCTCTTATGAGAATTAAAGCAGAATCAGAAGTCTCAGTAGATTGCTCAGACAAACTAAGAATTAAATCTCAGTATGGAGGTTTACACAAGGATTTTTTTAAGAACTCAAAAGCCCATTCTTATGATTAATACCATGACAAAGCTCATTGGGCAGACACAACAATAGTAAGGGAAGACATGCAAAGGTACACCTGAGTAGTGTGGAAACCCATGATAGAGACAACATAGTGAAGTTTGCATCAAAGGATCAAAACCATTGATTTCCATCGAACAAAGGTAGAGAGAAAGAGACAATTTTTGAATCTACCAAGGAGTGTGAGCTGAGAGTGTGATGTGAAATAGGCACATGAGCTGAGTTGAGGAGTATGCAATAGAGATTTTGTTGCAAGAAGGCAAAGAGTTGAGCAGATGTTGTTGAGACTCGAGGGCATACGTACTGTTGTGTGATATCACCAGAGGAGTTTGTCGATCAACAAAGGATTGAGAGAAAAATTTGATTCTATGACATATCTTATTGGTATTTTTCTTTAAATGTATATACCTTTGTTCTCAGTTTGAAAATTGTATGAAAATTAGAACAGTGGAAAGAGCAGGTGGTGGCCTGTAATCTGAAGAGGTTGGTGCCTCTTGGAAAGTTGGTTCTTTCTATCCAAAGGGGTTACGTGCCTCTGTGAGTGAGTGCACACAAATAAAATATTGTAATTAAGTCATTTCTTAACTTACATCTCAAAACAACAACAAATTGGTGGTTTTTTCCCTTTGGGTTTCCACGTGAAAAATACCAATGTCAATTTGTGTGTGTTCTTCTCATGTTACAGATTGTGTGAACATATGAATGCTTGAGTTTGGCAGCTCATTTCCTTTATGAATGAATTATCTCATAAGAAACAAACAATAATGAAAGTAACTACAAGCATAGTAAAGTAAAAATTTGAAAAGAGTCTCACAATTACTGATTCACCCCCCTCTCAGTAATTCCTTATTCCAACAATTGGTATTAGATCCAGGTTCCTTCAGGAACAGTCTAACCACTAGAAGGTAGATCTATAATGAATTATATCAAGGCAAGAGATCCAAGAGGCTTATTCATGCAGAATATCAGTCTTTGATGAGACAAATTATGCCTTCTGGAAAGTAAGGATGGAAGTGTATCTTATGTCCCTAGGAGTGGATGTATGGAATTTAGTATTGGTAGACTAAAACGTCCTTGATATTCCTCCCACTGATGCATATGGTAAAAAATTTTATGGAAATAATGCTAAAGCCAAGAATGTCGTTCTCTTTGATCTTAGTAAATCATAACTTGTAAAGGTCATGCACTATAAATTTGTTAAGGATGTGTGGGTACAGCTTAATCAGAGTCATGAAGTGGATGACAAGGTCAAGCAGTCCAAAATATAAACCTTCATAATGAGTTTTGAGAGCCTAAGAATGAATGAAGATGAAAGTATAGCATAATACTTCCTAAGGTTTGATGAAGTAACCAATATTATTAGAGGGTGTGGTCTGAGAGGTTAAGGAAGAAATTATTGTACATAAAATATTAATATCTCTTCCCATGAAATTTAATGCCAAAGTCTCAGCTATTGAAAAAATGGCTAATTTAAAAGATCTCAAGATGGACTAGCTGCTTGGTACTCTCACATCTTATGAGATGAGAGTAGGAAAATAGAAGTATGAACCGAAGGAAGCAACGTTCAAAGTATCCAAAAAGGACAAGGAGCTCAAAAACCATCAAGAGTGCTCGAGCTGCAAATCTAATCAGGAGATGGCTCAATTAGCCAGGAAACTGAAGCATGGCTCAGGAAAATATAAAGGGAAGTTGCCCTTTAAATTCCTTGACTGCTGCACTTACAAATAAAGTACTGAAAAAGAAGATGATCAGAAACCTAGGAACACATCTCATAAATTTTTGATCAGTGGTTGTCATTGATGTCAACCCAAGCAGCACCAGGGGCTACCCCAATCTTGCATGGGAATTTTGACTTGAAAACTTACTGTATTCCAAGTGAAGGATATTTTGGATGGTTTATACTTGTCAATATGTTTCTGTTGATATATGGCACGCCATGTAATTCTTCACGGTTTGAGATATATTCGTGTTTGAAGTTAGTAACCCCAGTTAGTGGGCTAAACCCCATGGGGTTGTAGCATGACACTAATCATTGGTTGTGGTCATTGAATATTCAATAATTAAAAAATGTTTAAACTCCTAAAATCCCTCCAATTTTCATTTGTTGAAGATCCTCTCAACCTAAGAATTTATATAAATTGTGACCCTCATATCCTCTTGATGCAAGGATTTCACTACTTAAAATAGGTCATCGTGGCATTATCGCTTAAACATTTTTTCTGCGAAGCTTCAGATGCTGAAAAAAAACCCATTTGAGCTGAAATCCTAATGAAGTATGTGACCTAATTTTAGGTATTGGTTTGCTATATTTTCGGAAATATGATCTGCGGAATTTAGGGTTTTTGTAGGCTCCCAAATTTCATGCCAAACAGGTGACCTTGGGAAAATTTTCATAACTTTCTCTTTGATCATTGGATTCAAATTTCATAAAAAGCGACAGAAAGAGGACAGAGTATAGTTTGTTTCATATTGTTTTCAAGACCAAAGGTTGAAATAGTGACACGTGGAACTTCATACAAGTTCACTCTACTGAACCAGTCTATAATCAGGTCATCGTAGGATATTGGGAATAACTATTTCTTGAAGAATCCAATATTGATTAGACCTACGAGATTGGAAAGAGGATGCAAAGGGCTACCACAGGACACAATTTCAGACCTTGGAGATCTGAAATTACATAGATACAGTAGATTCAATATCGAGCTTCAAGAAGGAAAGAAAAAATATGCATTCAAGGATCACTGCAATAAGGATAACACATCAACAGTCAAGGGTAATCTGCTACACCAAGGTATTTTTTATTAGTGTTTGAATTTTAATTTGAATATCTTCTCTGACATGTGTTTTTGTCGGACAATGTAAGTATTTTGTATGTATGTTTGATTGGGTTTTTTTCATAAATGTTGAACGTATTTACATTTGAATTTTGAATATTTATCTGACATATAGTTTTCATGACAGTGTATTATATATTGGTTTGGGTATAGTTCATTAATGCATGTGCGGGAAGGAGGACACAATAGGAAAATTCAGATACATACTAGAAGGAAAATTCAATGCCAAAGTACCATTACTTGAAGCAAGCACAACAATACCTCAACAGTTGCTAGTGTTCAAAGAAGCAGTGTCAAGTCAAGTATCAGGTCATGTCAAAAGTTAGTATTGTAAAAATCATCATTTTAAAATTGTAAAAGAGTCAATCTTCCTAGAGTTGGAGATGCATTGTTGGGAGGTATAAGTGTCATTGTTGGATAATGTTATGGTTGGGTTGCAGGTCATAGTGTGATTGGGTGTTTGGTCTAGTTCAAGAAAATCATTGTGAATCATATTGTATCATGGATCATTGTCCCTGGTACGGGATTCCATGCTCTTGTCTTATTGTTGATCACTATAGGGTGGCAGGGAGGTGCTAGTTGAAGTCACCTACAAGTTGGAGCATGTTAACACTTCAGGGTAGTAGGTCGATCTAGGATTTCGGGGCATCCATTCAATTGACTACTGAAGAAAACATGGCGTTGGGGCATCCTTCCAGTGGGAGCTGGAGAAGAATGATTTCTAGAATTATAGGAATTTGTACCTTTCATTTCAGTTGGGGCTGAAGACTAAAGAATTTATTAGAAAAGCGTTCGGTGGTTTTTGACCCAGAGGGGGTTTTCCACCTAAAATTCATGTGCCTATTGTGTTATATTGTTTACTGTTGTTACTGGATAAACATCAAGAATAATTTAAGATTAAATAATGCTCTAAAAATATTTAAAAGTGTTAATTGATAATAAATACTGATCCCCCCCCCTCTCAGTATTTCCAACAATTGGTATCATATCTTGGTTCCTTCAATAATATTCTAACAACTGGAAGGAGATCATGGAGTATACTAAGAATAGAGTTCCTCTATTCAATGGAAATAACTATGCACTTTGGAGTGGAAGAATGGAGGTTCATTTGTTGGCGCTAGGATATGAAGTATGGAAAATCGTTGAAAAAGGCTTTACAACGACCCAGGATGAACAAGGTAAGAAAAATATGCTATATGGTGCAAAGGCTAAAGATCTCATTATTAGCGGGCTTATCGAATTTGTCTATCTTAAGGTATTGAGTTTCAAAACTAATAAAGAAGTATAGGGAAAGCTTGAGAATATATATGCAGGTGACTCAAACATGAAAGAAGCAAAGCTTCAAATTTACAAGGAAAATTTCGAGCAACTCAAAATGAAGGAAGTTGAAAATATTGATGCATACTTACAACGTGGTGATGAAACAAAAAAATGAATTGGAAGGTTTGGGAGAACCTGTCGACACGAAAATTGTTTTCTGAAAGATCCTTAGAACCTTGCCAGCAAGATTCAACCCAAAGGTATCTCTCTTGGAATATAGTTTGAATATAGCCAATCTCGGAAAATATGAATTGCATGGAGTGCTTACGGCATATGAAATGAGGATTGAAGAAGAGGATGACACATATCACCTAGAAACAACATTCGCCACATCCAAGAAAACTAGTAAGGACAAGCATACTCCCAAAGCGAAAACTTGTAGTTGTAAGGAAGAATATGAAGAAGAATTTCCAGATAAATAATTTGCCTACTTCACGGGAAAAATGAGAACATCTACAGGGAAATTCAAAGGTAAACTTCCATTGATATGTTTCGATTGTGGTGAGGTTGGGAATTTTTCAGCCAAGTGTCCTCACAAAAATGAGGTTGTTACGAAAGGAAAGAAAGGTCTAAGGAAGTTCAACAAGAAAGGAAAGAAGAAATGGTTTAAGAAGAGTTTCTTCTCCAAAGAAGATAACTCCTCATCTAATGAAGACAGTGATAACGAAGAATAAATCAACGGAAGGGTATTGTTTATGGCCAAGCATAATAAGCAAGAAGCATCTTATGAAAAAAAAGAGATGACTGAGGTTTAATTTCAAAACGAAGTGATCAGGGTTATAAAAGAGCTCAAGTTCGAGAAGAAGCATGTCAATACTCTTGAAGATGAATTAAATATAGAAAGGGAACAGGTCCTAAATCTTAAAATCAAGGTTGAAGAATAAAAACAGGTTGAAGAATCGCTCAGGGAAGAATTAAAGGAAAGTGAAGCATTGGAAGTTAAAATAGTTTCTCTACGAAAGCAAGTAAAAAATGGAAAAAATCTTCAAAACTACACCAAAAACTCCAAGGCATTGGAAGAAATCATCAACAATCAGCAATCAAACAATGATAATACTGGTCTTGGTTACAAATAAAAATCTGAAAAGGAACCAAGTCCTTATATGACAACAAAAGAAGATAGATATGCAAAATATAACAAGTAGGTAGACCTCCCGGCCAACTCAATAGATCACGACTCGCAGGAAGAACCATGGAAATAAATTCCTCGAAAAATATTTCCTCCCAGGTATCAACCTATCTTCTATGGTCATTGTTATTCATGTGGAAGGTTTAGGCATAGATGTATAGAATGTCGCACGAATTTTTGGAATAAATATAGTTTCAGGAGATCTTTCATAAAGGGATATTATGGAACTCAGCAGAATATTAACAGATTTGATCATTTGAGAGATGATGTCGAATGTAACAATTTTGGACACCTGGATAAATTTTGCAGACTTGGAATTTCTTCAAAGGAATTCTCGCAAAATTAGAATGAACAAATATGGAAAAAGAAGACTAAAAAATGTGCTATCGCTCTCAAGGCTCAAAGCAACAGAAAAGGTTGGTATGTTGATAGTGGTTACTCAACTCATATGACTGGAGATAGGAATAATTTCATATCCTTGAAGGAAAAGAAGGATGGAACAATGTCTTTTGGAAATGATGGGTCTTCAAAAGTCATAGGAGTAGGTATAGTCACACTTGGAAGCAAGAATGTATTAGCGAAAGATGTGTTGTTGGTTGAAAATATGAATCCAGATATGCTCAGTGTTGGACAAATGTGTAGTCAAGGACACACAATGTTATTTAACTCTAATAAATGTGAAATCGGGAAAGGCAAGTTTGATAAAATTGTGGATACAACAAGCAGAGCTCCAAATGACATATATATTTTGGATGAGACACCTAAAGGGTGCTTTTTGGAAAAAGAAGACGAAAGTTGGTTATGGCACAAATGAATGGGACATGTAAATTTCGACAATTTGGTCAAGATCAGCAAGAAGGAAGAAGTAAGAGAAATGCCTAAAATTTCAAAACCTACCAATAAAATATGTGAATCTTGTCAGCATGGCAAGCATACATAAGTTGAGTTCAATACAAAAGAACACTTTGCATCACGTCCATTGGAATTAGTACATACTGATCTATGTGGTCTTATGAGAACAAAAGGTTTAGATGGAGAATTATATTTTATACTAATGATAGATGATTACACCAAAATGACAGCTGTCAGCTTCTTAAAGAAAAATACTGTGGCATTCAAGTGTTTTAGAATATACAAGGAATTGGTTGAAAATGAAACTGATTTGAAGATCAAATGTCTGAGATCATATAATGGCATAGAATTCACTTCCAAGGTATTTCAACAATACTGTGATGAAAATGGAATAAAAAGGAAATTATCAATAGCCAGAACACCGCAAAAAAATGGAGTTGATGAAAGAAAAAATAGAACCATACCAGAAATGGCCAGAACAATGTTAAATGACTCAAAATTAGATGATAAATTTTGGGTTCAAGCAATCGATACAGTTGTATTCATTATAAACAGAGGTTTTCTAAGGAACAATTGTAACATGACTCCATACGAATTATGGAAAGGAAGACCGGCTAACACCAAATACTTCAAAATATTTTGAAGCAAATGCTACATCAAAAGATAAGATAAAAAATTGGGCAAGTTCGATCCCCATGTCAATGGAGGTATTTTCGTTGGTTATTCACGCAAAATGAAGGCTTATAGATGCTACAATATGAGGCGAAAACAAATAGTGGAAAGCATAAATGTTACTTTTGATGAATATTGTGTTACAAAGGATGACGATAAGATTGTCCCTTCAAGAAAATCTAAGGGATCTAAGGGAGAATCTGTGAAGGATGAAGAAGAAGCTCCAGAACAAGACCAATCAAACAAGGAAACAACAGTCAAGCAGGAGGAAATAAGAAATGATCAGCAGGATGTACAAGAAAATTCTCCAAGAGCTTTAAAAGAATGGTGTCAAAAGAATCATTCGTTAAATCAAATCATCGGCAACATAAATGAAGGAATTAGAACCCGAAGAAGTCGACAGCTTCGTTCATCAAAACAAGCCCACATTGCTTTTTTAGAATTTTTTGAGCCTAGCAATTTTAAGGAAGCTAGTCAAGATGACATTGGTTAGCAGCCATGAATGAAGAACTAGATCAAATTGAGAAAAATTATACTTGGGAATTAGTTCCACGACCAAAGGATAAAAATGTTATTGGAACTAAATGGGTCTTCAGAAACAAATTCGATGAGGATGGAAAGGTTACCAAGAATAAGGAAATATTAGTCTTCAAAGGATATGCACAAGTTGAAGGAATTTATTATGAAGAAACATTGCTCCTATTGCTAGAATGGAAGCTATCAAAATTTTTCTCGCTTATGAATGCTCGAGAAAAATCAAGGTCTACCAAATGGATGCTAAGTCAGCCTTTCTAAATGGTGAATTAGAAGAAGTTTACATTGAACAACCCGAAGGTTTTCTACTCTCTGAAAAGGAAGACTATGTCTGCAGATTAAAGAAGGCACTATATGGTCTCAAGCAAGCTCCTAGAGCTTGGTATGCTCATCTTGATGGATATCTACATCAGCAAGGATTAAAGAAAAGAAGCGCTGACAACAATGGATCAAGATAGCCTAAAAATTATCGAGGTATATGTAGACGATATAATTTTTGGAAGCAATTATGACAGATTAAGTAAAAAAATTTCCACAAATATGCAAAGTGAGTTTGAAATGTCTCTACTTGATGAGCTAACATACTTTTTAGGGATTCAGATATCTTAGCAGGATAAAGGAATATTTATATATCAAACCAATTACATCAAGGAAATGCTCAAGAAATTCAATATGGAATATTGCAAGTCTAACCTTACCCCAATGCTAACAAGTTGTAAGTTAAGTTTAGAACATTCATCAAAGGATGTGGACCAGAGGTTGTATAGATCTATGATTGGAAGTCTTCTATATGTGACAGCTTCTCGGCCAGAAATAATGCAGGAAGTTGGACAAGTAGCAAGATTCCAAGCAACACCAAAATAATCTCATATTATTTTCGTCAAAAGAATTCTCCAATTTCTTAAGGGCACAACAGAATATGGTTTATGGTATCCAAAAGGAAATAATCTAGTTATCCAAGCTTATACAGATGCAGATTGGGTAGGAAGTGTTTATGATTGAAAGAGTACCATTGGGGCATAATTGTATCTAGGTGGTTGCCTTGTTTCATGGTTAAGTAAAAACAATCTTCAATCTCGTTATCCACAACATAAGCAGAATATATCGCGGCTACAACTTGTTGTACTCAAGTTCTCTAGATGAAGCAAAATTTGCAAGATATTCAAGTCAAGTTTGATGAGCCTATTCCCACTTTTAGGATAACACCAGTGCCATCATTATCTCCAAGAATCATGTGATGCATTTCAAAACAAAGAAAATTCCAATCAAATATCAGTTCATTAGAGAGCAAGTCACTGAAAAGAATATCAAGCTTGAATATGTTGGCACAAAGGAACAAATTGCTGACATATTTACCAAACCATTACCTTGTGAAGCATTTTAGTATCTTCGCCTAAAGCTTGGGATTCTCCCAAGTTATCATTAGACTCTTTCCCTTATCTAACTAAGTAAAAAAAAGGGGGATTTGAGGTGTGTCCAGGTCCGCAGGATGATGTTTGTCAGGGTGAGTTACCCTTTGCCACTGATGACAAAGGGGGGGAGAATGTTGTAGGAAGAGGTGTCATGATCGCAGCGGGAGTACTTGTGTTGCCATCAATGCCAAAGGGGGATATTTTTTATCAGTGGTTTTCATTGATGTCAACCCAAGCAGCACCAGGGGCTACCCCGATCTTGCATGGAAATTTTTACTTGACAAAGTACTCTATTCCAATTCAAGGATATTTTTTATGGTTTCTACTTGTCGAGATGTTTTCATTTATATATGGCACACCACATAATTCTTCACAGTTTGAGAGATATTCGTGTTTGAAGTTAGTAACTGCAATTTGTGGGCTAAAACCCCATGGGGTTGTAGCATGACACTAATCATTGGTTGTGGTCATTGAATATTCAATAATTAATCATTTTTTAAACTCCTAAAATCCATCCAACGTTCACTTTTTGAAGACCCTCTCAACCTCAACATTTATATAAATTGTGACCCTCATATCCTCCTGATGCAAGGATTTCGCTACTTAAAACAGGTCATCATGGAATTATCGCTATAATTTTTTTCTGCGAAGATTCAGATGCTGAAAAAAAAAACCCATTTGATCCAAAATATCAATAAAATGTGTGATCGAGTTTCAGATATTGGTTCGCTATATTTTTGGAGATATGATCGGAATAATTTAGGGTTTTTGCAAGCTCTTGAATTTCATGTCAAACAGGTGACCATGGGAAAATCATCATAACTTTATCTTTGAGAATTGGATTCAAATTTTGTAAAAATGACAGAAATAGGACGGACTATAGTTGTTGGATATCTTTTTTAGGACCAAAGGTTGAAACAATGACACATGGAACTTCGTACAAGTTCGCTCTACTGAACTGGTCTATAATTAGGTTATCGTAGGAGATTGAGCATAACTATTTTTTGAAGAATCCAATATTGATCAGACCTACGGGGTTGGAAAGAGGACTCAGAGGGCTACCAAAGGAGAAAATTTCAGACCTTGGAGATATAAAATTACACATATACAGCAGATTCAATATCGAGCTTCTAGAAGGAAAGAAAAAAATGCATTCAAGGATCAGTGCAGTAAGGAAAACACATCAACAGTCAAGGGTAAGTATGCTACAACAAGGTATGTATGATTAGTGTTTGAATTTTAATTTGAATATAATCTCTGACATGTTTTTTCTAGGACAGTGTAATTTTTTTGTATGTATGTTTGATTGGGTTTTGTTCATAAATGTTGAACGTATTTACATTTGAATTTTGAATATTTCTCTAACATATAGTTTGCAGGATAGAGTAAGCATTTTGTTTGTATATTGGTTTGGGTATTGTTCATTAATTCATGTGAAGGAAGGAGGACACAATAGGACAACTCAAATACATACAAGAAGGACAATTCAATGCCAAAGTACCATTACTTGAAGCAAGCACAACAATACCTCAACAAATGCTAGTGTTCAAAGAAGCAGTGTCAAGTCAAGTATCAGGTCGAGTCAAAAGTTAGTATTGTAAAAATCATCATTGTAAAATTGTAAAAGAGTCAATCTGCCTAGAGTTGGAGAGACATTGTTGGGAGGTATAAGTGTCATTGTTGGATAATGTTATGGTTGGGTTGCAGGTCATAGTGTGATTGGGTGATTGGTCTAGTTCAAGAAAATCATTGCGAATCATATTGTATCATGGATCATTGTCCTTGGTATGGGAGTCCACACTCTTGTATTACTTTTTATTATTATAGGTTGGGAGGGAGGCACTACTTTGGTGCATGAATTCACCTACAGGTTGGACCTTGTGAACACTTCAGGGTGGTAGGGTGGTCTAGGATATCGGGGCATCCATTCAGTTGACTACTGAATAAACCAGGGCGTTGGGGCGTCCTTCCAGTGGGAGCTGGAGAAGAATGATTTTCTATAATTATAGGAAGTTGTACCTTTCATTTCAGTTGGGGCTGAATATTAAGGAATTTATTAGAAAAGCGTTCAGTGGTTTTTGACCTGGAGGGGGTTTTCCACCTAAAATTCATGTGCCTATTGTGTTTTATTGTTTACTGTTGTTACTAGATAAACATCAAGAATAATTGAAGATTAACTAAGGTTCTGAAAATATTTAAAAGTGCTAATTGATAAGAAATACTGACCCCCTCTCTCAATATTTCCAACAGAAACAACAAAAGAAAAGGTTCTAAAATAAAAAGGGTTTATACTCCAAAGAAGATAACTGAACACCAAAATTAGATAGCAAAGATTCCTCAGAGGACGATTTAGATAAGTATATGCTTATGAATTTTGTAACAGACTCCAAGAAACAAAGTATTATTGACTCTGAAGAGGGAGAAGAAGAAGGAGGAGTATTTGGACTTGAAGGGGAACTCATCATTTCCCTTGATGAGTTAAAGAAAGAAAGGTAAAAGAAAAAGTAGTTGAAGGAAAAACTACAGTGTGTTGAAGAAGGTATGTATAACTCTGATAATGAGGAGTTTGTTTATCAAAAAGAAAAACTTGAAGAGGCTACTAAAAGAAAGGACAGTATAGTCCTTCTTCTAAAAGAGAAACAAGGAGCATGTGAGAAATTAGAAGAAGATAACAAGCAATTAAAACAGGAGTTGTTCAACATAAGAAAGGAAACGATCTCAAAAACATGCAGAGAAGAGATTTTGTCCTTGAAGGTCAAACTATAAGAAGTTAAACAAAAGAAATAAGTACTTCAAGATTTGATCCATGAATGGGAAGATAATTTTTAGAGTCTTGAGGCAAAGGTTGTCTCTCTAAGAACAGATCTAGAAGGAACAAAGACCGAGAGAAGTTTAAATGAGAAATTTGCAGAAGGAAAAAGAAAACTAGATGAGATTCTAAATAGACAAATGCCCTCCAGAATCAAAACAGGTCTAGGATACTCAAAAGACACAGGAATATTCCATGGGGAAGATAAACTTCAGGTCCACAGGATTTGAAGAACCACGGGGTTATGCAAAAAAGCATCAAGAGACAATCAATGAGAAGAAAAAGGTAGCAAGACAAAGGGAGATCATCAATGGAGAATGAATCAACCAACAAGGCATCCAAGGTACCTTCATGCACAAACCCATAAGACTTCCAACAATAGGCATGCCTATTTATTTCATGGTCATTGTTATAAGTGTCATATCTTCAGACACAAAGTTGTTGATTGTAGAATGATCAATGTTGAAAGAGATGAAAATTATAGATATAATAAGGATTAGAATTTTATATCTTTAAATCCACTTCTCAGAGATCAAAATGTATTCTCTCCTCTGTTAAACGAAGTTGAATTTTTCAAATGTAATAATTTTGGGCACAAAGCAAGTGAGTGCAGAAGTAGGTTTGAATACTTATCTAAGTTCCAAAATATTAGATAGTATTCCGCTCAAAAAGATAAGGGGAGATGGAAACGAAAGACTGAAAAGAGCATGCAGTGTGGACTAGCTCTATCAACTCATAATCAAGAGGTTAGATGGTATGTGGATAACGGTTGTTCCAAGCACATGACTGGAGATAAAAGAATTTTTTTTTCACTCAAAGAAAAAGATAGAGGAAACAATGTCACCTTCGGAAAAAATGCTACAACAAGAATTAAGGGTAAAGGGATAGTTAGTCTTGATCAAAACACAAAGGCACAAAATGTGTTGTATGTGGAAGGTCTCAAACACAACTTACTCAGTGTGAGTCAGATGTGTGATAATGGCTATGATGTGACTTTTTGATCCAAGGACTGTGAGATCCGCAATATGAAGGATGGAAATCTAGTAGGAAAAGCAATCAAGACTCACAACAATGTATATGTGTTTGATGACTCCAGAGTAAGCTACTATTTGAGAAAGACATTAAAGGCACAACTATGGCACAAGAGACTTGGCCATATGAATTTGACAGCTTGGCGTCAGCAAACTTGGAGTTGTGAGAGGTTTTCCGAGACTGTCAAGACCTGAGAACTCAGTTTTCAAGTCATGTCAATTTGGTAAGAAAGCCCAGACTCACTTCAAGACAAAGGAGTTCACGTCATCTATACCATTGGAGCTAATTCACAAATATATATATGTAGCCCAACCAGAGAAAAAATAATAAGAGGAGAAAGGTATTTTATGTTTCTCATTGATGATTTTACTAGGGCCACCTAGATCGTGCTCTTAAAAGAAAAATCGAAAGCATTTAAACATTTCAAAATCTTCAAAGTTCAAGTTGAAAATGAGAAAGATATAAATATAAAATGTTTAAGATAAGATAGAGGAGGAGAATACACTTCAAAAGAATTGAAGAATTTTGTGAAGAGCATGGCATTAGAAGGAAGTATTTAGTGGCTATAACTCCACAACAAAATGGAGTGGTGGAAAGAAAGAACGAGGCTATCCAGGAAATGGCCAGGGCCATGTTGGATAAATTATATGTATCTCACATATTCTCGGGAGAGGAAGCACAAGCAATAATGTATCTTTCTAACAGAACTCACCTCAGGCCTAATAGTGATAAAACTCCCTATGAGTTATGGAAGGTGAGATCTGCATTTATAAACATCTCAAAGTGTTTGGGAGAAATTTTTTTATCAAAAAGAATGATAAAAATCCTAGAAAGTTTGACTCCCATGCTGATGAGGGAATATTACTCAAGTACTCCATTTGAAGAAAAGGATTTAAGTGTTACAAAAAGCGGGCAAGGAAGATTGAGGATCGCATTGATGTGATCGTAGATGAAATAGTTGCACAACATGAGCCCTCTAAAATAAATATAAACTCAGATGGTGAATTAAATCCAGATATGAGGTCTTTAGATCAGAAGAAACAAGATCAAATAGTGAAGGCGAGGAGTCAACCATAACTCCAAGGCCAAAAACACCTTCCAGGTATGTACAAAATGAACATCCTAAGAGTCAAATACTTGGAGATCAAAGACACAGTGTTTAGACTAGGATTAAACTTATTGGTTGTTCAAGTTGTGAAAATTTGGCTCTGCTATCACAGATTGAACTCAAGAACCTAGGCCAAGCAAGTGATGACAAGTACTAGGTGAAAGCTATGAATGAAAAACTTGGCCAAATTGAAAATAATGACATTTGGGAGCTTGTTCCAAGACCTAGAGAGAAAAATGTCAATGGGACCAAATGGGATTTCAAAAACAAGCTAAGTGAGTAGGGTCAAGTAGTCAGGAACAAGGCTCGTTTGGTCTTTAAAGGTTATGCCCAAATATAAGGGGTAGATTTTGAGGAAATCGTTGCACCAGTAGCAAGACTGGAAGCTATCAGGATTTTTATTTCCTCTGTCAGTCATAATAACATCAAATTATATCGAATGGATGTGAAGTTTCATTTCTCAATGCAGATCTAGAAGAAAAATTTTACATTGAGTAGCGAGAAGGATTTATGCACCACAGATTAAGGGTTTGTGTGCAAACTAAAAAAGGACTTATATGTACTCAAACAGGCTCCCAGAACTTGGTACGAAATATTGGATAAATACCTTCAAAAACAAGGCTTTAAAAATGGTTATGTTGATAGCCACTTATACATAAAATCTGAAGGCGACCATCTACTAATTGTAGTAGTATATGTGGATGACATAATATTTGGCAGCGATATGGAGCAACTAGGGCATCAATTTGAAAAATGTATGCAGACAAAGTTTGTAATGTCCATGATTGGAGAGTTGTATTTCTTTCTAGGATTGCAAATCTCTTAGTATAAAAAAGGAGTGTTTATCTCCCAATCCAAATATCTCTGAGAAACACTAAAGAAGTTTGGGTTGGAAGATTGCAATCCAATGAGCATAGCTATGGCTACAAGTTGCAAATTGTGTAAAGAAGATGATACACCTTTAGTAAATCAGAGTAAATACATATCTATGATAAGGAGCTTGTTGTATCTTACAGCTTCATGGCCATACATCATGCAGGTTGTAGGACTTGTAGCCATATTTCAAGCCTTCCCTCATGAAATTCATGTTTTTTTTGTCAAGATGATCTTCAAATATCTCTAAGGAACAACATAGTATGGGTCGTGGTGTGCTAAGAGAAAATAATTTAAGTTGAAGGCCTACATTGATGTTGATTGATCTAGTAGTCTTTATTACAAGAAAATAACTTCAGGTGCATCTTTATTCTTAGGTAAATTCTTGGTGTCATGGGTCAACAAGAAACAATCCTCTATTTCTTTATCAACTGGTGAAGCATAGTATATTGTTACTACCACCTGCTACACACAAATTATATGGATGAAGCAAAATTTGAAAGATATTAAGGTAGAGTTGAATGATATTATTCCAATTATGTGTGATAATACAAGTGCAATTAGTATCTCTAAAAATCTATTCATGCATTCAAAGACCAAGCATATCCCTATCAAGTTTCATTTTTTAAGGGAACAAGTTGCAGCAAATATTGTCAGACTTGAATATGTGGCCACTAAATATCAACTTGCATATATCTTTAATAAGACACTAGAAAGAGAACCCTTTGAATATCTCATGGAGCCAATAGGATTTGTAACTCCTCCTTCCAAATGAATCCATTCTGGTCTGTTTGTTGTCAACTACTCAATATGTGGAATTGGTGGAAGAGTAGGATGCAGTGGTTTAGGGGAGTATTCAAGAAGTATTATTTTCCATTGATGCCAAAGGGGTAGAAAATTGTTGGGCATAATTACTAGGGGAGAAATGAATAATACCATGCTTAGCCTCAAGGGGAGCTAATGATGTTGCCATCAATTCCAAAGGGGGAGAATGTTGGATGGTTGGAATTTTCTGGATGTCTAGTGGTTGTGAGTGTATTAGAATTGATGTCAACTAGAGGACAATGGTGATCAATGATAGTTGTAGGCTTCTAGTAGAGAATCACCATAGTAGCAGGCTTATTGAAAAGCCATAAAAATAAGACTATGGCTAATTGTGGGTCTAGGTCCTTGAAATCATCCTTCAGGTTGGAAAAAGGCTCATTTAGTGCATCAGATTGTCTCTAGCATAAAGTGTTGAAACAATCTTTCCAACGGTACCTGTAAATCCGGGAATGGCCTTTGGAATCAAATGATCGTGATTTTTGAAGTTAGGAGCTTGGAGGCCTTTAGAGAATTCAAAGCATCGTAACATCGAAGGTCTGAGTATATCGTAACATCGAAGCATTGAAGGTCCGAATATATCAGAACATCAGAGCATCTGAGGTATGAGCATATCGTAACATCAGAGGTCGGAGGAGGGACATATAAGAATATCATAGAGCGGGAAGCATTGGAGCAATGTCATATCGGCTTATTGGAGTAGTGAAGCATATTAAAACATCAAAGGTCGGAGCATGTGGATATCAGAATATCATAAGGCTGAAGCCATCAGAAACTCAAAACTTATTGAAATTTTAAGTTTGAGAAGTTATGATATATGGAGTTGTTGATATTGTTAAAAGTGTTGAGGGATGCGTAGCAGGGTTAACAAATATTTTCATTAAAAAACCAAGGCTTGACGAGATCCTTTCTCTCTCCTCTTTCAAGACACGTGGTAGTTGTCGATTGGTCCTTAAGAGCTGAAATGGTGAATGACATCATCATGACGCAGTAGGAGCAGTGGACACGTGGCAGATGGATATGGAATTTTCAAGAGAACGAATAAGGCTAATCAAGGTGACATGTGTCATCACTCAGAAAGTTCCATGTGTAAGGATTACATAGGCATGATGTCATATCAGAGGACGGGATATCAAAGTATGAGGATCTCGTAACTAAAATGGAAATGCAATTCTGATGAAAGGGGCTCTCATATTGTATGGCACATGGTCTTGTGGAGACCAAAGGAGCCAAGAGTCGAGCACTAAAGGGCTAAATTCACATCGGAAATATTTTATATCATAACACTCATTTATTATGAGTTATGATATATTGAGGCTCTGATGGTGTAGTACAGAGAAGTAAAGGAACGAATGGGTAGACAATTGGAGATTTAATGGAGAGAAGTTGGAGATTAAATGCGAAAAAACGGAGATGGTATTCGAAGGCATAACTAAGACAAGGGAACAAGGAAAGTGGTTCATAGAGAATATCTCATGGGATAAAGAAAGCATGGTTCCTCATCCCATACATATCTTGCTAAATTAAATGAGAAGCAGAGGTGCCACATCAATGAACTGTCAAGCTATTATGAGCATTAAATTAGAATTATAAGTCTCGGTAGAGTGCTCAGACATAATAAGAATTAAACATTAGTATGGACATTTACACAGGGAGTTGTTGAAGAACTCAGAATCCCATTCCTATGATTAATACCATGACAAAAATAATTGGGAAGATGAAAAAACAACAAGGGAAGACACACAAAGGTGCACCTGAGCAATGTGGGAACCTATGAAAGATATAACACAGTGAAGTTTGCATTATAGGATCAAAACCATTGATTTCCATTGAGCAAAGGTAGAGGGAAAGAGAGAATTGTCGAATCTGCCAAGGAGAGTGAGCTGAGCTTAGGAGTATGCAACAGAGAGTTGGTTGCAATAAGGAATAGAGATGAGCATATGTTGTTGAGAGCAGAGGGAAGAAGTATTTTTTTGTGAGACTATAGGAGTATGTGTATCAACAAAGGATCGAGATAAGAAGTTTATTTTATTACATAGCTAATTGGTATTTTTCATTAAATGCATATACCTATGTTCCTAGTTTGAAAATTGTATGAAAAGTAGAGCAGTGGCAAGAGTAGGTGGTGGCCTATAATTAGAATAGGTTGGTGCCTCTTGGAAAGTTGGTGCTTTCTATATAAAGGGGGTCAGTTCCTCCGGTGAGTGGGTGCTTACAAACAAACTGAAGTAATTAAGTTAGTACTTAAATTACATCTTAAAACAACAAAAAATTGGTGTTTTTTTCCCTTCGGGTTTCCACGTGAAAAATACCAGTGTCAATGTGTGTGTGTGCAACTCATGTTATAGATTGTGTGAACATATCAATGCTTGAGTTTGATACTCATTGTTTGTGCTCAACCTAGTGTTCCTAAATTGAGTTCATTAATTGTCAACCAGGGTTGGTAAACTGTTGAAGTGTGGTGCACTATATGTGCCTAGGTATTTGTTTCTCACTACGTTGTGTTTAGTGTTTTATGATTTTTTTGGTTTTATGGTTTTATGTTTGAAAAGGGAAAGAACTAAGTGCTGGTGAAAAGAAGCTATTGGTTATTTAAAACAGAACAAAGCCTAAACTATGGATGAAAAACAACAAATGCAAAGCTTGATAATGACTTCATTGCAAGAAAATAAATCACAACATGAGCTTGAACTTATCCAATTCATTCATTAAAGGTGTGTTGGAAGAGCTTGAGAAATGGACAAGTTAAGTGTAAATGAAGTTCTCCTAAATAAACAATCAACTCACAATATTACAAAATTATTATTTGTAACACAGTAAGATTTCTATTCTATATTAACCTATGATGTTGAAGTTATCCTATTCTGCAACTTGACTTATCACTTCTAGGCCTTATTCATAAGTTTTGAGATTTTCTAAAATGATGCTTGGGAAAAAGGCTATAAGTGAGTTTGTAAAAGATTTGCAGAGTGATCAAAGCCTTAAACTAATATGACTGACCCCTGTTCATTTGATGATGTATCAATATAGATTCAGAACAAAAGTAAGTTTGTAAATAATGAAGGCCGAGAGACTAATTTTGAAAACTAATACTACTTGAAATACAATGGATAACCTAGGCTAGAAAGCGGTCTATCAATCTTAAAAGACAGTGACTACAACTTAAACTAGAATGCCATTAATCTTTTCTTGAAACAAAATGAATTGAGACTGAACTGGAGTGCTTCTAATCTACTTGAAGTACAGTGAACAAAGTTAAACTAGAATTCCATTATCAAACTAGAAATGTAGTGACAGAGCTGAACTAAATGCAATCAACCTCCGGAGTGCTATAACTAAATTTACATGCAACTAGTCTATGGAATTCTACAGCCCATCTCGTTCAATAGGAATGATATTTTGGAAGAGTTTGTAAAACAAGTCTGGTTGTATTATTCAATGCAATTGAACATAAACATAAGATTGAAAGAAAATACAACTAGAATCTAAGACACCACAGTTGTTTCTTATTCATTGTTAATGATGTTTTGGAAGAGTTTGTAAGAGTAAGACCGGCTGTGACACTTAGTGTAAACAAGCATAAATCATAAAATTCGAAAGGAAATACAACTAAAATCTACAACACCACAGCTATGCCTTATTCATCGTGATGATATTTTGGAAGAGTTTATAATAGTAATTATAGCTGTGATGATTAATGTAAACAAGCATGAAACATAAACTTAAGAAACCTACTTAAGCTATAAATGAAAAACGAGACTAAAATACTTATCTAAACCATATAAACAAGGCTGCTCAGGTAGCAGGGGCCCTCTACCACCGGAGTAGCACGAAATCTACTTCAAGATTGACTCATTGCTTTCAAGGAAATGGTACTTCTTTCATTAAAAGAGAAATTACTTCAAAACAGAGTGTTTTCAAACATCTGAAATCTGGCAATCAACCACAAAATCTAACCTTGTCCCTCGGTTTCCCGAGCCATATTTGCAACAAAATTACATAACTGTCTTGAGATAACCTAGGGATAATTTTCTTTCCAAATAAAAACCAAACTAGGACTCTGATGGTGGTCACGTAATACAACTAAGGACATCTGGATTGTCCTTGTCCTATTAGGAGTCTCTCTCCTAGTTTAAGTTGCCACGTACATAACCGCCTACAGAATTCCGCTCAAACTTCGTGGAGAGCAACAAATGATGCGGGAATGATGTGGAATACGACCATATGTGGTTTCCTCTGAGATGACACCTGGAACCTGCGTAGACATGAAGACAACTGCAGAATCGGAAACTAGCTACAGAATGTCTGCATTCTGTAGCTAGATCTAGTTCAAAAAGTACTACAATGACAAAATCATAAAAACATAGCAAGTTAGTCATGATATATATTCTTAAAGCAACTTTAACTAATTCTACTGATCATTTGAGCCTGTGATTAATAATGGACAAAGGAAATGGAGTGGAATGTGGTGGAAGAAAGAACATCTTTGGAGCTCAACACTCATTTCCTTTATGAATGAATTCTCTCATAAGCAACAGATAATAGTGAAAAGAACTAAAATCATATTAAAATAAAAATTTAAAAAGAGTCTCACAATTATTGATTCACCCCCCTCTCAGTAATTTCTTATTCCAACACAAGGTCATGGTAAAGAATCATTATCCTCTTACTCGCATTGATGATTTTCTAGATCAGTTAAAGGAAGTTGTTTATTTTACTTGGCTAGATTTGAGAAGCGGTTATCATTACACAAGGATTGTTGAAGATGATATTTGGAAAACTGCTTTCAAGACAAACAAGGTTTATTTGAATGGTTAGTTATGTGGTTTGGTTTTTGCAACACACCTTCCATATTTATGAGAGTTCTGAATGATGTGTTACAACCATTCCTTCATGATTTTTTCATAGTCTACTTAGATGATATTCTGATTTTCAGTAAGACTCATGAAGAGCATGTCAAGCATGTAAAATAAAGACTAGATGTATTGAAAAAGGAAAGGTTGTATTTGAAGATGTCTAAATGTGAATTTGGGAAAACTTGTTTGGTTTATTTGGGTCATATTGTAGGAGGGGATGAATTGAAGACCTAACCCTCAAAACTTGATGTCATTGTCAATTGGCATAAACCCAATGTGGTAGTGTATTTGGTGCACGGGCATACGAAATACACTTATTTAGCAATTTGGTTGCTACCTGCACAAGGTCACAAAGAAAAATGATTTCCTACTGTTAATGGAATATATTTGACACAATGTAAACTAAGTTTGAGGGAAAAATAAGAATACAACCCTAAGAACAAATCCAAACACAAGATACAAAATACAAAATCTCGATGGACCAAATAGCCTAATAACACAAGTGGAGAGTCCTCCCTTTATTAGGTATTGGTGGTAAAAAAGACACAATGCTAAACACTTGAAGAGGGTCCTTTGAGCTATGGAGCTCAAATACTGAAAACAAGGAGGTCTCCTTCCCTCAAGTTCTTGCAAGCGTCTCTTCCCTCTCTCAAAGGATGGTAGATCAAGATCAAGTGGTGAACCTCTCTCTCTTGGACTAAGATGTTGGTTGGCCAACATATGAGTCCTTCCAATATCTTTGTTGCTGGACTATGCAAACTGGTTTTCTATGAAGCAATTTTGATAGCGTAACAATGTGTCTTCAATTCTTCTTCCAAAGGCTGGCTTATATAGACATTTGTTGAATTCCTTCCTCTTCTCTTGGCCCAAGATAGATAGTGACACAGGAGTGGAGGAGGGATTCCTTTGTGGGTTGCATTTACTCCTCAAGGTGGCTCAAATACGGTTGTCCTTGAAAATATTAGGTAGAGAATCATCTTAACCAAGCGCTCCAAGTGGTCATGTATGGTGACATTTCACCATATTCAGGACCACGCGGCGATCGAAGGAATAGTCACACTGTGTGAAAAATTCCTTCGTCGCTTGTGCGTTGTCCATAATATTTTGCCTGAACCTTAGGAAGAATTAAATTTTTGGCTTTTTCTAAGGCAATCCTTCTCTAAAAATATTTATTTGTACCTTTTTCTTGACATTTTTAATGTATTTTTCCTGTACGATTTTCCACTGTTAATAGTTTCCCCCTAATGTATGAGGACTAGGAATAAATGTATTGCCGAAATGCATAATTTTGGTATGGCACGTTTTTAGAAAAAGTGTTCATTGTATGCATGGGTCTTTCACTATTGGGGACCTTAAGCATTGCTGAAAGAGATTCTTATTGATTCACGGGTATTCAACAAATTATGATAGTGTGCAACGGTTATGCAGTACGATACCATCTTAGACATGAAAGATTTTGTTGAAGTCGAATGTCAAGATGATCGATGACATCAATGATCAATGATGATTCCCATAGTGCCATCTGAGGATGCCCCTATTGAGGTGAGGAGCCATCCAAGGTACTACCTCCTTCTTGGGTAGAAGACCCGGGGTCTTAATTGTCTCAACTTTATTCTACTGGAAAACCAAACCTTCCGCCACAAACTTTTGAATATCAGATTTAAAGCCATCCCAAAAAAATTCTTTCTTCACCCTGTGGTAAGTTTTTAAAAATACTCAGTGTCCTCCTACGGACAAGTGTGTAATTCCAAAAGAATTTTTTTTTTTAGTTGGGAATTCTTACAAAGATATAAGTGATCTTTGTACCATAAGGAATCATTTTTCCAACTAAATGTATCAGATGCACTAGGATCTTGCTGCAAATTTTGAATGAGTGTCCGCACTTCTTTGTCCTTCTTCCATTCATCTCTTGCTTCAGTTATCCAATCTGGTTGGATAATATAAATGGCACAAAGCAATGCTTCCACCTCTTCATTCTTTCTTAAGAGTGCATCTGCAACAACATTTAGCTTCCCATTTTTTGTAGATTATTTCAAAGTCATAACCCAACATCTTTGTGACCCATTTTTTGTTGCTCTTCTGAAGATAGTCTTTGTTCCAAAAAGTGTTTAAGACTATCATGATCAGTTTTTACCTTGAAGTTTCTTCCCATTAGGTAAGTTCTCCATTTCTTTAGTGCATGCAGTATTTATACCATTTCCTTCTCATAAATAGGTTTTTGTAAATACGTTCCTTTGATTGGATGACTTTCAAAAGTAATGGGTCTTCCTTCTTGCATTAAAACAGCACCAATTCCATTTCCTGAGGCATCACATTGCACAATAAAGGTTTTTGTGAAGTCTGGCGTAGCTACGACTGGTGCTAGGCTCATTTCCTCTTTAAGATGTTCAAAGGCCTTAGTTGCTTCAGGAGTCCATGAAAATGCATTTTTCTTCAATAATGTTGTTAGAGGTGCTGCTATTCTCCCATAATTCTTAACAAACTTGCGATAATACCCTGTTAACTCGAGAAATCCTCGCAATTGCTTTATGGTTGTGGAGACTTTCCATTCCTTAATGGCTTTAATTTTGTTAGGGTCTACCTTAACACCCTCGTGAGATACAATATGACCCAGATATTTCACCTCTTGTACTCCAAAGAAACATTTGGATGTTTTTGCATATAATTGTTTCTCCTACAATAGCTTGAGCACCCTGTCAACGTGTTGAACATGATCCTTCCAAGACCTGATGTAGATTAGTATATCATCAAAAAATACTAGCACAAATTTTCTAAGAAAGGTTTTTAAAATAGAATTCATCAACCCTTGAAATGTATAAGGTGTGTTGGTAAGGCCAAAAGGCATGACCAAAAATTCATAATGACCCTCATGAGTTCGAAATGCTGTTTTCGAAATATCTTTAGTCTTCATTCTAATTTGATGATATCCTGAACAAAGATCCAACTTGGTAAAATAAATTTCTCCATGTAATTCATCCAATAATTCATCAATCACAGGAATGGGAAATTTATCTTTAATGGTGAGCTTATTGAGCTCCCTATAATCGGGACACATGCACCATGATCCATCCTTCTTGTGTACCAATACTACAGGAGCAGAGAAAGAACTTTGACTAGGTTGAATTATACCCGCCTTTAACATTTCTACAATCATACGTTCAATTTCGCTCTTTTGGACATAAGGATATCTATAAGGCCTGATGTTTGGAGGAACACTTCCTGGAATCAAATGAATAGCATGATCATGATCACGAATAGGTGGGAGTCCTTTTAGAGTTTCAAAAACCTTGGAATGATTGTCCAAGACTTTTTGGAGATCTGCAGAAATAGATGATTTTGATGTTGGAACTTCTAGTGAGCATAATTGTGCAATTATGCCTTGTTGTTCTTTCTTTAGAAGCTTTGTCATGACATTAGAGCTTATTATCCTTCCTGGCTTCCCTTCAATACCCCGTAATTCGACTTCCTTTCCTTCTGAAAAAAATTTCAAGAAAAGTTCTTGAAAATTAAAAGCTACCGTCCCCAAAGATTGTAACCATTGTACTCCTAGTACAACATCGGCACCTCCCATAGGAATGGAAAGCATTGGACTAGTCAACACATATTCCCCCATGGTTAGCTTGATATTATGGCATTTTCCAGAGCAATTTATAGTTCCTCCATTTGCAACCATCTCTTGACATTTTGGTGCTGGGTATAGGAAACAATTTAATTCCTTGGCTACCTTACAATGAATAAATTATGGGTGCTACCTGAATCAATCAACACTATTACCTTTTTCTTCTTGATTTGTCCTTTTATCTTGAGAGTTTGAGGAGTGGTAATTCCTGCCAGTGCATTACACGATATGGTTGGATTCATTTCTTCCTCTTCTGGGGTTGGTTCCTGGTGTATATCCTCTTCTTGTTCATTTTCTTCTTCCTCTTCACAATCTATGTAAAATAATTTCTTCTCGACACACTTATGACCTTTAGTGTATTTGCTATCACAACTGTAGCAAAGCCCTTTTGCTCTTTTTTCTTCCAATTGTTGTGGTGTCAACCTTGTAGGTTGTTGAAATCTAGGAGTAGCAACACTTTCCTCTTTATAGAAGTGAGTGGTAGGCTTCCTTGTCGCCATAATTTTACATTCAATTTTTCTTGCCAACCTGAATGCCTTCTCCAATGAATCAGGTTCCAAAACACGAACTTCATGTTGGATGTTATCCTTTAAAGTACCTATGAAGAGATAAATCTTGTGTTCCTCTGGAATATCAGTTACCCTTATATTCAATTTTTGGAAGTCCTCAATGTGCTCCCCCATTAAACCCTTTTGTTTGAGATTTATCAATTGGCTAAAGAAGGTGTTGCTCTTTGTATCCTCATAATGTGCTATCATTTCCCCCGTAAAAATTGACCAAGTGACAATTTTTTTACGGGAGCAAAGCCATCGATACCATACAAATGTATTTTGTTCTAAATGTAAAGTTGCAATGTGTATCTTTTGTGTGTTTTGCACATTATGGAGATCAAAATATTGCTCCATCTGTAGTATCCATGTTACAGGATCCTTTCCATCAAACTTCCTCATATCCATTTTTGGAATATGGTGGTTCTTCCTGCCAACATTAGAGTTTATGAAATCACGATTAACATTTATTTTGCTCTCATCATGAGTTTCCTCTACTATCTTTTCACCATTATGAAACATTTGTTGTATCAACTTTGTCAAACCTTCCATGTCTACTTTTAGATCATTCTTCATGTTTTCCATTTTTTCATCGATCTTAGCTTCCATGTCATCCATCTTAGATTCCATGCCAGCTTCCATGCCATATATCTTAGCTTCCATGCCATTCTTCAAACCATCCATATTTAAGTTCCACTTTCATTGAAGCCATCATCTGGTTTCCTTTCTTCTCAGCTTGTCTGCATGTTTTTGTTGCTCTTTGCGAGAGCAAAATTTGTTGCACTTGCTCTTGTAAATTTGATATGTCATGTTGCCATTCTTCGTCTTCATGAGTCATAGTAGAGCCTTATAAAGGCTTAATAGGTGTTGAATTATTTTTAGGGGCCATTATAAAATCTAATACTGATATATATTCTACAATATGCCCTTGGAATCAATTCAACTTGATTCTTCAAACAAGACTTATGCAATTCAAGAAAACAAATATACACACCTTTTACTTGCTTTTGAGGAGCTCTATGTTGAAATTGAATTATCTCTGTAATTGTAGATCCTCAATATCTAAAATTCAACCTTGTAGTATCCCTATAAAGCTTCTTTCAAATGTCATAGGTCTGACTTGATTTGGATTCTTCAAGGCAAAGTTATGTCCAATCTCTCACAATGACCCAATTATGGACTGGTTCAGTAGAGAAAACTTGTACAACTTACCACATGTCACTGTTTCCTCCTTTGGCTCTGAAATTTATAGACAAGAAAATAAAGTCCGTGTACTTATGGCCACTTTTTATAGCATTCCAATTTGATGCTCAGAGAGAGAGTTATGAATATTTTCCCATGATAACCTCTTTGAGATGAAATTTGGGAGCTTGAAAAAGACCTAAGTTCCACAGATCATATATCCAAAACTATTGCGAACCAAGCTCTGAATTTTTTTGAAGATGTTCCTTAGGATTTCGGCTTCGCTCTCTAAAAATTTCAGCTTCTGAAACTTTGTAGAAAAAACGTTATAGTGCAAATTTCACGATGACCTGTTTAGGTTGAATTCAGGAGCCTGCAAAAAGCCCTAACTTCCACAGATCATATTTCCGAAAATATTGTGAACCAAGCTCTGAAAGTTTGCGACAATGTTCCTCAGGATTTCGGCTTCGCACTCTAAAAATTTCAGCTTCTGAACCTTCATAGAAACTTTTTTATAGCGAAAATGCCATGATGACCGGTTTGGAGCAGTGAAAACCCTAGAATCCAAAGCTCTGATACCAAATGTTGTGAAACCAGCTCCAAAAATAGAAGAAAAGAGATATCAACGCCTTAGAAATAAGCCACTTCGAGGGGGAAACCTCCAATACATTACATGAATGAACAATTCTTGGATGATACAAATTACAAAACCTCCTTTCTATATATAGGAGTCAATGGGGCCACAATGTAATCCTAGCCGACCTAACAATAATAATTTAAGGGAACAATAATAACAATATGGGGGTTACAAGGGTACAATAATAACAATAAGGGGGTTACACTAACAACAATATGGGACTATACTAGTAATATAGGGACCTAACAAGCTCCAACCAAGGGTGTTTAGGGACTGGTGTCAGGTGAGAAATGTAAATGGATGGGTGGGGTTTCTCTCTTAAAAAAAAAAATCTTTGTACACTTGCCAAAATAATATGAAAGTGGTTTGGATGTTATACGAGCACAGAGATGGGTGTCTCATAAAGATGGATAATCCTTCACTATGGTGTGAGGAGTGTGTTTTGTTGAGGGTGGGGGCCCCATTGGTTGGTCTTGGTGTGGGGTTAATGAGGCAGATGAAAATTTCGCAGGTGGGCTATGTTGATGGGGGTGTGATAGGCCAAATGTGAAAAATGGTGGTGTGTTTTTTTGATCCGCTTGTGGAGAATGGTGGCCTGAGAAAGGGGTTTTAACATATAATGGGTAAAAATTATCTTGATGTTTGATGATGGATTGACGAACATGAAGTGGTTCTCGGGCCTGGTGTTTTATGGTCATGGCTCCATATTTTTTGTGTGTGGTATACATGAGTGATGTATGCCATGGAGGGTGAGGCTCTATCGACCTACAAGGGTGTTTATCATGTGCAAGGTGGGGTGATGATAAACATGGTCAGGTAATTGAAACTTATCGTTTTATTTTTCTGAGGAAATGATGTCAAGATATGTAAAGCTTTATTAGGGAAGCATATCATGATGAAGGTAGAATGATACCTGCTCTTGTACCTTTATTGTCTAGGGTGTATAGTGATTTGGTGTGCCTGCAGTACCTGCAACCAATACCCCAAATAAAAGCATAATTTTCATACCAATATATTTGAAATAACTTGAATTCAAAGCAATAATAGAGGGCATACCCGAACTGAAGTATGGTGGGTATTGTGCTTGAAAATGTCTTTTTCTGAGGCGTGGATCTATGGGGCCTGGTTTGAACATGATGAAGTATTGATCACTGTGTTTCTTGCGGTTTTGTGATTGGGTACTCTGAGCTCCAGTTATGGGCCAATATGGTTCATTTTCAAATCATTTGTGTCTTTTGAGGGTCTGAGGTCAGAGCTAAGCTACCATCCTGAGCTTCCCTTGTCATTGCGGTCAGCCTAAGTACTCGGGATTCGTGTTGTTAGTGTCAAGTAGGACCTTAAATGTCCCAATTTTTTATTTTTGTCATTTTCTAGAGTGGGGGGTCCGTGCAAATGTGAATTTGTACGAATTTTATACCCATTTTTTGGTAGGACCACGTGGGTGATCAAGGATGGCCCGTGTGGTCCTCGTGAAAAAGGTGATTTTTGCATGAGGCCCTTGCAGTTGGGGAAATATATGTGCACTAAGTCGCGAGCCTGTATCTACTACAAGCACACAGTTAGCAGGCCTAGGTTTTTCACAGGCGTGGGGAGGCCCAATTTTCAATTTTTTTAATCATTTTTTGATCAAAATCTAATTTTTGGTGTTTTTTCTAATGGCAAGATGTTGTGGCGGGAGAGACATTGGCCAGATCTCTGTGTGGCAATGGCCCAAGACCCCCGTTCTCGGAAAATCCTAGCTTGGTACAGTTTACTGAAGTTTTTAGAGAACAACATACGGAGGTCCCAGGATGGGTTCCTGTGCTACCTGGTCCAATGTTGGAATAAGAAACGACGTGTTATGGTCCCACGTCATAGAGATGTCTTGATCCTGCGAGAGACCAACGTTTATTTTGTGACAGGTCTCTTGCCTCAAGGGGAGGCCCTTCCTTATCCACTCCCCCTTGGGGGAGTGAACATCCATCACTGGGCCGAGCTGAAGGAGCGTTGCGGTCCTAACTCAATCACCCAAGGTTGTATCCGTGAGATTTCTCTCACGGATTTGGATGAGAGGGCTTCTCTGGCGATGATAGTTCACCTATCTGGCTCAATGGAGACTCATCGAGTGTCAGGTCCGCAGATTGTTATTTTGCGCCGGCTTCAAGTCTGTCAGTTTTTTACTGGGCCCACTACGTCTATCAGGGCATGGTCACTTAGTTGGCTAAGGCCCAGAGGGGTGCCATTATGACCTTTTCTTATGTGAGTATCCTTTGTATCGCTATGTACGAGAGGGTTGTGATGTTCCGACCCTTTGTGGCGGTGCCCCTGGGTCCTTCGAGGGATCCTCGGACACGCCAATGGGCACCTGTGATGCCCCGTGGTGGTGGGGGAAAGGCAGGCCGTTACTAGGATGTAGTGGTCGAGGTGTGGTTTGAGTCGAACCCATAGGTGTTTCTTGAGTTCCCATATTCAGGGATGGACTTCAGTTGGGATTCGGCTATGGGTCTCCCTGCAGGCTATGCATGGGGTCCAGTAGGTATGACCTTTGTTGTTTTCTGCACTTTGAGGATTCTTATTGTGTATATATCTATATGTTTTTTATGGTGACACTGATACTATTTTTTGGTTTCTCTTGCAGATGTGGGTTTGGTAGGGCGTCCTACCGCTCATCTGGTAGGCAACTAGTCGAGGAGGAGAGACCCTCTTGGGGCGGGTCAGGCCCAGATTAGGAGACAGGTTGGTGCAAGGGGTCCCTCAGGGGAGGGTAGAAACACTGCAACCTCTGGTGGGGATGGTGCTCTTCTTGCATGCTCTGAGTCGGCCAAGGCATGGGTGGCAGAAATTGAGGAGTTGTTGGTTGCTGCTGATATTAGAGTGTTGGCAGTAGAGGCTTGAGCTGAGGCGGTTGATGCTTGTGCTGCAGGTCTAGTACATTCAGGGAGTCGGTTGGAGAAGTTGACCTGAGGCTTGCTGACCAGGGGTGTTGATGACCTTGAAGACATATGGCTGGAGACGGTGATGGCCCAAGAGAGGGCATATCACCTGAATTTGCATAGGGCAACATTTTCTATTGCGGGTGCAACTCCCATACTAGCACCAGGTACTCACGTGGGTCCAGATGACCCACCAGGCAGGGCTCAGCCCTAGAGATTTTGTATGGTTAGGGAAAGCACCCATTATGAGGATTCTTCCCTATATTTATGACATGTATATTTTTTATTGACATGATGATGAGTGACCTGTTTTGTATACTGGGACACATATTTTTTGATATATATATGCAAGATGTATTTTTTGGCGGCTCTTTTGATGTGTCTATGGTTGTTATTTTTGTGATGTTTGTATAAGCTTATGATGGATGTTATGTACTTATGATGCATGTTTATGATTTATGATTTTGTTTTTTATGGATGATGGTTTATACGAGAGGAATTCTAGTCTAGGATATGGCTAGCTATGCAATCGACTACCTGATTTTAATTTATTTGTATATATGTAAATGTAATGTGATCAAAGTGATGACTCAACCGTCACTTATGCAGGTATCTCCTAAATAGGTGTGAATCATGTACTTGAAAATCTTGGTTTAACTGCGATACCACTAACTGGGAATCAAGAAAGACATGTAGATGGCTAATGCCCTAGTTGGAAGCATCGCTCAGCATCCCGATGACTACATCATATTCTACTTGATTATTGGTAGCTGATCCGATACATACACCGTTGGTGAGGAATGGTGATCGGTCAGGAGAGTATATAGCCTAGGCGGCTACTGCTAGATTTTGTGACCATCGAAAGGCTCCATCAGCAAATCCAAAATAGTGGATGGGGGGACGATCTGTTGGGTCCCTATATTACTAGTGTAGTCCCTTATTTTTGTTAGTGCAGCCCCCTTAATGTTATTTTTGTACCCCTGTAACCCCAATATTGTTATTATTGTGCCCTTACATTATTATTGTTAGGTCGGCTAGGATTATATTGTGACCCCATGGACTCCTATATATAGAATGAGGTTTTGTAATTTGTATCATCCAAGAATTGTTCATTTATGTAATTTAAAGGAGTTTTCCCCCTCGAATTGGTTTATTTCTAAGGCGTTGATCTCTATTTTCTTCTATTTTGGAGCTAGTTTCATAACATTTGGTATCAAAGCTTTGGATTCTAGGATTTCGCTTCTCCAAACGGGTCATTGTGGAATTTTCGCAATAAATTTTTTTCTACGAAGGTTTAGAAGCTGAAATTTTTATCACGCAAATCCTAAATCCTAAGGAAGGTCGTGTAAAAATTTCATATCTTGATTCGCAATATTTTCAGAGATATGATCTTTGTAAGTTAGGGATTTTTTAGGCTCCCGAATTTCATCGTAAAGAGGTGACGGTGGGAAAATCGTCATAAATATATCTTTGAGCATCGGATTGGAATTATGTAAAAAAAAATTGCAAGTACACGGACTGTAGTTTCCTATGTGTCAATTTCAGAGCCGAAGGAGGAAACAGTGACACGTGGCACGTCGTACAAGTTCGCTCTACTGAACCAGTCCATAATTAGGTCATTGTGGGAGACTGGGCATAAATTTGCCTTGAAGAATCCAAATTGGGTCAGACCTATGGCATTTGAAAGAAGATTCAGAGGGCTAATGCAGGACCAAATTTCAGATATTGAAGATCCTAAATCTCAGATATAATTCAGTTTCAATATTGAGCTCCTCAAAAGCAAGAAAAAGGTGTGTATTTTTTTTTTTTCCGAATTACATAAGCCTTGTTTGAAGAATCAGTTTGAATTGATTCCAAGGGCATATTGTAGAATAGATATCAGTATTGGGTTATAAAATGCCCCCTCAAAAGAATTCAACACCCATTAAGCCTTCAAAAGGCTCTACTATGAATCATGAAGACAAAGAAGTGCAACATGACATATCAAAATTACACGAGCAAGTGCACCAAATTTCGCTCTCGCAAAGAGCAACAAAAAATGAAATGGAAGTTTTGAAGAAAGGTGTGGAAGCTAAGATGGATGGTTTGAAGAAAAGCATGTAATCTAAGATGGATGGTTTGAAGAATGGCATGGAAGCTAAGATGGATGGCATGGAAGCTAGCATGGAAGCTAAGATGGATCACTACTAAAAAATGATGAAATTAGTGACTAGGTGACTAAAAAAGTTAGTCACCGCATTTATTTCAAGTGAATTACTACTAAATTTGAGCAATTTTAAGTGACCAAACTAAAAATTACTAAGTCAAACGAATAAATTAGTCTTGGGATAAAATATACGACTAGATAATAAGTGACTAAACTAAAAGCGACTAACTTAAATGACTAATTAGTCGTTTAAGTTAGTCATTTTTAGTTCGATCACTGAAAATTGCTCAAATTTAGTAGTAATTCACTTGAAATAATTGCGGTGACTAAATTTTTTAGTCACCTAGTCACTAATTTCATCATATTCTACTGGTGTAGAGGATTCAGAGGTTGTTATAAATTGGCTGAAAGGTTATACTTCCTTGAATATTTCTTTATTGGATTAATAGATGATTAGAGTTACAGAGTTGATTAGAACCTTCAAAGTTATATCATTTGATCACATTCACAAGGAATTAAATTTAAAGGCTTAAAACTGAGTCAAATACATTATGAATTTGTGGGTTTTTAGCGATGTTGTTACATACCATGGTTGATTATTGCACTAGATTCATAGAGACAATGATTTTATTAATTTGAATTCAAATTATGTTGATTTAAACTTGGTTAATTAATATAAATCTAGATTACTCTAAAACCATATTATTCTATAAAAAATTCTATAGATGCATGCATTAGAAAATTTTGGACAAAACAATAATAGCGCATTCACATTCTTAGAATGTGCACAAACTATTATTAGCAAATCATACATAATAACATTTTTTGTGGCTCTTTATGTAGAATAACAAGTCACAGCTCCCATATCTAAGTTGAAATCTTAATATCCCTTAAAGAGGATCTTTGTGGTTTTTTATGGTTGATTCATGTTCCTTGAACTATATAAGCTTTATTTAGGGCCTAAGGCCCTCTTTTCTCCTTCCCTTGAGATAGTACATTCCCAAATACCTATTATTATCATGTAAATAATAACAATGGTGATAAAGATCCCCCATAGAGGCCAAATGTCCCATAGAGATGTCATGTGTGGTAATTCAAATACTTGTTCAAAAATATTGATCATGGGAAGATTCAAATATGACCCAAGCATAAGGAAAAATATTGATCATGGGAAGATTCAAATATGACCCAAGCACCTTATGATCCTTCCTTGATCATGGTTAAGGTTGCAAGTGCCATACATGGTGCAAAAAACCTCATAATGATATTGAGGCCAAACTTAGAGGTCCCAAGTCCCAACTATGGCATAAAAAATCTTCAAATAACATCCTTAATACACTTGAAGGATAAATATATCTTAAATAGGATATTTGTGGTGATTTGAGGCCTTATTCACGTCAATTAAACTAGAGAAATTTTGTTTAGGGACTAAGGATCTTGTTTTCCTTCCCCATCCATAATAGAAGCCATTAAACCCATTCTTATTATACAATAATACATAATAATTGTGCCCGTGTTACCATTCTCATATTTTGTTAATGAACTTGTTTTGCAATCCTTAACCAAGATATACACCCTAACTCCCTCTATGATATGGAAAACATCATAATGGAATCATCCTAGATGGATCCTAAAATCTCCCAAAGAAGATTTATATTTTACTTTATGGTCTTTTTAATTGCGTCACAAAGTCCATTGTGATTCCATGATTCCATTTGTAAGGGACTGAACAAAAATGTTACTCGACGGGATTCCCAAAATAGGCGATTGTGCTTGAATTTATATTGTTCCCTATGGTTTTTTTAATTGTGTCATGAAATCAAAATCCTTGTGATTCCATTTTGCAGAGACAAAACAATAGTGTTACTCAGCACGTTGGATTCTGGAAGCTCCTTGAACTTAGAAAAAAATAGTGAGCTCTCCTGGCCTCTCGAGAGAAAATTCCAATCCCAGAACCCCCTCCCCCACTCACACAACAACGTATGGTGATAGGTTCATTCCCAGTAGAATAGGGTCTGGGCTCAATGGATTTTCCCTCATCGAAAATAGCCTCAGCATTTGCCTTCGCCCACTCACTCCGCTGCCGAGGGTTGTGATGATGTATCTTCATCCTTTATGTGTGAACACTCCACATTTCTGAGAAACAAAATATTTGTGGATGATATTGTTGGCCCAGCCACTCGTACCAGTTCAGAGAAGTCCACATAAATCTATGGTGGTCTCAGGGATTCGATCAAGCCACCTATGAGTCCAAGCAAGAATATTTTCACATTTAAGAATGACCATGGAGGAAAAATCCTGGTTTGCCTTACTTTGCTTCTCCTATTGGAAGTGAGGGGATTTTCTCATCTAATGTCAAAATTCCATGCAAGTCGACTTGGAAGATAAATCGTTCCCCTTACAAGGTAGGCTTCTTATGTCTTTTTCTGATGTAGGATTTTCTTAGATCTATTGTAATCTTCTAAAGAAAATAGATTGATCTATGTCAACAGTTTTCAGCTTTTGATTATTAGAAGGATAAGGTCCTTGGGTTGAACATAGGGGAAATATTATAACTAAACAAGAGAAAAATCCATTTTTCCTTTCTATGGTTTTTATCAGAAAGAAGGTTGGGTGTATTTTAAAGGCAAACAATAACCACCATACAGTGAGCATTGGCATCTTGTCTATTAAATGGGAATAATGTGATATTTAAGAGACAGGATGAAAAAGGAAATAAGCCAATGACTCACTACGTGGTGATTTTTATTTTCCATGCTTTAAAAGCCCCTATGATATGTATATACAAGCTAATGAGATTTTATTGTTCTTCCTCCCTTATTGGGAAGTTGATTTGGAGAGAGCTTGAGTCACTCATATTGCTATGAGCAACACTATAATGCAAGTTGGTGGATTGTAATGATTAAAATTTCCTAAAATGGTTGGTGAAAATCACGGTGACATGTGGTAGAAATAAATTTTAGCTTTGAACTTCACCAAGTTAAAAAAAGGACCTTAGCTCTTTACTACTTCTAACTATGATTGAGATTTGGATTTGATTACAAGCTTGCTTTTGTTCACTGTGTTGGCTAAATTTTTTACATGTATAGGCTATAAAATTTGGTAGTAGATTATATTTCCTAGCTTGGATTGATTGCACATCCAATGGTTAGTAGGGTCTTTACCTTGGTGGAGATAGTGTCCACTGTAAGATATGCATACATTGTAGGTTGGACATTTTCGTCCTATGGCATCGGTCTGGGAGATACTATTTCCATTCAATGGTGAAAAATGCATTCCATTTTTATGTAATAAAAGGAATTCCCATTTTCGCACTTGTTCATGGTAGTGCTTTTATAGTCAATGAGATTTGTGTATATTTACCAAGCCATCCTAGAGGCTAGAGTAGGGTCCAATGAAGAAGATTGTAGAGTGTGCATTAAACCTAGGCCCTCTCAACTGAAAAATCACATTCAACAATTTGGAGAAGAGATTTCTATCTTACTATCTTAAAAAAATGCATAACCCTATTTCTTAACAACTTATATTTAGACAATGATTGGGATTTAATTTTATTACAAGCTTGTTTTTGTTAACTATTGTAGCTAAAATTTTACCTGAATAGGGCTATACACATGTTCAGTTTGTATCCAACTATAACATATGGTAGTATAATAGATTGCCCAACTTGGATCAATAGAAAATCAAATAGTCAGCAATGTCTTTACCTTGGTGGAGATAGTGCCTACCGTAGGATATGCGTACATAGCAAGTTGGATGATTTGCTCCTGTGGAGCTGTTTGGGAGATCTCTGTCCTTTAAATTGTGAAAAGTGATTTCCATTTTGATATGATAAAAGGAATGTCTATTTTACTACTTTATCATGGTAGTGATTTTATATTAAATCATATCTGTAGTTAGTAGAACATGGACTAGTGAAGAAGAGTGTAGAGTGTGCATTTTTATATAGGTCCTCTCAACTGAAAATCACATTCAACTATCTAGAGAAGGGACTTCTATCTTACCAGCTAACCACCCCCTCCCTTCACACAAAAGAAAAATAACCTAGAACATGGACCAACTTGGAGTCTTAACCTAGGTGGAGATGGTGCCCACCATGGGATATGCATGCATTACAGGTTGGATGATTTCCTCTTTTGACATATGTCTAGGAGATACTCTTCTTAAATTGTCAAGAATGCTTGCCATTTGTTGTGATAAAAAGAATTTCATTTTCCAACTTGTTCATGGTAGTGATTTCCAAGCCATCCTAGAATATGGACCAATGAAGAAGAGTGTAGGGTGTGCAATTAAACCTAGATCCTCCTCCATACTTAAAATCATATTCAACAATCTGGAGAAGAGGATTCTCCCTTACACAATTTATAACCAGACCATGATTGAGATTTTATGTGATTACAAGCTTGTTTTTTTTGACATTGCTAGCTAATGTTTTACCCGATCAAGGTTATACACACATTCAATTTGTTTTTTACTATAAATTTCAGCAGTAGACTAGATTGTGTAGCTTGCATTGGTTGCATATCCAATGGTCAACAGAGTCTTTACCTTGGTGGAGATGGTGCCCACTATAGGATATTCATATAATGCAGGTTAGATGATGCTCTTTTCATTCAATCATGTATAAAGAGATTTGGTTTGATTAGAAGCTTTTTTTCTTTTGTTCTGCTAGCTAAAGTTATAACATTTGACAGTAGAGTAGATTGCCCATCTTGTATTGCTTCAATATGCAATGGTTATCAGAGTCTTTTCCTTGATTGAGATAGTGGCCACCATAGGATAAACACACACTACTAGTTGAATGATGTCCTTCTATGGAATATGCCTAGGAGATGAGTTCCACTCAATTGTGAAAAATTCTTACCATGTTGATGTAATAAAGGGTGTCCATTTTCCCAGCCGTTCATGGTAGCAATTTTATAGTCAATGAGATCTTCATAGATTCCCCAAGTTGTGCTAGGACCTGGACTAATAACGAAGAAGAGTGCAGGGTGCAGATTTAAACCTAGGTTTTGTCAATTGAAAATCATAATCAACAATTTAGAAAAGAGACTTTTTTCTTGACCGACATTCGATTGATTCCAACTTTGAATTGAAATTTATATTCGACTACCATTTCTAACTTTTTTCTGCTTAGTTTTGTCAACTGTGATGCAACCAAAATAGAAGGAAATTTTTTGGGTTGTTCAAAAGAACCTCAACGACTTAGTCTAATACCAATCTTGTCCAGAACTGATTCCAACATTAAGATGATGAAATAATACATGCATCTGGGAAAAGCTAATAATATCATCTCAATAATTGATATCTTTAAATTTGAAAATTAGTCGGTAAAAGACAACATATAGGGTATCATATATAACACTGAACAACAATAATGGTTGTGATATTTTCTAATTATCAATAAGATCTTCAGGCTTTCCAAGAGGTTGGCAGGATTGGTGACTCTTCTTTTATAAGTCCCCTTTGTCCCTTTATGTTTAAGAGGACATTGGTAGTCAAGTCTGCTTCAAGAAGATATGGGGGGGAATTATAGTGTCTAAACATGCTTAGAAAGAGGCTCTTTTGGTTTTGGGACCAAATTTGTGGAGAGAAAGTTCCACCTCCTAATACAAAATAAAATACATGACAAAGAATGTGGTCTCCAAGATTGGCTTTCATTTGCATAGAATAACTTAAACCCTATGATGGATTCAATCCGTTGTTGCTAATGGCTTTCAACGAAGTTACTATATGACTTGCTTTTTGAAATAAGTTTGTAATCATGGGCATGTTTTTTCATTTTGTCCAAGCAAGGTTGTGAAGTGGAGAAATATGGAAAATTGGGGGTGTTGAAGAGTGGAATGGGTCCAGTTATGGCATGTAAAGAACCTCAAGTCACTCAATCTCCTCAGTCTTAGATAGTGAATGCCAAAAAGGAGCAGGATGACATTGCAGGTGACAATGAGCACTCAAAGATGCCATTTCATTTGAATTGCAATGGAGCAGTGAGTCATCCTTCAATGAGCAATACTTCTAGTACCAACCCTACTTCTACTTCTTCTCCTCTTCCTGCCTCCTCCCCTTCATCCTCATTACTTAGAAGGTTTCGAAGGAAGGATGTGTTTTTGTATGCCAATATTCTGCGATCAAGGAATAATTTTTCAGATGCACTTGGACTCTATGAAATTTTTACGGAAACAGAGCCTACCAATGTCGATGCTCACATTGGAAAAGGAATTTGTCTCCATATACAAGGTCTCATTCCGAAGGCATTTGAATGGTTTACAAAAGCTATTGCGCTTGATCACCAGAATGTTTTGTGCTCTCATGCACTGTGGAGTTTTGTACAAGGATGAAGGGCTCTTGCTAGATGCAACAAAGGTTTGTTTCTCACATCAAACACTATTTAGAGTTTTTTTTTTTAATTTCTTCTTCTATGTACTCATCTTTTGCATTACTTGTTCGTTCAAGCTTCTATATAGTGGTAGGTGTTTTATAATGGATTTTGAAACCGAATGCATTTGAATATTTTGGGATGACAAAAATATATCTATAGTAATCATAGCATCAATATAGAAATGTGAAAATTACATGAGCTCTGTTTGAATTAATTTATTTAAAAAAAGTGTCAATCCATATACATTCGATTGACATAATTTTTTGGATGGCATTGTTGGAACTGTGAAGTTTCAACCAAAGTAAACTTTTCTAAAATTTATTGTTAATGTACTAAGCCTTTTTAAGGAATCTTTTCCTGTTATCATGTCAGTCAATGCTGATGACATGGATTGATTGAAATGGCATGGTCATCTAATAAATTGTGGTGTCACACTTCTACACACGTTTGCTACAAAGAAACCTGGAACATAAATGATAAGAGTTTGAACTTGTTGCCCTTCCATCAAATAGGAACTCTTGAGTCCTTGGCATGGCATCCTAACAACATTCACAGGTTGGGTTATTTCAGACAAAGGTATTTATTGTAAAGTATCGATACTCTTTAAAACTGCCCAAATGAATGACTTTGTTTTAGGGGTAAATATATACCATATTTAACTAACATATCACATTGGATTCATTTTCTTGGCAGTTTATCGTTTTTATTTATTTATTTAATGTGGCATTCACATTACCATAAATTTTGTAGAATCCATATTAGTATATGCTTTTCAAAAGGCTACATTGCAAAAGAAAAACATTTAGATTTGGTTCTTCCTACTTAGATGTCCTGATGACTACAACATGCATCAATACAGAAGCAACTTTAGAAAGTGGATTTGCAACAAAAAAATTATAAATCACCTGGACAACTTCTTATTTAACAGAATTTTTTCATGGAAATAATAATCAAGGTAGTAAATGTGTCATGGAAATAATAATCAAGGCAGTAAAAAATAAGAACATGGTTTTGAATTTTGAAAAACATGAAAAGCTCAGAATGCTTTATTTTTGTCCATTGAAAAACATATAAAGCTCGGAATGATTTCTTTTTGTCCAATTAAATTGTTCAATATTTCCTGGAAGTGGGTTTTGAGGTTCAATTTCATTGGATCATCCAAGAACAATTTGTCATGGGAAAAATGTGGAGGGCCTAGTAGAAACCTATATTGCATGGGAATTCACTTGCCCCTCTTTCTCTTGTGCTGGATATAGCGTTGTAGGAGTGTGTGCTTGACTTGGGTAGCTACAGTTCCAAGTGCTCCCAAGAATGTTCCTAGCACTCATGGGAACACTCTCCATATGGTTGAAAGATGACTAATTATTTTCCTTTTTCTAAAAATATTGTGGACTTCGAGGGTTTAGAGCTTATAAAACCTCCAATCCATATTGTTTTATTATTCTAATTTTCATTGACTCATTTCATTCATTTCTAATTAGGGTTTTGAGAATTTCTCATGGCAATAAAAAACAACAATAGATAGTAGAATTGTTTCTGTTTTTTTTTAATTGCTTTACTTGTCATAGACTTCAACTCTATTTAGTTTTTCAGTTTCTAGTATCCCTTTTATAAATTAGGCACATGGCCTATCTTGTAAACATTATTTTATACATGCTCTAAGTCTTTGGTGACAATGGCCTATTACATTTCATATTCTACTCCTTCCAATCTAGTTCATAATTTTATGATTGCTAGATGGATTATGTTCTTTGGTTCAACTTCATTTCCTATTCTACTTTATGCAATTTTTTTTTGACTTTGTAACTTCTAAATAGTTTACCACTAGTTATGAAGTCTTGAGTCTTGTACTAAATTTTTGATGTTCTAATCTGCTATGAATCACAATTTTAAGCTCTTAATAATATCTTATTGCCTATTATTAGCAAAATTTACATTCTCCACAATTAATTTGGCATTCTATACATTTTTTTGAAGGTGTTGGCACCAAGGCTAGGAACTCTATCCATCATAATACTCATTCCATTTGCACAACCATGATGGATTAGAAGGGGCTAACATGTTCTTTTTTTTGGTAGTTAGGGTGGGTGGGGTGGGGGAAATATTGCCACCCTCTTTACCAATGAGCTAGGTCATGTTGTACAAGCCCTCTTTATTTGAAAATATATGCATCATAATATATAAGTATATGCGTATAGAATGTCCCTGGGAATGCTTCGTTCCCAAGTCTTTTTTGTAAAATATTGCTTTAAAAATCTTGCAAAGTTCGAAGGCCTCTTGGCTTTACATGATTTGCAGATTTGAAAGTAAAGGAAGCTAAAATCAGTATAGACTCCATAGTCAAGCAATTGATTTGCTTTGTCAATTCCTTGAGATTGATAACTATTGGTGGTTGTTGTGCATGTGTCTCAATAGCCTTATGATAATTTTCACAAATCTAGAGTTAGTATTGTGCAATTTCTATTTAAAAAGTTTAGAGATTATGTTGCATAATCCTTGTTTGGTTTAGCTAATTTTTTCTATTTTTTGTAGTGTCATGGGTGCGAATCTTGCAAAACAATATTTGTTTTACTAAGAGTTTGATTTCCTTTTGCATGAATTGTTCTATTTTTAATTTCAAACATCGTTGGATTGCCTCCTCCCATCACATTGTTGCTTTGTTCACTTGAAATGCTGCAAATGCTAATATATTTCTCTTTGTAAACTTCATAGCATTCTTGATGGTGGCTCTCATATCTTATGTTAGTAGTTGAACCTTTATGAATGAATTTGTTGATGTCAAAAATTTTGTGGTTCTATTTCTCATGCATGACTTTGATGTCTTCAATGTTGCATAGTAGGTCTATTTATGTTATGGTATGTTCCACTCATTGGAGAAGTGAAAACATGTCACTTGTGGCCATTTGGTTCTATTCATATAGAATTTTCCTTGATTTTGACTATTTGGGCCCAAGGTAGAATAATTGAGATACATCGACATTGTTCTACATTATGGTCTTCCTTCATTTTGGATGCATACATTTGAATCACAATAGTGAAAAACTCGCATTTGTTGCTACCTCATGCTACTTACTTAGTTTGAATGTTGCTTTTTCTTCAATGAATTCTTCCCACAATTGTTGATTCTCGACCTCTTTGAGTGCTTTAAGTGCGAGAGTCTTGGAAGCACCTTTGATAGCACACTCTTGTGACAAACCTGTTTGGGAGCACTCTTTGGGGTATGCAGAAGTTCTCCATGCCTCCATGGGAGGCACTCTCACAAGTGCACTTCTCTAGTGCTTTTGGAGTGAACTCGAGGAACCTAGAGCACTCCCTAAGTGAGCCAAGAGGTTTACTTGAGTGACTAGGAGTGCTCTCACCATTAAAAAAATTCTCACGAAGAATTCTTTTGCTTAGTGAAATTGCTTTTACAAAATTTCACATTTGTAGGGTTTTTTTCATGAGAGGCCTTTATAGCCCCACAACTCATTGTTATGGAGAGCTCGAAGGGGAGTTTAAAGGATACCATAATCATTATTGTTGAAGATATGAGAGGCAAGGTTTGTGTTTTCTCTTGCTTGTCTTTTTTTCCCTTTGTGTTGAATGCTCTATTCCATACTCTTCTCATTACTTTTCCTTCATTCTATTGCAGGTTTTTTTCAAAAAGCATGTTGGGTATATGGTGTATTCTTCCATCTTTTAATGATGGTGTCAATTGGCAATACCAATGATGGGAATGGATTTGAGAATATTTGAAGTTTGTGGTGAGGATGACCCATTCCATGGGGAGGGACTTTTGGATTTGTGATATATTTTATTCCATCATAGAGGTGTTTGATTTGGTGTTGACCATGGAATGGGGGAAACTCCTCCTAGAAGATTCTAGAGTTCATTTTCGGTCAAATGGCTCTAAGTGCAATCAGATGAAGAGATCTATGTTTTGAGAGATTTATCTTCGAACCATTTCTTTTTATAGTCTAACTGGGATGCCTCTTGCCAAGATTCTTGACCTCAAGCTAGTGGAAGAATAGCCTTTGAGACCTCCTTAGTAAAGAAAAATTATCTATTGTCTCCACCTCTCTCCAATAAGGTGCACATCTCCTTGGACCTTGTTGTGCCCTTCTTTGGAGGACCTCCCAGTTCAAGGATTTGTTGCTGAATGCTAATGACATAAAAAATTTAGACCTCATATGTGCTTTTCCTTTCCAAAATATCCCCCACCACGAATTTGCTTATGATCCCTCTTCTTCATACATAGAATTATCCAAGACTTGTCATGAATTTACCTGAAGAATGGTTTTTGGAAGACCTCCCATTTCAAGGATTTATTACCTAATGCTAATCACATAAAAATTTTAGACTTCATAAGAGATTTGACTTTCAAAAATTTCCCCCAACAAAAAGTTTCTTATGTTCCCTCTTCTTCATACATATTATTATCCAATACTTGTCATGAATCTACCTGAAGAAGGGTTTCTGGACCATACTTAATAGATATCCTCCATTTTTAATTTGATAGGACACTACGCCAACTTCCTAATATAGCCTTGAGAATAGTTAGCATCAATACCTTCCAAGCCAAGGACATCAACACTCAACCAACTTCCTAGTCATAGGGTTGGAGTAGTTGTCCCTGCCAAGTTTGTTAGTACAAACATTTCTTGATCATTCAATAAATTTAGCATATGTTAGGAAAGATGGAATTTCCTTGTATATTTATAAGAATAATTGGGTGATTACAAGAACCGAGTAATGGTGTGGTTGGTCTTGAAAAGTAAAAATTCATTTTCTTTCAAGAGTTTGTTACGGTCTTCAATTGACCAAGCAAGACATGGCCTCCAAAGATCCACTCCTCCTCAATAATATAGTCCTAAAGTTCCATGTGAGGAATATCCAAGGTCTGTTGAAACTTGAAGCAATTCCCTATGACCATTTATCTTTAAGGAAAATTTATCAAAGTATCCTTAATAGACATTTTTCAATTTTAGTTCCTTAATCTCTATATGACAATTCCCTTGCTGAGTATTACAACAGTGGCAAAATTCTCTGCAATTATTATTTGTTGTTGGAAGAATGAAGCAAAATGACTAAGATCCGCATTCTCTTGTTCCCTTCTTTACGTTTATTAACTCTGGCAAAGACTCTTAAGAGACAAATACCATTGTGGATTAAAGAGTCCAAAATAATATAAATTTGTGTGACAAGATTGAGGGACTTATCTAGAAGTGAATTAGCCTCAATATTGCAAATGGAAGACTTAAGCTTTCTAGGTTCTGCCTATTCTTGAGCTGTAAGTTAATTTTCTTTCTAGGTTGCATTTACCATGTGTTTTCCACCTTCTACATTCATGTGTTTTTGTTGAAGCACATATTCTCTATCTAGAATGGTTGATGGGTTCAATGTATATGAACTGGGAAAATTTTGACTTGACCAAGTTATAATGGCATGATTTGGGAAACTAATTGCATGAGTTGACCAAGGGTTGGGAATAGTGTTTGACATTATTGACTTGGAATGTTGGAACTACTGCCAAAGATTTTGTGAGTTTCCAACATTGGGCTCGACTAACCCAGACTTAGTCAGGTCAACAATATGGTGTTTCTAGGGCAATTCATCGCTTTGGGCAGGGTCAATTTTTAGGGCTTGGTATCTCCTTCTACCTTGTCATTCATGTTTTTTAGGAAATGAATTAGAGCTATCTTCATTTTTCTTGGAAGTAATAATTATAACATCCTAAGGTGTGAGGGGAGTATTTGAGTTTATTTATCTAGAAATAACAATCAAAGGGGTTGTGACATACTAGTATGATAGGAAAACTCATTCAAATTGGGTGAATCTTTTGCCTTATCCCCATTATAACTATAATATCCCTTCTGGAACGTGTAAGGTAACTTGAAACACAAATGGCTTCTTATTTGTGAAGCTTCTTTTTAATTGAGCTAATTTATAACCCTTTGGAGTTCCTACCATCTTCTTTTCGCAAGGATACTAATTTTTGGTAACCATTTTAGTCTATGCACTCTGTGTCTTGGAGCCAAAGGATATTACCTTGAAGTTTGAACCCTTGTAAGAAATAGTTTGATGGTTTCATTCGTTTGTCCCTGGAGTGCTGGAATTTGTGGTATGCTTAAGCTTTGAGACGTTCTTGTCTTCACTAAATTATCAACTTCATCACTACAGTATGGATTTGGGTGCTTTTTTTATGAATAATGACCTTCCATAGCTCAACCCTGTGCATGCTGATAAATCATCCATAAATTTGTCGCAGGTGTTTCTCTTTGTAATTTTGTTGTGACCCCATCTTCATGAAAGAAACATTCAGATAAATTAGGCTTAGATCAGGGCATTTTGCTGGGGTCTTTTTAGCGAGCTTTAGGATCCCATTCAAGATGGGAATACTCTTGGACAGGTAGGGTATTGATAAATATATCATCATGTTGTGGCAGACATTATTCAAGGAAATCTGAGGGGAGCTAATACTTGACTGCTTCAAGCCATAGATCCATTGTTATCCTCAATTTCGTAAGTTCCAACGTTTCTGGATCAAACCTAGGAACAATTTTATGCTGGCCATCAACATCAGCGTTGCAGACTGGGGACTATTTTATATGAGAAATTAAAGCTACCCGAATATAATTTATAGTTAGGAGAAGAAACTCCTTTGAATATCAATTATCATACCTATGAATAATAAGGGACAAACCTAGAAATGATTTTGCTCACTGTGTAGTTAATCAATTATGGTTTTGCATAAGTCCTCTTGTTTTCCTAGATATTGGCTTATTCTTTCAATATGACAGGACTATTCATCTTCAATAAGGATGCCTTCAAAAAATGGAATGGGCCTTTCTGCCTTTGTCTCATATGGTTCACAAAATGGCTTGATGATATGATCAACCTTCTTTTATTCCTCATCAAAGTCCATGTCATATGTAGGATGATTGTCAAAGAAAAAAATATCAGATCTTGCACTGTTTTGTTCAAACTTAATAGGCAATGCTGATTGGAGATGCACATAATTATGGGTGCCAAAGTTCCTACCATATTCAAAATCACAGATAGGAGTGTTGGTCTCTTGAACCTTAAGGGATCTTCAGGATTTACCTTCATTAATGAGTGTCTTATTACTCTCATTATCAGGAAAACTAGAACTATAGTCTGGTCCATTATCTCCATCTACGCTCAGGATTTTGTCATATGTTGGTTGAATTTAAATTTTACAGTGTAGAAAAAAGGCATGACATGATACCCATGTCATCACGTGCTAAGTCTTCTAGGGTGATTGCAAGAGTGGTAGAAAGTTTTTTCCTACCCTCCTACTGATATTCCTCTGCATTCAGGACCTTTTCTCACACTATCAATCATTTGGAAATATGGACTTTTCAAGGGGGAATCAAATGAAGAGAAGTGTAGCAGGCCAGCTAAACAAGCCGAAAAACTTATCAGAAACTTTTCTTTGTCTTCTTCAACAGGGTGGTCATTAACACTACCTCAAAATGAGTAATGGCTAGACTAAAGCATCCCACTGTTTGCACATCACAATCTGTCTTAGGAACATACCTCTCTTTATCTCTACCACACTCATCATTAGCATCAAAATGCAGCGTAGGTGTTATATTTTTGTTTTGCTCAAACTCAGAATGCAATTTTGAGTTGCCAAATGTGTTTCCATGAATGCCCATAGCTTTATTACCCTCACTTAGACTTCTACATGATCGGAATATGCATGTTTATGAGGATGTCCTATTATTGTATTATTCTTTGCTTCATTTTACCCTAGATTTAGCTATGGCATTTTCTAGGAGTTGTGTTTGCACTCCCACATTATACTCGTACTAATTGTATCTTTCAGTCCCATTGACCTATTTATTGTCATTATTTGGATATATAAAATTATCTTATCTTATCTTATCTCACTTTCTTCTGATCAAAATATATTTTTGTAACTTGAGAAGCATGTTCAGGTTTCAATGCATCTCCAAAAATATTATGGTTGGATGTGTTTAGGGCTTCATCATATTTGTTGCCTGATTGTTCTTCTAGTCAAAAGTGAGAAAAATGTGACACATCCATATCATCATAGTCTGAGCATTGCAGGTGGTCTATACACTAGAGAAAAAATGGAAAGCAAGGCCTTCATCATCAAGTACTTCTAAATCTGTGCAGTGGTCTTTATGGAAATCATTTCTTACTTGAATTTTCTCTGAAATATGACATAGATGCCTTGTCATTGACAAAGATCTATCCTGTTGTAGTGTTGGATTGCTCACTATCTACAGTAATGCTGGGGTTAGAATCTAAGAGTTGATCTTCTTGTGAATCTGGGATGTCTTCTTTCGGATACCCCCATTCCTCTGCTATGTCTAGTTCTAGCAATCGTTTGGACAACATGATGGGTTGATTGATGTTGAAAGGGTCTTAGTGAGGTTTCAGTAGCTCATATTTTAAATGGAACTGATTTATTTATAATCCTAACATTATCTTCTATTGTTGCAAATGGAGTACAATGGGACAACTTCAAGCCTCTAGCTTCACTAGCTGACAGTGTTTTCCCTAATCCATTAGGGGAATTTTAAGGCCTAAAATGGGCCTCCTAAGAAAATAATAAAATAATAGATAAACCAATAAAATAATATTTATGAATTTTCATTTTAATTTTTGCACCACAATCCATGTAACCATGGTTAAATTCAATTGAAAAGGTGTACCAAAATAAAATTAATAAAAAAATTGTATTGATGTGGCTATAAATAAGAATGAATTTTTCAAGAAAATGTCATTATCATAAAACAACTAATGCATTTTTTCTTTATACTTAAATAAATTAAAATAAATTATAAATATAAATTCATAAATTCTTAATTGTATAATATATTATTAATTAAAATTTATATCATTTAAATTATATAATAACAGGTAATTAATATGCTATATAAAAATAAAATAAAATAATGTAATAAATGTAATATATTATTTTATGTAATTTTTTTATATTACATATTGAATTAATTTGATTTATTACATAAGAAAAAACAATATATAATATAAAAAAGAATATAATATATATTCTATAACATTTATATTATTTTTCATTATATTATGTATAATGATATATATTATTAATATAATCATAATGAAATGAATTTAATTGTATTTAAAAAAAAGTATTGAAATATATTTAATGTATATTTACAAGTATAATATAAGATTTATATATATAGAAATTTTAGAATTTTTTTTGCCCCAAACTAATTTGAACCTAATATATATTTTTTTAACATACAAAATTAATGTATATTTCTTCATCATATAAAACCAATATATATTTTTTCTTTAATTTTAATATGTTTGTATTGTTATTAATATTATAATAATATTATTCATAAATTTGATTTATCATAAAATTATAAGGTTATATCTTTATTTATCTTCCTTTCATATGTATAATATATATGTATAGATATTAACTTATAATTAATTTAAAATTATAATATTAAATAAAATAAGATGAATATATAATTTAAAAATAAATATATCAAAATATACAAATATAATATTTATTGAAAAATGTGTAATGACATGAAGATTATGTAAGGATATTCATTGTTTCTTTCAAAAATATGAAATGACAATAATAATATTTTATTCAAAAAATATTAAATGACATTTATTATTAGTACTTTACTTTATAACTTTAAAAGTACTTAGAGCACTACCATGGCTAACCATGAGTTTTTATCCACCATTGATGATGTAACAAGTAACTACCTTTAACTCAAACAATTCCACATCAACCATTGGGGATGATGTCATCCCCTAAAATGTGATTGGTTCTCATAAAGTGAATTTTGATTGTACATTTTCCTTAGGAGGCCCATTTTAGACCTTAAAATTCCCCTAATGCGTGTTTCTAGTTCATAGTTGGACTTAGGATATTAATATTTTACAGACACATTCAATGTGCTTTTTCCAAGTTGAGGCACCTACTCTATACTAAGTTGTTGGATGTTGGCTCAGGGGCATTTACATTATCTTCCCTATAAGAGATACAAGCAAGTGATGACAACATATTGTATAAACGTCTGGTACTGAACTTGTTGATTTCAATTGCTAAATCATTGGAGACCTGGGAATATATCTCATAGAGGATAGAATCAACAAGAGTTACATATGCCTCCGGTATATCTTGGAAGCTATCACCATCTTTACCCCTAATAGCTGTCATTTTTTTATCATATTTATCCATTGTTTTCTGATGAACTATATGTCCAACAGATTTTAAGCTAGTATCTGACATGATACTCTCTTCCCTGAAAGAAAATCTGAGCAATATCTCTAAAGGAACAGCCTACAGTATTCATTCTTCTAAGAAATTTCAAAATATTATTTTTAAGACCATTCAAATTTTCTATGTTACCAACACTTGATGTGCATTCTAGCCCAAGCCTTTCTTTTATATGCATGCAGTGGGCCGACAAAAGTTTATATAAGAAACCAAGTCATTACTTATTAGAAACATCCAGTGTAGTATACACAAAGGAGGAAAGAACCTTCAAAACCTCCCCCAAATGCTCCAAAAGTTCATTCCAATGCACTAAAATTCCCTCTTTAATTTACACAAGCACCTCTGATCTCTTGACTCCACAAGTGTTTGCTAATATTAATCCATTTAATAGAACACTATTTTTCTCCACTTTGACAGACTTGGCCAAAGTAAACGCTACCCTTTGTATGTATCCAATATCTCCACACAAATTCCACCTCTGCACCCTCAATGTAGTGTTGATCTGACTTCTTGTTAACACATTTAACATTCAACAAAAAAATTTCTGCAGGCTTGTTAAGTCCTTGACCTACTAGCACCTTGTTTCTTTCATCCATGTACAGTAGAACCTCACATTTTTTAAACTGAATAACATTCTCTAAATCTAGATGTCTCACATCAGTTTCCCCAAAAGACTTCACAGAACCGTAACCTCTTCTACCAGCCACAAAGTCTTTGACCCAGTGGCAATAACCTGGCTCAACGTGCTCTTTAGCAGCCAATTCATGTATCTTTGGTTCTGTGTAGTAGTCTAAATGCTGAAGTTTAGGCATAAAGGCTTCAATGTTTGCACCATGCTCATATACTATTAGTGGCAGAGCATTGAGCATGGTGCATACATTGAAGCCTTTATGCCTAAATTGATATATAATCATTTCCTCTATGATTATGCTCCTCATGAAGACCATTTTGCCTGGAAGTGGATTTTACATTGGCATAAACTGGCTTTGATGATTGTGGGTTATTCTGAAGGTTGTATCCTCACCACCACATGACCAGTCATCCACATTGTCTTCAAGCTCTTGGGTAAATGCCTTCTCAAATGATGATGACCCACTTTTACCATCTGTCATCGTTCCATTATCATTGATAGGTATAGCCATTTCCTTCAAGTTTTCTGTTGGTTTCCATGTAGCACATGAAGGATTTTGGTCAAGCTGTTGAATAAAAAGTGCCCTTCGGTTTTCTCTTGGAATGAACATGGCATCTGCCTTTGGAGTGCTAGGCGCTTCTTCATTATCAGTAAAAAATGATACCTTGGGACTATCTTCTTAGGATTGTAATGCATGCAGATCCTTGACCTTTGAGTGACATGCCTTGGAGTCAACAAATATATTGTCCTTACTTGAACAGGCTTTTCATTAATGGTCAAACTTGATATTCCGTTGATATTCAATATTGAACGGAAGGAGAAGATCCCCCACTTCGACCAATAGACATATGAGGCATTGCAGGAAGAGTTCCAAATGGATTTGTTATAGGTAGTGTAGTAACCATTATATTCTACTGAGTGGGTTTCCCAAAGGTGCTCTGCCCAAAAACTGGTGTCTCATGAGGTTCCAAAATATATCCAGATCCAGTGCATTCAAATTGTTTTACATTACAATGCTGAGTTGAAACTAAGACAACATAGGAAGGATCTGTTGAGACAATAAGAGATTTATCTTCATAAATTTCTAGGGAAGGCGTAAATGTCTCACGATTCTCCACATCCTTTATTGCTCCCCTATCTACTACTCTGGATTTATAGATATTATTTTTGACAAGATTCTCTGAAGTAGACAAGTCAACTTAATTACCAATTTTATCTGAATCTAATTCTACAACTAATTTATTACCATCAACTACAGATTCTGTTGTTTGCTCAGATGGAGATTTTTGACCCGAAAAAGGACTAATCAAGATATTATTCGCTGATTTATTCAAATTCATTTCAACCTTATCCAGAGAACTGGTAACTTCTGAGACATGAAAAGAAATAACCTGATTGGTGATTGAACCTATACTCGATGCACGCTGACTTTCTAGGGTTGTGCTAGCTGTGGCAGCTAAAGTTGGTATTCCATCATCCAGTTGACAATTAGACAATCCATCACAACCACTTACTTTTATTCAAATAATTCTTGTTTATTTCTTGCCTCCTCTTTAGGGGGATACAACCATGTCCATGCTTTGGTCTTTGCTTCAACTTTCCTTACACCTTGTCTTTCATGCTCGGGCCTATGATCAACATCATTTGATTTTTTTTTCTTGCCACTATTACAAAACTCGTCCCAAATTTTATTTCTTATATTCTAGGGTATCTTGGTATATTCTTCTAGTCTTTTGTTCCATCCCTGCATCTTCTTAATATTTTCAGCCCGCCACTCTTCCATTTTCCTCAAAATCTGTGCTTGCTGTTTGTCCAACTTTTTCCAAGATTCTGCATACCTGTGCCAAAAAATTTCTTCCAGTGGTACCAATTTTTAAATACCATCAAGGCTGGCAAGATCTTTGCTATGATAACACTGTAATATCCTAAGGAAATTTTCACTAAGTTTTTTGCAATATCCTTAATTGGATAATATTGTTATTACAACCTTTCACTGTAATGGTGCGATAACTTATTAATAAAAACTCAAATATTTTAATAGTGCAATAATCCCATAAATAAATGGGGTGGCGGGAGGGGGAGGTATTATCATAAATCCGGAAGGAAAAATTAAAACAAGATATGGCACATGGTGGTTGGGGACAAAAACCAAAAATCAAGCGGAGGCCTTGAGTCTATTGTTAGGACTATCTCTAGTAAAGGGAAACAAAATAAAGGAGGTGATTCTTGGTGAATTTATATTAATAAGCAAACATATGGTTAAGGGATACCATGCACAAAACTATAAACTAAATCAAATCTTGAAAAGATTGAAAGGCATTGAGACAACCCTGAAAAATGTCAAATACCATCAGATCCTCGGAGGGCAGAATAAGGAAGCAAATAGACAGCCAAACCAAGCCTGCCTACTGGCCAAAGAAACAAGCATGATAAATGGAACAAAGGGTAGACATCCTATCCCTTAATTCAGTTAAAATAAGGAGAAGCATTGGGGAAGATAACACTCATAGTGACAAGGGACGAAGAAATAAATCAGCGATCCCTCCAAAAAGAGGAAAAAATTGGCACAAAAGAATAAATATGGTTAGAAAAAGTTGAGCAGGTCTCCAATTGGCTCCTCCTTTCCCCTTCCAAGTCTTGGTGGTCGAGTCCTTCTTGGCCGATACCCTTCCCCCTCCCCCTCTTATGTTGGCATCCTCCTCCTACCCATGTCTCGTCCATTCATTTATCCACTATCCTTATGCTAAACCCCCTCTATTTCATGCAGAGTATATCGCCTATACCCTGTCCTCCAATTCTCACCCCAAGTCCATTATAGCCCTATCCCATTTGGCCATTTCTCCAATGCATGATCATGGCGACTTGTGGCAGTGGCTTCCGGCCTATTTGCACTGAGTTAAAGATGTGTATGTTCTGGGGGCATCCGAGCAGGTCATCTATCCTCAGAACACGCAGAAGCAGAGTCATCAAAGGATTTCAGAGTAGGAGTTTGAAGAGACGTCGACGCATTCAAGACGGAAGCATGCGAACCATGGAATTCCAAGGGACAATATTAAAACTAAATTGTAGGGTCGAGGAGATCACTCAGTACAACAAGGAATTGGAATTAATGGAGGAATTTAATGATACGAATAGGAAAATAAATGAGGTCATCCAAGCCAGGCTTGACCACTATAAATTCAACATCTCAATCGATCCAAAAGACAGAAAGGATAATCCAATCTACATAATCGATTGGAGTTTGCTACCGGGGCAGACTCTAACCAAAGGATATTTTAAGGAAAAAGAGGTGTTGTTGTTGAATTATATTCTCTGGGTGACAGTAGAGGAGAAGCAGGGGAGTGGATCCGAGGGTATTGAAATCTGGATTTTGATTCTGAGTAGAGAGTATGGGTTTTAATATTACCTTGACACTAATGGGCAGTGTAGGATGAGGCTCAGAGAAGAACAATATGTGGACATATGGATCCCTGTCCCTATTAGAATTTTGGGGTGGGTTGTTGGGAATTCTAGCTTAAGGTGGGTCGACATCAAAAGGATTCCCCTGCGGTTGAAGGGGAGAGGCCGAAATCTAGGCATTCTCCTTGGTCTCGGGCTTATAGTGAAGAGGCTGACAGTGGTGTGTCGGGCAGAAAACAACCAGTGAGGGAGAATCAAAAAAGCTAGAGGAGTGTCAGGGGTTGTAAGGTGGTACGAGAGCCAAACACTGGTGGGATAATTATCCTATGTGGAAAGGGCCCGAGAGTGTAGTATAAATCGAATATTTGGGAGGTAGTGGGTGGAATATACTGTGGAAATTTTTGGGTAAAGCAGATTGGGAATATTGTAGCTGCTGACAGTATGGATTTGAATGTTGGAAGCTCAACCACGGGACCGTGGGGATGATGCAGATGCAGGTCGGTCTGTGGACAAAGCATAAGCGGTAAAGGACGAAGGTCAGTAACAGTTAACTATGGGAGCTATGCCATTGAGCTAGATGAAATTCTCACGAGGCTGAACTTCATCTAGCTCAGCTTACACCAACAAAAATATAAAACGCTAAAGATCCAAGAGGAGAATATCGCTAAGACTAGAAAAATAAGCAAATGGAACACGAGATCGATGCGCTCCGCCGACGGCTGGAGGAGCTCAAGCTACTGCACAACAATAAGGACAAGGAGGAAGACATGCAAGGCCCAGACTTCGATTTAAGCATCCCGACAGACATGGATGAATGACCAACCTCTGTGTAGTTTTGTGTCTAGGATCTTACTGTTGTTTATATGCAATTTTGTAGATGTAAACTCTTGCTGATGAAATTCTGTCGTATATATAGTTGTAGTACAGTAACCCAAATCAACAACAAATTTTTTGTAATTTTGAAAGGCTCTGAGATAGAACAACAAATGGAGACCCTAGTGGGAATGAAATGTAATTGTAAATCACCCGGTTACTTGTCGAGAACGGGCTTAGATTAGTACAAACTATACTCATTTCTGTTAAAATAAATAAATAATCCCATAAATAATGTAATTCATGCCTACATTATTATGGTCTATGGCCCCCACACACAATGTGATGTTTGTTATCGATAAACCATAGTAAAAAAATAAATACCAAAATAATTAGAAGGTACTATGTTCATTATACGAACACAAAAAATAAAATCCGCACTTGACTCTTGTCTCTTACTTCTCGGGCTTTTCTCAGAATATATTAGAACCACCTTTAAAATGTTGACTCATCACTCGAGCGGACCCCAACTCTCGACGTGTCTCTAGACTGCGACTAGGATCATCAACTCGTTAGAACTTGTCTTAGCGTATAATTCACTAAAATTTTCAAATACAACCATGGGTCTATTACTGCGACTTCAAAAGAGTATGTGATGGCCTGCGTAATACTCTTTGCCTCTCAGTGCATCTAATTTGGAACTCACCCGACCAGCTTGCACACAGAATAGGCCTCCTACGCTTTTAGGGCTCAGACGGATAAATTTACTCCTTGCATGTGTTGCATCACGCTTTTACTTTTCTTGTTTAGGGTCTGACCTAGAGGAAGGAGCTCAACTATAGAAGAGACACTTATCACAACACTGTACCAACACAATCAATCCATAAACATGTATTTGAAAATGTCCATAATTTTCCCTAGGCCTGTTCCAGTGTCCCTCCCAGCTTCAGAATTCGTGTTAGAGACTTAGTATATTCTATCACAGAGAGCTTGTCTGTCCAAAATTTCATGGGTATACCACAGGGAAGCTCGATCTTCCTCTTTAGCTGACTTTTCAATGCCTCAAGAACTCGTTTTTCCTCATAAAAGGTTACTCCGTGTTGTATGAGAACAAATATAAGAAAGAATAAATTAATTTACCGACTAGGGTGGAATCTTTCACCACCGAAATTGATAGGAAAAAGGGGTCTTAAAACCCTCAGAGCCTTAGGCTTGTGAAAAACATATACAAATTGATCCACCATGATGATTCTAAATGAATTCAATGCTCCCATATATATATATATATATTTTAGGGGTCTATTCTCATTAAATGATTGAGTTAATTTTACGTCAAACCCTAGTTTTGGGTTTCTTTGCCTAGTTTCCCCAAAACTCACCCAAAATTGGAAATTTGGTTTTTCCCCTTTTGATGATGACTGTAGCCTACGGGGATTGATAGGCTATTTCCTCCCTTAGGCCAATTAATCCCTTGGGAACATTATATCTCATAACTACCCAAGTAAATGGCCAATTGTTTTGAGGTGTTTTATTCAATCCTATAAGAATTTGGTCCTCGTCTTCTTCTTTATACTTCTTTGTATGCCTATCCCTTAACATTTTGGATGTATTTACTTGATCGTTTAGTAGGTTAATTTTTTTTTTCATCTTATATATCTAAAAATTCACTACATCATAGTTTCATTTCAATTTGAAGCTATTGCACCTTACTGTATTTGCTTAAAATTTAAACTTTGGTAGAAGTTTATGAAGTGCACACAAATTCAAATTTAAATGTTTTAATTGGAACAAATATACCTTATTATATTCGCTTTCAACTAAATTGGGGATTTTCTAATTTATATATTCTCAAACAGGGCCCCGGAATCATTGCGAGAGAGGCAACTATCCCTCCAAACAATCTATCCAACAACAATAACAATACTGGGATGGTTGTGGGGCATCCTCCTACTTTAGTGAGTAACCCACAATCATTGAAAAATAATCTCAACTATATGAATCGGAACTTTGTTGGGTCTAATATGGTATCCAGTATGCACATTGGTGCATTACTTCATCCAACTTCCATTGCTATAGTTTCTTGTGTTTCTTCTACAACATAAATCAGGGAGGAAAACCACATTGGTGCACCTGTGGCTCCAAATATAGTTATAAAGTCTGATAGAGGTCCATCAGTAGATTTACAAAGACCAACACATGATATTCATTTAAGTGCAAGAGAAAATCCGGGTGCCTCTATCTATAATAATTTAGGGAGTGTAAAGATGAATAGTGATAATAATCAACACCCTCGTGAATATCCTCCCCAAAACCCCCTCCTCAAATGGTCATGTTCCATCCATTATCAATGTGGTCCTGGACACCCAGTTTGGAAACCATTACCTTCAAGTGTTCCTCAAACCTCCTCTCTTTTAGATTATCATCTTGCAATTACTCATAGATAAAATGTGCATTTTGTAGCCATGCCTTCTTTTCCAGGCGTAAGTTTTGGAAATGTACTAATAAGGGTTGAAGGTCCAACAACACTTTTACATGGGAAATTTGTGCAAATTGGACCACAAACAACAAATGGAATGCATCCAAATATTCATGGTGGAGTCACTTTAAGCCTTGGAGGGCCTTGTCAAGTTGTAGACCAAAAGCATTGACATGATGGTTTATCCACATAAAAGTGGTGCAGGAGCATTGTTTTCGAGGTTGAGTATCCACATCTGGATTTATCGGTTGGAATGTTGATGAAAATATAATAATGCTTTTATTGTTGTCACTGTTGCCAGCAGCCTATTTGATTGAATGCAGTTGACCTCTGCCAGTTTTAGTGGTGGATATAAAGTTTCCTCCTATCAAGGTTTAAATTAAGTACAATGGTATTGAAATGTGGTTGTAGGAAATTTGTTGAAGACAAGCGTTCTTAATTTAAACCCAATCTCATGTTCTAGCAACGACATTATTAACTTTTTTGTGTTTTTGAGTCTATTACATATGATGTAGGTCTCTTTTTGAAGGCCTTGGTTTGACATTGTGGTTAAGGTCGCATATCCATAAATAGTTTTCGTTGAGTTCAATTCCCACCACAGTGCCTATGCATGACTATAAAAATTTTCATATAACTCCATGGGTGGCATATCTACCAATAATATGGGTACTGCGTTGAATATGTTTTAGTTTCATTTCGGTAAGGACACAAATCCACAAACAATTGGTCTCAAGTCTTGATTTTAATGTCATGGGCTTCTCCTATGCTATGTTATGTTCTCTAGATCTCTAAGGTATTCATTATTTAGCTTGGTTACCTCCAACTTCCTTTGTATGCACAAGCACAATGTTGCTCTTGGATAGAATTTGTTATTCTTGCACAAATTTGACCCTTTGATGGACAAGCTTTACACTTCTCTTGTTGCCAATAGTGGGTATGTTTGCACTAGTGGAGGATGGAGGTGAATTGCCACATTTAAAGGGAAAAATGGATTTGCTAGTGATGCTTCTTATGTGATGTAGAGACACAAGAGCACTTCTTTGATTGCTCTGTTTATTACAATATTTTTGTGTAGAAAGAATCTGAGTCACTTGGTTCATGTTTGTATTTGACTTTAACTATAATGTTAGACTTAAATAATCATTCATTGACTTTCATTAAGTAGCAATCATTGTTGATCCCTTTAAGACATGACGAGTTTGTATAAACGGTTGACAAAGTTTTCTTGCGACTTCAAGGTATGTATAAATTCAAGTTTTAAATTTCAAATTTAGTGAACACAATGACTTAGGATGCATTTGCCTCTTCAAGAATTACAGGCCAAAATTTTTGTCTTCTTATATACCTTGATCAAAGGTTCTTGTCTTTTCTCATCAAGGCAGTGGTTACCTTCATACACCATAAGCTCTAGTATCTTGCTATGATAATCACATCGATTACCTCTTTCTTCTAGGTTGTGATTATGACTAGGCTTAATTGCTCGACATTCTCCACCCAAACTGAAATCAGGGTGTGGTTGGGTTCACTAGGGGAGTGTAGTCTCTATGACAACAACGTCAATGTTTCTTCAATTGATGATTAGATCACCATCTTTGCTACTATTATGAATTCATTGTACTTGGATGCTAAAAGAGTTTTGACACAATCCTTTCCCTTATCTTTAGTTTCTACAAACCCTAAAGGGGATTTTTGGAGGTGACCGTGGATCACTTTGCATGGGCTTGTCTTTGTAGTTCATTATCTAGGTAAAGATTATAACATTGTGTACATGTTCTCGAGGTAGACACTTACAATATTATGTCTAGTGTTTTTAAGATTATTTGACAATTATATTTTTACCATGTGTAGTTTTTTTGAATTGAAGCACAATTGTGTATTTTTCCATTATGAAAACAAGCATCACACTGTTCTGAGGCTCGTTGGACAATTGAATTAGAATCGAATGGGAATTTTAGAATTTCTCCATCTATCACAAATAGGGTCAACTTTTCTCCATCTATTGCATCCACCTCTTTGTTGGACACCTATGTCTGGAATCAAATCCACTTGAGACTAGGTATCTCTCTTCATTGTACTATTAAAACTTTTACCCTCTCTTTGGTGTTAAATAATTAGTGCATATTCTCTAAGTATTGCATCTTTCAAGGTGCTTACTTCTTTTGCTACTTTAAGAAATACCATCCTAAGGCCCACTCTTAGGTATTTCTTGGTGAAAGATGGGGAAAAGACCTTGTAATTGATGAGCTTCATCACCAACCTAGGAAAACGACCTTATCCACCTTCAATTGGATTTTCATGATAATCGTTAATGACCATAATTTATTCATTTTATTAGAGGCTTCACAAGGAGGGAAACACCGAAAGTTACTTAAGTTTTATTTTTCCAAATAAGAAACTACTTTTAGATGAAAAAATATGTCACCATGTATGAAATTTAGTAGAAAAAGGTTTCACAACGACGAGAAAACATAGGCCATTTACAAGGGTAGTTAGAGAAAGTGGATTAAAATGTTTTACCAATTCTTGGATTCCATATTGACTTGAGTTGCAAGTTAGTAGAACAAGGTTTGGCATTGATGAGAAAGCATAGGGCCATTTACAAGGGTAGGTAGAGAAAGTGGATTAAAATGTTGGACCAATTCAACAGTAAGGAATTTCATTCAACAAGATAGACTGTTACAAGTAAATACAAGGGAAGGTCCATATGAGTCATTGCTGATTTATTATGAAGGACGACCTTTATTACTCATTGTTGATTTTGTTATTACCAAATTTGGACTTTCGAGGACTTTGTTGCTTCCCACTGTTATCAAGATGGATTACATTGTTCAGTTATGCTTCATAATTGCTTCAACGTTGAAGAGATAAAGTAAATTTTTAATTGGAAACATATGACCTGATATAAGGCTGTAATATTGCATTATTTATTGAACCCAAAAACATGAAAACTAGAAACCTAGATTAATGACTTTGTTGTCATGGCTTTTTCGTGGTGAAATTCTAGAGAAGAGATTGAAACCACTTATTACATTATTAAATAAGTATTTAATAATCTCGTTACACCACCACATGGATAATGGATGCATATTTTATTTGATGAGAAAGTAATATTACTATAAGAGAAAACTCTTTATCTTGTTTTCTGTGCATGATGGATTGGATTTACGATGACAATCTATGTTGTTTTTACAAGTAGTTCTAGATGAAAGATCTACAATTAGGAAGACTTATATCTTTATGAAGTTATGAAATTTTGCTTGAATTCAAACGAGCTAGATGAAATTCATTTTGGTTGCATATATGAATGGGAGCTAGTAGTAATTAAGTTATGTTGTATTTGAAGTAGCTTAATATTTTTCTCTGACCATAATAATAAAGGAGAGTTCTACTCATATATTTTAAAGTTCATGTTATGGTCTTAATGATTTGGATCCTTCAATCAAATTAAAGGATATATAATTGATCCCAAAGACAGCAGCCAAGATTGCTCCCCAACAATCTTTCTCAATTTGTACTCCCCAACAAGCTTTCTCAACTTGTACTATTATTTTTGAAATTACTCTTTTGCATGATGATCACTGTATATATGCAATTCTAGGCATTTGTACATGTTTATTATTATTATTATTATTATTTTTTCAATACTACATGTTATGTTTTCAATTCTTGTCTTCTTCGTTGGACAAGGCCTTTCCTTTCTATCCATAAAATGGAGAGACAGATAGTCACCCACGTTCACGAGATCAATGGATGTAAATTAACCATACAAAAGATTAAAACTAGTAGAAATATGTCAATATCTGGATTGTGTTCTTATCTCATTATGACAATGGTTTGTTGTACTAAGGATATCTATTTAGTTTGTCACTTCCATGCAAAGTCACAAGTAGACTATGATGTCTCAAGGGTTACAATCATTGTTGAATTTTACTTGGAAACTAGTGCCTATGATTGGCAGTGATCCTAACATGCATTTTTTTAAGAGTCTACTGTACCATATCTCCATTACCTTCCTCTGTATAAATTATGTCTATCCCTTATGGACTCATTTGTTGTGCATCTTATCAGTATGTGTGTATCTTATAGATGTAAAATATACGAGGCATTCTCTGTTCTCTAATCCTATATTGATTGTTCCTATTTTCACATTTAATGTAAACAAGCATTGATCCCATGTGATCATAAACTTTCTTCTCCATGATAGTGTTCTTATAGGATGTATGATGCATTCATGCATGCTTCTGTATGTTTGCTTGCATACAAGAGAGAGAGAGATGTGAACATTGGTATTTGTTGCTTTCATGAGATGCATGACTACCAAGCTTCCATGTTTACGTTGGGAGTGGAGAGAGGCAACACCCAAAGTGGTATTATGAGAAAGGTGTGAATCTCAATCCTTTTCTATTAATTTTGTGCCATATCAGTTTCAAGGATACACTTACTTTGTGGAAATGGAAATGATTGGATGTTTTAAGTTTATAGTATTTTAGGGTCCTCCTCTAATCAATGTTATTTTCAAATGAGTTTAATGTCTTTATACATTTGAAGTCATCATTATAGTTGGTATGATGAATATATTATTGACTACATAGTTTTCCTATGAATTTTGATATTATAAGTATAAAGTTTATTTTTAGCATTGAGGTGGTGAAAGCTCAAATTCCCACCAAAACAGATAACTTTTAAATACGACACTTTGATCATTGCAACTGATTCCACTTTAAACTCTATTTGTATTTATATATTTAGTCAAGATATTAATAATAAGAAATTTTTATACAACAAATTTTATTTTATTTTTTAATTAAAATTCTCTCTGTAGAACCAATTGCATTTCAAGTTATATTTTTATTTAATTAATTGAATTTCTTACTTTGTATTTTATTCTTGTAAAATATTACATGAATTATTTTTATTTATTTTTATTAAACTTATTATTACAAGAGCTAGGTGATGGTAATGTGCAAAAAAACAAAATCCGTGACATTGCCACCACGTGCCTCTTGTTGATTATATGTTGTCTTTTTCTTTCCATTTCTTTTCACAAGATATCGACAACTTGAGATTTTTAGCATGTAACTTAGTTGACATGAGTGTGCCTAATCTTTTCTTGAACATTGAATGCTAAGGTCCGAATGTGTTCTTTTCTATGATGACGTTTTATTTGCTTTGTTTATGCAGGTCATCTGGCCACTATTTCCCAACTAAATAAAACTTGTTCGAGTTTCTTACTTTTCTGGGGAGAAATGGCATTGTCATTGTTGATGTTGAGGTATATGTCCTATAAATATTTTATAATCTACTTTAGTTTATATTCTAGTTTTTATCATCGTTTTTGTTTTATACTTTGCATTGTATCTTCTTTCATTTTCAAAAGAGGAATTCATTATTGATGGTAAGAAGCAAGAATTGAAGAAAGAGGAGAACAATAACATTGGAGCGACAAATGCAAAAATGGAGGAAGAACCAATGTAGTGATGCCCTTAAAGCCAATATCTCGCATAAGACACACACATATAGATTGATGGTCATGTCTTTAAAGTTGGTGAATTCACTTGTGATGCATTGGAAACACAATGATAATGTTTTGAAGTGATGAAACAATATTTCATGTGTAAATTGTAGTCCAACTAATATTAAGTTGGAAATTCATATTGTAATACTTGACTTTTCATATAATATAATCTGTGGTTGATATTATAGATAGTTGTACTTGATATTATTTAGTATTGTAATTAACATATGTATTTTTTTGTTTTCATATTAGATGAACATGCATATTATACTAATTTAGTCGCAAAATCATATTAATTAATCTATGTTGATTAATAATGAACACATAAAATCAATCTAAAATTACTAAATTAGTATTTTATATTGATAATAAAATGAATAGAAAATGACTAAATTAGTAATTTATAATGATTATTAATGAAAGTAAAGGAAATGAATATAAATGACTAAATCACTCGTTTATATAATGAATATGAAACTACCAAAAAAGATAAATGACTTTTGTAATGATAAATTTGTGATTCAAAATGACGACTAAATTTTGCATATATACGACTATTAGCAGCTAATTTACAGTATCTTATAACACGACCAAAATTTAGTCATATTTCTTTGGTCATTAATTGATTTCAAACAATGACTAAAATTTGCACATATATGACTATTAGTAGCTAATTTACAGTATCTTATAACACAACCAACATTTTGGTCGTATTTCTTTGGTCATTAATTGGTTTTCTCGGGTGATCATGTAGTTGTGTATTTTGTAGTGTATTTGGTCATTAATTGTGACAATTAATGACTAAATCAATGACCAAATTTATGACTGAATATACTACTAGACCGTAAAATTGAGACAACCAATTAATGACTAAGCTAAATATGACTAAAATTTGGTCGCGTTATAAGATACTGTAAATTAGCTATTATTGGTCACCGACTGAAAAATGGTCGTTTATACGCAAATTTTAGTCATTTTTTTAGTAACTAATTAGCTATTTTGTACTAGTGGATGACATGGAAGATAAGATCAATGAAAAAATGGAAAACATGAAAAATGATCTAAAAGCAGACATGGCAGGTTTGAAAAAGTTGATACAAGAAATGTTTCCTAATGGCGAAAAGATAGTAGAGGAAACTCACGATGAGAAAAAAATAAATGTTAATCATGATTTCATAAACTCTAATGTTGGATGGAAGACCCACCATATTCCAAATATCGATATGAGGAAGCTTGATGGCAAGGATCCCGTAACATGGATACTACAGATGGAGCAATATTTTGATCTCAATAATGTGAAAAACACATAAAAGGTACGCATTGCAACTTTATATTTAGAAAAAAATACATTTGAATGGTATCTGTGTGGCTCATTTGCATTTACTTTTGAAATATTTCTCAAAACACCAAAAAAAACATATATTTTAGAAAATGTAAAATTTTTGTATACCGAAAATTAATTTTTTATTTATATGTTGGTGTATTAACATTATGTGCGGAGATGTGAAGGCGGGTTGAGTCGGGCTTATTCGCCTAAAGATCAGTTCAAGACTCAGGCTGATTGACGTGTTCAGAACATTGCACACACATCAAGGTTGAGTCGTGAAAATATACGTGCAAAACAGTGTTCAGAGGCTTAACCGCAATCGCATGTGGAAGGCCTGCCCGCATATCGCAAATCGCAATCACAAAGCTCAAGAGGAATGGGGTTCATGAACTATGTTATGAATTTCGATATGTGATTTGCGATAAGTTTTGCATTGCCGATTGCGATTTGCGATTGTCCCCACCTCCACTTGCCACTTCACCCTACATTTATCGCACATTGCACATCGCAAGCTCAAGAGGAATGGTGCTAAGGAATATGTTATAAACGTCGAAATGCGAAGTGCGACAAGGGCCGCACGCAATGCAACTCATAACTATGATTTAATATATTCCAATCGCGCATCGCACATCTCAAAATTAGGAGGAATGGCACTAAGTAATATGTTATAAAGACCGAAATGCGAAGTGCGACAAGGTTTCATATCGCCTCTTGCGATTTGCGATCGACCCCACCTCCACTTTCTACGTCATCCCTACCTTTATCACACATCGCAAGCTCAGGAGGAACGATGTTAAGGAATATGTTATAAATTTCGAAATGCGAAATGTGATCAAGGGACAGACACGATATTTTTCAAAGGAAATTTTGAATTTATTTAAAGTCCGGGATTATGTGCACTTGCATTGTTTTATGAAGAAACGTGAACGTGGGCAGTGGACTCGGGTAAGTGACCCAACACAGAGCAAAGGAGAAGATAAGACGAAATGCTGCAGGCATGAGTGTAAAAGGTAGAGTCAGGAATAATGAGACATGATAACATCATTTGAAATGTAGAGGCATAGCCAGAGTCAGGCAAAGGGAGCACATGGTGGCACTGTTGGAAACGCAATAGATGGGTCAAGTCGGGAAAAGAGGTGTTATTGCTGAATTGTTCGAATACCACATCAGAAACAGAAAAGACATGACGGCAAGCAGAAAATACAAATATTGAACTCTAGAAGAAATGTAGGGCAAGGATGTTCGATCTGTCAAGGAGACGCATCAACAACAAATTAATTCAACAAAAGGAATAATATTTCAAGTTTTAATTTGTTTCTTTCTTTGTGAAGATCGAAGCTATAGTGATATCCTCAATTGCAATGTAATAAGTAGTTTTAACAGTTTAGGTAGTCGAAGTAATTTCAAGAAGTGCTAGCAGTTACGAACTGTTTTTGATGTATTTAAGCAAGACAGAAAGAAAGAAGAGTGTGTTCCAAGTTTTTGACCTCTGGAAGACTAAAACTTTGGTGCTTACTTTTCTGAGGAATTAATGAATGAAGCATCAAGTTTCCTGTAACTGTTGATGGTGATTCATTTTTCCTGTGCCGTTTTGTGTCCCTTCTTCTTGAAATGAAGTGAAGTAAAGTAGTTTCCAGTCTCTTAATTACATCTGTGAGTAAGAGTTAAATAATCTTAATTTTCAATCCTTCACTCCAACTCCTCTCCCTTCACAAATTATCTCTGGAACTTAAAAGTAATAGATTATGTGTTTACAACATATTATTTTGAGTTTCCTCTCTCTCCATAAATTCATTCTGAAATTTAAAGTGGTAGACTATGTGTTACAGCATATCATTTTGAGTTTCTTCTACAATTCCTCTTTTCCATTCAGATATCAACAGTTAATGGAATTCTAGAGTCTTTCATTATACTAGATTATTAAGAGTTTTAAATAATAAGTTTCCAGAGGGATTGCATGAAGACCACTCGATATAATTACTTCTATGACACATTGTTAAACAATGTCTTAAGCATTGATTCCTTTTCACAGCGAAGGAATTGTCTCTTAAGATACAACATTTTCTAGCGTCATTATCGGGGACGAAGAGACGAAGTTTATTTTCCCTGGGTTTTTCACATTATTTCCTCTGGTTGTTCAGTGAGGAGGAAATATTTGGCTGTGTTTTTTATTCTCGGAATTCTGGCTCACAAAAGGCCTCACACGAGGTCAGATACCTCACAGCATAAGGTCCCTGCTTTGTCAGACCCTGAAATATTGGTTTCTAAAAGGGTTAGGAAACCCAAAACCCCCTCAACACCTAGTCCTACACTGTCTCATCTTGGCATTAGTTCTAGTAATCCTTTTTTGAAGATATCTCTAAAGTACTTCCTTTCTTGGAGCAAGATTCACCTTTCATACCAATTTATTTTCAAGAACCTAAGTTGGAAGAACACTCCTTTGAGTCTGTTTCTTTTACTTTTACTCAATCTCAACAAAATCAAGTTGCTTGTCCCTCTACCATTGTCCATAAACCCACTCCCATATTAGTTTTACCTCCACCTCCTTTCATTTTCACAGTAGGTTCATCGATTGCATCTAACCAAGGAACAGTCAGTCAAGGTGCAAACATGGCAGCACCAGCCTTTTTTTTTAACATATTTGCTCCACTTAACCTTCCACAACCAATGAATGCAATGCCTCAAGAGTATCTTAAATTACTCTCATGTTTTACTGGAGAAAATGAAATAACTGCAGAAAAACACTTGCCTGTGTTTTGTAATTTTGCTGAAAATCTGAATGTAGAACATCTTAATGTTGTAATTAGGCTTTTTGTTCATTCTATGGATGGAGAGGCTAGAAATTGGTTTAAGGGATTGCCAAATAATTATATTAATACATGGGAAGAATTGGAAAATAAATTCACTCAGAGATGGGGTGAAAAAGGGGATCGTGGATATTCACTAACATAATTCAATGCAATCAAAAGAAAACCATATGAGAATATATCAAATTTTATCAAAAGATTCAATAAATTTTGTAACATTTTGCCTGTAGAAATGAAGCCCCCCCTTTTTGGAGCAAAGGTGGTTTTTTGCTAGGGCTTTTGAAGCCGATTTTAGTTTCACGCTTAGAGAAAGGATATCCCCTACTCTAGAGCAGATATAGACATATGCTTTAGAAATTGAAGCTAATATGACTGCAACTGGGAAGGCGAAAGGGAAACAGGCAGTCCAAGAGAACGGAAAATAAAAAGAAGAATCATCACAATATCAAAAAATTGAAGATATAACAAAGGTGATACAAAAATTGTCAAATAAGCTAGTTAACATGGAATTGGAAAGTAAAAACTCCCAAAGACAAGTACAACAAAACTGAGGAGGATTTAACCCTCAATTTAGAAGACAACCCTTGCAAATTTTGTAGAGAGAATGAAAAGATCAAGACTAGGTTCAAGCACCATTGTATATAGAAGCAGCACCCGGAGAGTCAGCAGAAGATGACCAAAAGGAAGTTGAAGATCAAATATCTGCTATGTACACAATAGAAGAGGATGAAGATGAAGATTTTGAGGGAGAATATGTTGAAGCTGAAGTATCTTTTGATCAAGATCAAATGGATGAATACTGTAGGAAATTCATATATTTCATGCAAGCTGAGTTACATAAAAAGTATGATTTAAGTTCTAGAAAGAGATCTAGAGTGCAAGATAATGAAGGCGAACAACATGATTATATTCCTCCTCCAATGGCGACTCCACAACAAAAGGACCCTGTAAAACAAGTCAGTAATAGGGAGAAACCTGTAGATTCAGTTAATATAACAAATTTGCAGCATGGTGAACCTTCCCAGAGTAAATCAGTGGATACCAATATTTTGGAGAGAGTTGTTCTTGTACCCGAACAAGCGGAAAATTATAGAAAGAGTGAATAAGAACCTGAAAAGAATGTTAAACAAACAAATGCTTTTAGTTTGACAAAAGAGTTGGAGAAGGTAAAAATTCAGGTACCTCTTATATAATTAGCTAAAATACCAGTCTACAAGAAAGAAATTTCAGAATTTATTAATCTCACACAGATTGAAGATATAAGTGACACTGTGAACTTACAAGAAGAGAAGCTAGTGGTCACCTTTGGTCCTCATGCATAATAAGCAGATCCTTCTGTTCCACCATTCTATATTTCTTTGTTGCTTCATGATTTTACTCTCCATAATTGTATGTTGGACTCAAGAGCATCCCATAATCTCATGCCATTGTCTGTTACGAAGGAACTAAACTTTCATATTACCAAACCTTACATGGATCTGTATTCATTTGATTCCAAAAGGGTGAAATGTGTTGGGTTAATTAAATATGTAGAAATTTCTTTGGCAAAAATTCCAGCAAAGAGTATAGTAATGGATGTAGTGGTCGCTGAGATTCCATCCAGGTTTGGAATGCTCCTATGAAGATCTTGGGGAGAAAATTTGGGAGGTGTTCTTAAATTGGATTTCACTTATGCTATCATTCTTGTTTTCAATGGGGAAGAAAGGAGATTGTACAGGGAAACAAGGTTCGTGAAGACCACTACCAAGAAATATGTAGGAAATTCCCCTATTTATAGTTAAGAAACAGAGGATCTTTCATGTTTCATGCTGCATGAAGATTCAAACTTTGCTAAAGACACAGGGAAGAAACTCTCTTTAGCATTTGTAAATAATGAGTTGCACTCAAAAAAGATTTGGAAATGCTACTTTGATGGATCCTACTCCAAGGAAGGGACGGGAGTTGGATTCTTGTTGATATTGCCAGAAGGTAACCTCATGCCTTTTTCTTTTAAATTAGAGTTTGATTCAAAAAACATCGTGGCTGAGTATGCGGCCTTAATCTTAAGCCTTCAAGTTTCTAAACAAATGGGAGTTCGGTGTATTTCAATTTTTGGTGACTCTTGATTGATAATAAGACAGATTAAAAATCATTGTCAGACCAAGCATCCGAGATTAATATCAAACATAATTGAAGTTTGGGATCTGATAGAGAACTATTTTGAAGCCTTCAATCTTCAGTTCATTCCGAGGGAGGGGAATAGGTTGGCAGATTTGTTAGCAGTTGCATCTAGTACCTTTAAGCCACCAATGAATCCAAGGTTAAGGTATGAGATTGAAATTAGACATATACCTTCTATTCCTGACAATGTGAAACATTGGAAGGTGTTTGAAGATGACGAGCAAATAAATCATTTCTTGACAATGATTGGAAACTTTGAAGATGTTGAGATAGATCAAGAAGAAGAACAGACAGAGCAGAAAGGAGAGATAAGAAACCTTAAGTAGTCAATAGGTGACCAGAAGATTATCCAATTGAAAGATAATATACTCCCTAAAGGACTGGTTCCCCTTGAAAGACTATTTTATTCTAATGATGTTGTTGTTAATTCAAAGAAAATACATCAAGAGGAAGATATGGAAGATTGTAATTTTGGAACTCAGCAGGAGCCAAAAATGGTGAAATTATTTAAGGGTGTTCCCAAAAATTATAAAGAAATATACATTGACCTTTTCAAGAAGTATATGGATGTGTTTTCTTGGTCATATGAAGACTTGAAAACGTATGATAAAAGCATAATACAAGATAAGATCCCATTGAAAGAAGGAATTAAACCACACAGGAAAAAGCTCAGACAGATTAATCCATTATTGTTAGCTCCAATTGAAAAGCAAGTGAAGAAATTGATGCAAGCAATCATCATAGTTTCTCTCAGATATTCGAATTGGGTTTCTAATCTAGTTCCTGTGAGGAAGAAAAATGGAGATAAGATTGTGTGTAGACTTCAAGAATTTGAATAGAGCATCTCTAAAGGATAATTATCCTTTACCTAAGATGGATTATGTCTTAGAAAAGGTGACAAGATCTTACATGATTTCCATGATTGACGGATTCTCTGGGTATAATCAGGTGGTAGTGGATAAGAAAGATCAGAAAAAGACAGCTTTCACAACCCCCTGGGGTACTTTTGTGTATGCAAGAATGCCATTTGGTCTTATGAATGTAGGTGCGACTTTTCAGAGGGCCATATACATGGCGTTTGTAGGTGACAAGTATGTGGTTATATATCTGGATGATGTAACGGTTTTCTCAGGGTCAGATGATGAACACCTGGAACATCTGCACAAAAATTTTGAAAAATGCAGGAAGTTTGGTCTGTCACTAAACCCCAAGAAATATTTTTTTGCCTTAAAAGAAGGTAAATTATTGGGCCACATAGTTTCAAAACAAGGACTGAAGATTGATCCAACAAGGGTGGAATAAATTCAAACAATTCCTTTATCCAGAAGCAAGAAATATATTCAAATATTTTTGGGAAAAATAAACTTTCTAAGAAGATTTGTACCAAACTATGCTGAGATTGTGAGAAATATCACTGACATGTTGAAGAAAAATGCAGAAATGAGATGGGATAAAGAAGCAAGAGAAGCATTTGCCAGAATAAAAGAAGCACTCCAGGAAGCTCATGTTCTAATAAGTCCTGATTATCAAAATGTATTTCAAATATTTTCATTCGCTTCTCCCACTACTATTGCTGCTATGTTATTGCAAAAAAATGAGGATATTAAGGTGCAGTTAGTGGCATTATTCAGAAAATTTCTTAGATATTTTGAGCTCAAATATAAAATTTTGGAGAAACAAGTGTATGCATTGGTTAAAGCACTCAAAGCCTTCAAGACTTATGTGTTACAATCCCAAATAACCGCTTATGTACCTAATTCTATTGTCAAGGACGTGCTGGTTCAAAGTGATGTTGAAGGAAAAAGAGGGAAATGGATAGCTAAAATCCAGGAATATGATTTGGACATTAAACCCACCAAGTTAATCAAAGGACAGGGTTTAGAAAATTTGCTAACATAAACAAATTTTCAAACATTGGGAATTAACCTCTTGGCACCAGTGAATGGAGTTGACAATGAAGAAGGTCAGAATAAGCCCAAAGCAGGTATTCAATACAAATTTTTATGTTCAGATTGGTATAAATATGTTGTTAAATACCTATATTGATTTTCTTGTCCATCTTCACTGAATAGAACCAAATACAGAGCTATCAAGCTTAAATCTCAGCCATATGTCATAGTAGAAGAAAATTTGTACTGGAAAGTTCCTGCTGGTATTTTGTTGTTGTGTTTAACTGAAGGTCAATCCATTGAGGTTATCAAGGAATATCATGAAATTCTATGTGGAGGACATTATAGTTGGAAGGTCAGAGCCCATAAAATCTTCAAGGCATGTTTCTATTGGCCCACCCTATTTTCATATGTATATAGATTGGTTAGAAGTTGTCAAAAATGTCAGTTGTTTGCTGAGAAGAAAAGACTTGCTCCATTACATCTTATCCCTATATTCATAGAAGAGCCCTTTAGGCAGTGGGGACTGAATTTTATTGGAGATATCAATCCACCATCAAGTGGGCGGTTCAAATGGTTTCTAACTGCTACTGATTTCTTCACAAAGTGGGTTGAAGCAATCCCCACCAAGAAAGCAAATGACCAAGTGGTGATGAAGTTTCTCGAGGAGAACATCTTCAGTAGGTTTGGTTGTCTAGTCAAGACTGTAACTGATAATGCTTAGGTATTTAATTATGCTCAATTCATTAATTTATGTCAAACATATAATGTAATTTTGCCACATTCCACAGCCTACCATCCACAATGGAATGAATTAGCAGAGTCTTCAAATAAGACATTGGTCAAGATTATGAATAAAACGATCGCTGAAAATAAAAAATATTGGGACTCAAAATTAAAATTTTCTCTTTAGGAAGTTTGAGTAACCACTGGGAGGTCCACTGGAAAATCAAATTTTGAGTTGGCATATGGAACTCAGGCGTTGTTTCCTTGTCAGTTGGCCAAACCAGTGATTGCTTTCCTTCAAGAATCTCAAGAATAACCTAATGCTATGGAAAGAAGAATGAATAAGGTGATTGAGTTAAATGAATACAGAGACAAAGTTAGAGATAATTTGATGACTTAAAAGGAAAAAATGAAGTTTATTTTTGACATGAAGGTGAAAGAAATCCTCTTTCATGCAACAGATTTAGTACTGAGATGGGACACTAGGAGGGAGGATAAAGGAAAACATGGTAAGTTTGACCCTCTCTGGTAAGGTTCGTACAAAATTTCGAACACCATATCAAACAATACTTTCATTCTAGAATATTTAGATGGATAATCTCTGCAGTTGCCTGTGAATGGCTAGTATTTGAAGCATTATTTTGAGCATTAAAATTCAACACTCCACCATTGTAAATATCGGATTGCTCATTGTTCATATGTCACCAAGCAATATTTGACTCCATTCCCAATGGATAAAGCATTAATCTATGGTTCTTAGCATTTTCATGGAAAAAATCACTATCCCTAGCTGCAGCCAGATGTTGTGGCTCATTTGCATTTACTTTTGAAATATTTCTCAAAACACCAAAAAAATCATATATGTTAGAAAATGTAAAATTTTAGTATACAAAAAAGGAATTTTTTATTTATATGTTGGTGTATTAACATTATGTGCGGAGATGTGAAGGCAGGTCGAGTCGGGCTTATTCACGTGCAGAGCGGTTCAAGACTCAGGCCGATTGATCCGTTTAGAACATTGCACACAGGTTAGGGTCAATTCATGCAAACATATGTGTAGAAAAGTGTTCAAAGGCTTAATCGCAATCGCATGTGGAAGGTCTGCCCGCATATTGCAAATCGCAATCGCAAATCTCAGGAGGAATGGCGCTCGTGAACTATGTATGAATGCCGATATGTGATTTGTGATAAGTTTTACATTGCCGATTGTGATTTGCGATTGTTTACCACCTCCACTTGCCATGTCACCCCTACCTTTATCACACATCGCACATTGCAAGCTCAGGAGGAATGGCTCTAAGGAATATATCATAAAGGTCGAAATGCAAAGTGCGATAAGGGTCAGACACGATGTAGCTCAGAATTGTGATTTAATATATTCCAATCACACATCGCACATCACAAGCTCAGGAGGAATGGTGCTAAGGAATATGTTATAAAGGTCTAAATGTGAAGTGTGACAAGGTTTCATATCATCGCTTGACATTTGCGATCGCCCCCACCTCCACTTGCCATGTCATCCCTACCTTTATCGCACATCGCAAGCTTAGGAGGAATGGCGCTAAGGAATATGTTATAAATGTCAAATTTTGAAATGCGATCAAGGGACGGACGCAATAGTTTTCAAAGGAAAATTATAATTTATTTAAAGTCTATGATTATGTGCAGTTGCGTCATTTTATGAAGAAACGTGAACGCGGGTAGTGAACTTGGTAAGTGACCCAATGCAGAGCAAAGGAGAAGAGAAGACAGAATGTTGTAGGCACGAGAAGAAGAGGCAAAGTTGGGCAGAAGGATACATTATAACATCGTTTGAAATGTAGAGGCATAGGCAAAGTCGGGCAAAGGTAGAACATGGTGGCACTGTTGGAAACGCAACAGCTGGGTCAAGTCGGGAAAAGAGGCGTTATTGCAGAACTGTTCAAATACCACATCAGAAATAGAAAAGACATGAAAGCAAACAGAAAAGACAAATATTGAACTCTGGAAGAAATGCAAGGAAAGGATGTCTGATCTGTCAGGGAGACGCATCAGCAACAAATTAGATTCAGTAAAAGGAATAATATTTCAAGTTTTAATTTGTTTCTTTTTTTGTTAAGATCGAAGCTATAGTGATGTCCTCAATTGCAATATAATAAGAATTTTTAGCAGTTACGAACTGTTTTTGATGTATTTAAGCAAGACAGAAAGAAAGAAGAGTGGGTTCTGAGTTTTGGACCTCTGGAAGACTAAAACTTTGGTACTTACTTTTCTAAGGAATTAATGAATGAAGCATCAAGTTTCCTACAATTGTTGATGGTGATTTGTTTTTCCTGTGCCATTTTGTGTCCCTTCTTCCTGGAATTAAGTGAAGTAGTTGCCGCTCTCTTAATTACATCTTTAAGTAAGAGTTAAATAAACTTAATTTGTGCTCCTTCACTCCAACTCCTCTCCCTTCAAAAATTCTCTCTAGAACTTAAAAGTAATAGATTCTATGTTTACAACATATTATTTTGAGTTTCCTCTCTCTCCATAAATTCATTCTAAAATTTAAAGTGGTAGATTCTATCATTTTGTTACAACATATCATTTTGAGTTTCTTCTATAGTTTTTATTTTCCATTCAGATATCATCAGTTACAACATATCATTTTGAGTTTCTTCTATAGTTCTTCTTTTCCATTCAGATATCATCAGTTAATGGCATTGTAGAGTCTTTCATTATACCAGATTATTAAGAGTTTTAAATAATTAGTTTCCAAAGGGATTGAACGAAGACCACATGATATAATTACTTCTATGACACATTGTTAAAAAATGTCTTAAGCACTGATTCCTTTTCACAGCCTAGGAATTGTCTCTTAAGATACAACAATATTTATGGCGCTGCTCCTGTAAAAAATAAAACTTGGTCAATTTTTACAGAGGAAATGATATCACATTATGAGGATACAAAGAGCAACACTTTTTTTGCCAATTGATAAATCTCAAAAAAAGGGTTCAGTGGTGGAGCACATTGAGGACTTCCAAAAATTGAATATAATGGTAACTGATATTTAAGAGGAACACAGGATTGACGTCTTCATAGGGAATTTAAAGGATAACATCCAACATGAGGTTCGTGTTTGGGAACCTGATTCATTGGAGAAGGCATTTAGGTTGGCAATAAAATTTGAATGTAAAATTATGGCGACAAGGAAGCCTACCAATCACATATATAAAGATGGAAGTGTTTCTACTCCCAGACTTCCACAACCTACAAGGTTGACACCACAAAAATTGGAAGAAAAAAGAGCAAAAGGTCTTTGCCATAGTTGTGATAGAAAATACACTAAAGGTCATAAGTGTGCTAAGAAGAAATTATTTTACATAGATTGTGAAGAGGAGGAAGAAAATGAACAAGAAACTTCAAAAGAAGAGGATATACACGAGGAACCAACCCTAGAAGAAGAAGAAATGAGTCTGACCATATTGTGTAATGAATTGGCAGGAATTACCACTCCTCAAACTCTCAAGAAAGAAGGAAATATCAAGAAGAAAAAGGTAATAGTGTTGATTGATTCGGGTAGTACCCATAATTTTAATCATTGTAAGGTAGCCTAGAAATTGAATTGTTTCCTATACCCAGCACCAGAATTTCAAGTGATGGTTGCAAATGGAGGAACTATAAATTACTCTGGAAAATGACATAATATCAAGCTAACCATGGGGTAATATGTATTGAATAGTCCAATTCTTTCCATTCCAATGGGAGGTGTTGATGTTGTACTATTAGTACAATGGTTACAATCTTTGTGGACAATATATTTTAATTTTCAATAACTTTTCTTGATTTTTTTTTCGAAAGGAAAGGAAGTTGAATTACGGGGTATTGCATGGAAGCCAGGAAAGATAATAAGCTCTAATTTCATGACAAAGATTCTAAAGAAAAAACAACGAGGCATAATTGCACAATTATGCTCACTAGAAATTCCAACATCAAAATCATCTATTTCTCCAGATCTCCAAAAATTCTTGGACAATAATTCCAAGGTGTTTGAAACTCCCAAAGGAATCCCACCTATTCATGATCATGATAATGCTATTCATTTGATTCTAGGAACTATTCCTCCAAACATCAAGCCTTATAGATATCCTTATGTCCAAAAGAGCGAAATTGAACGTATGATTGCAAAAATGTTAGAGGCTGGTATAAATCAACCTAGTCAGAGTTCTTTCTCTGCTCCAGCAGTATTGGTGCACAAGAAGGATGGATCATGGTTCATGTGTTCGGATTATAGGGAGCTCAATAAGCTCACTATTAAAGATAAATTTCCCATTCCTGTGATTGATGAATTATTGGATGAATTACATGGAGCAATTTATTTTACCAAGTTGGATCTTCGTTCAGGATATTATCAAATTAGAATGAAGACTGAAGATATTCTGAAAACAGCATTTCGAACTGATGAGGGTTGTTATGAATTTTTGGTCATGCCTTTTGGCCTTACCAATGCACCTTCTACATTTAAAGGGTTGATGAATTCCATTTTCAAACCCTTCCTTAGAAAAATTTTGCTAGTATTTTTTGATGATAAACTAATCTACAACAATTCTTGGAAGGATCATGTTCAACATGTGGACAGGGTGCTCAAACTATTGGAGGAGAAACAATTATATGCAAAAACATCCAAATTTTATTTGTAGTACAAGAGGAGGAATATCTGGGTCATATTGTATCTCACGAGGGTGTTAAGGTAGACCCTAAAAAAATTAAAGCCATTAAGGAATGGAAAGTCCCCACAACCATAAAGAAGTTGTGAGGATTTCTCGAGTTAACAGGGTATTATCGCAAGCTTGTTAAGAATTATGGGAGAATAGTAGAACCTCTAACAACATTATTGAATAAAGATGCATTTTCATGGACTCCTGAAGCAACTAAGGCCTTTGAACATCTTAAAGAGGCAATTTTCCTAGCACCGGTCTTAGCTATGCCGGACTTCACAAAAACCTTTACTGTGGAATGTGATGCCTCAGGAAATGGAATTGGTGTTGTTTTAATGCAATAAGGAAGACCCATTGCTTTTGAAATTCTTCCAATCAAAGAAAAGTATTTATAGAAAAATATTTATGAGAAGGAAATGTTAGAAATACTATATGCACTAAATAAATGGTGACCTTACCTAATGGGAAGACACTTCAAGGTAAAAACTAGTCATGATAGTCTTAAACACTTTTTGGAACAAAGACTATCTTCAGAAGAGCAACAAAAATGGGTCACAAATATGTTGGGGTATGACTTTGAAATCATCTACGAAAAAGGGAAGCTAAACGTTGTTGCAGATGCACTCTCAAGAAATAATGAAGAGGTGGAAGCATTGCTTTGTGCCATTTCTGTTAGCCAACTAGATTGGGTAACCAAAGCAAGGGATGAATGGAAGAAGGATGAAGAAGTGTGGAAGCTCATTCAAAATTTGCAGCAAGATCCTAGTACATTTGATACATTTAGTTGGAAAAATGATTCTTTATGGTACAAAGATCGCTTATATCTTTGTAAGAATTCCCAACTAAAACAAAAGATTTTGTTGGAATTGCACACTTCTCCTTTAGGAGGACGCTCACGATTTTACATAATTTTTTTGGGATGGTCTTAAATCTGATATTCAAAATTTTGTGGTGGAATGTTTGGTTTTCCAATAAAATAAAGTTGAGACAATTAAGACCCTGAGTCTTCTACAACCTTTATCCATTCCAACTCAATGTTGGGAGGAGATTTCAATGGATTTTATCACAGGTTTACCTAAGTTCAAAGGAAAGAGTGTCATCATGGTGGTAGTTGATAGACTTACCAAGTATGCACACTTTTGTGCGTTATTTCATCCATTTAAAGCAAGTACAGTTGCTACTACATTTATGGAAACAATTCGAAATCTACATGGAAACCCAATGATTATTGTAAGCGACAGAGATCCCATTTTTACTGGAAATTTTTCGACGGAATTATTTTCTTGTTTGAGCACTCAACTAGCTCATAGCTCATCTTATCATCCTCAATCTGATGGTCAAACTGAGATAGTAAATAAATGTTTGGAAGGATATCTTCATTGTTTTGTATTTGATAAACAAACACAATGGGTCAAGTGGTTACCTCTCACTGAATGGTGGTATAACACTTCCTTCCATAAGGAAGCAAAAATGACCCCATTTATGGAACTTTATGGATATCATCCACCGTCCATCACATTATCTTTAAGAGAAAATTCCAAGGTTCAAGTAGTGGAATATCACATCGAGCATCAACAAGAAGTTCTCCAACTCTGAAAGGATAACCTAAATTTGGCACAAAATCGAATAAAACAACAGGCAGAGCAACATCACAGCGCGAGAAGTTTTGATGTAGGAGACTGGGTATTTTTACGGCTACAACCATGCAAACAAATGTCCCTCAAGCAAGCTCAGAAGGATAATAAATTATGGCCAAAGTACTATGGTCCTTAGAAGGTGTTGCAAAAGATTGGTACTATGGCATACAAATTGGAGCTTCCTGCTTCTTCGCGAGTGCATCCAAGTTTCCGTGTTTCATGCTTAAAAAAGGTTATAGGTGAAAAACTTTCAGTTCAAACAATATTGCCAGAACTTGATGAGGAAGGGAAAATCATATTGGAACCTGAAGCATTCATGGAAACAAGAACTCGACAGCTACGAAATCAATCAATTTCATAGTATCTCATAAAGTGGAAGAACTTACCCACTGAAGATTCTACATGGGAGGATGAGAATTTTATACAGAAACACCCAGAGCTACTCAAGCATTGAGGAAAACACTTTTTTGAAGGAGAGGGGCATGTTAGGGTCCCTATATTACTAGTTTAGTCTCTTATTGTTGTTAGTGTGCCCCCCTTATTGTTATTGTTGTACCCCTGTAACCCCAATATTGTTATTATTGTTCCCTTACATTATTATTGTTAGGTCGGCTAGGATTATATTGTGACCCCATGGACTCCTATATATAGAAGAAGGTTTTTTCATTTGTATCATCCAAGAATTGTTCATTTATGTAATGTAAAGGAGGTTTCCCCCTTGAAGTGGATTATTTATAAGGCATTGATCTCTCTTTTCTTCTATTTTTGGAGTTGGCTTCATAACACGATCCATCTGTGACATAACAGCATGTTTTTAGAAAAATTCCACAGTGATTATGACGATCATAAAAATTTATGTTACATTCACTTTCTCTCTAAGGCTGAGACTTCCTGTCCTATTGGTGGAAATTTTTGAGGTAGATCTCATTAACGGGATTAGCTAGGCATGTACAGACGGGCTCAAACAGAATGTACGCTCCTTTGAGGAGGCAGTGTTTGATGATGTAAGGACCCTACCATAACGTTTCAAACTTCTCGGGTCCTAAGGCTTCTTTTGCAATGTTGTAGTAGAGGAATAGCTCCCCCTCTAGAAATGAGTGAGGGGTGATGTTGCAGTCGAATGATGCTTTTACTCTTTTCTTATAAGCCTCATTATGTTGGAGATACTCTCGTCGAATTTCATCGACGAGCTCTAATTGTACCAACCGTTGCTCTAAAGGTTGGGTATAAGTGAGGAGTTTGATAGCTGTGTGTAAGTTTGGGATTTTGTGTTCAATGGGAAGCATGACCTCCACTCTGTATACCAATTGGAAAGGTTTGAACCATGTTGAGTATTTAACCACTGTGCGATATGCCCATAAGGCTGAAAATACCATATGGTGCCAGTTAGTTTTATGGTTGTTGACCATACGTTGTAACATCGTTTTGAGTACTTTGTTAACAGCTTCTACCTAGCCATTGGACTGGCTATGGTGACACAAAATCATGCGTAAATACTAGATGATGGGATAGCTCCTAGAATATTTCATTCTCAAAATGCTTTCCATGGTCAGATACTAACTCCTTAGGCACACCGAATCGTGTGATGACATGGTTGAAGAGAAACTGAGCTATGGTTTCTGTTGTATTGTCATATGTGGGCATGGATTCTTCCCATTTGGTGAAATAGTAAACGGCTACAATGATGTATTTTTGGTTGCAAGATGACATAGGGATGCAAGTCATAAATTCAATTCCCCATTTACAAAAGGGACATTCTACAATGATCGGTGCAGAGGAGCAGGGGACACTCTTGCCTTGTGGTCGAAACGTTGGCATCACTCGCACCTTTTGACTTCTTGAATGCAATCGTGGAATAGGGTGGGCCAAAAATAACCAACCTGCAAGAATTTTTGGGTGGCGGCCATCCCTGAGAGGTGGTCACTGCAAGCCCCACTATGGTAGTCATTTAGGATTTGTTCATCTTGGTCGTGTGTGAGGCATCGACATAAAATATTTTCAATGCCTCTTAGATAAAAGACGTCCCCCATGAGAAGGTACTGGGACCTTGATGGCGTATGCACCTTCGGTCATCATAGGTGAGCTGTGATTTGAAATTTTGGGTTCGTAAGAATAGAAGGATGTCGCTATACGAAGATTCCTATGTCATCACTAAGAATAAATGGTCATCTAGTAGTGAGTCATTAACTGGTGATCCTTTAGTCGTACTTGGGAGATCAGTAATGAACTCGGCTAGGATTAATGCTTTTTTTCTCTTGGGGGACTTGAAATGTAGGTCAAATTCCTACAGTATAACTACCCATCAAGCGTACTTATGATTCCTCATATGACAGGTTAGCAGATATCACACGGGGTTGATAGTTTCTATGACTGTTGTAGTCCGTAGGATGATGTAATGCCAAAGATTTTGCACTGCGTGTACTAGGGCTAAGGCAGTTTTTTCTTCCGGCTCGTACCTTAAAGCAGGGCCAGCTAGGTTCTTGTTGACATAATAGATTATGTGCTCTTTATTATCTAGTTTGTCTTGGACTAAAACCCCAGATATGGTTGTGTCTGATGCAGATAGATATAAGGTATAGTCTTTGTTGTAGTGGGGTGGGTTGATCAACGGGGCTAAATACAAGGTGTCCTTTAGTGCCTCAAATGAATTTTGAGCCTGATCATCCCATTTGAATGGAATGTCTTGACGAAGTAGGCGTAGGAAGCCTTGCACGCAAGTGGCATAGTCAGGGACAAAGCCTTGTAAGAAGTTGGATTGCCCGTGCAGGCTTTGAATTTGCTTGAGATTTTTAGGTGGTGGTAATTCTTTTATTGCCTGGACTTTGAGGGGGTCAACTCTGATTCCTTGTTGTGATATTAGGAATCCTAATAGTCTGTCTACATTAATGCAAAAGACACACTTGAGGGGGTTAAAGCATAGGTTGCAGTGTCAGAACCGTTGGAATACAAACTATAAGTCCTTCAGATGGTCACCTCATTTCTTGGATCATATTGTGAGGTCATACAAGTAGGCTAATATGAGGTGAGCCAGATCATGGAAGATATAATTCATGGCCCACTAAAAGGTGGCCCCAACATTTTTAAGACTGAAATACATAACTTGATATGCGAACGTGCCATAGGGGGTGGTGAATGCAATCTTATACCAATCCATATGTCCGATTTGAATTTTATTGTACCCTGAGAATCGATCCATGAATAATAAGGCCTTGTGACTAGCACAAGTATCAATGACTTGGTTGACGAAAGGGGTAGGGTAGTTGTCTTTGGGACAAGCTTTGTTTAAATCTCAAAAATCGGTGCAGACTTAGTGGTGCCCTATTTTTTCATGACAGGTATAGGGTTGGAAACCCACGATGTGTAGGTGATTGGGTAAATGAATCCAAATTTATGCAGCTTTTCTATATCTTGTTTGATTTCTTCTACTTTGGATGGGTGCAATTAACGTTGATTTTGGCGGACTGGGGATACATCAGACCAAGTGTCAATATGGTGTTCTATGAGGGTGGGGCTTAGCCTTGGCATTTCCGAATAATCCCATGCAAAGATATCACTGTCCTCTTGTAAATCTGTATAAGCGACTACCTCATCTGGGGAGCATGTTTCCCCTAGCGAGACTTCTTCGGTTTTTCCTAGTTTTCTTGAGATATTCACCTTAATGGTTGGTGAAATATTCAACATATTCCCTTCTTCAAACACATCAAGCAGTGGGATAGGGTTTTTGAATCAATCTACCTCTCCAGATGGAAGGAAGTATTTGGATTCAATGGCATAAATATCCTGATTTTTTGGGCTGCTAGGCACGAACGTTTTTTTCTGGAAGAAAAAATGAGCGGTGATGCATTGAGTCCCACAGAAAATCTAGTTCTGTCATGGCCTATAAAATATCTTCATCATAGTGAAACAAGATGTCTAAGGGTGAATTGGTTTGTGTAGGGACATGAGGAATTGGTTTGGGCCTAACAGTGCTAGTCGACAGACATGAATATGATTCAGTGGTTGATGTCGTGGAACCAGATGAGGTTGACAGGGTCCAGACGGGTTTGGTTTGCACCGTCGAAGGTACTACTACCATTGTGGTAGTTGTAGCGGTCTCAACACCAAGGAAAGATGAGTAGACAACGTGAGGCATGGTTCCAATGTATGATGAGAGGAATCATATATGGTATCATGTATCATTAGCGTTGCATGGTGGAAGAATTTCCGTGATTGTTGTTTGTTTCTTAGCGAGAGAAAATTCATGCTCTTTAGGTGGTGTATGGAGGGTACAACTATCTTCTCTTGTGTGAATATTTTTATGGATGCAGAAGTGTCAAAAATTTTGTAACATAGGGCATTTATTTGTATCATGATCATGGCTTGTGCAAATGTTGCATGGGTAAATGTACTCATCGATTAGATTATATGGGGTCCAGTACTACTCATCATATTAGAGGATGACGATGGGAGATGATTACGAGAATGTATGTTTCTTCATTTCTGTTGTCTCTTATTTTTAAAATTAGTGTGATTTGGCTCTTGTGGGAGTTTTTCTTCTAACGCTGCTCTAGCCACTCTTAGCCTTGGAAGGAAATGGAAATTCATAGTATGGTGGAATTGTGAGAAAATTCGGAAATAATAACGTGTGATTTTATCTTGATTAAAGAGATGAATGTAAGGTATGGGTGTGACCATGCAAAGATTGTCGGTGAATTTATTGAGTTCCAAACATTGATTGACTGTGTGGCCCTTTTTCTTACATAGGGCACATGAAATGCTTGGCTGGTGTCACCCCTTGCTAGGATAATTGGTTGCCATACCTTTTCTAGGGGTTTGGTGAAAATGGAGGGGAGGTCTCACTAATCCTGGCTGCCTAGGTTGTAGAAACTCAAAACCAAATATATCTGTATTATTGGTGGCGAATGAGTACCATTTATAAAATGATTCTAGCTCTGGGCATGGAGTAATCAAATGATCATGTTTGTCACACAATATGCAGGTTGGGATTAGGCGTTGAGAGTGGTTGGGGGTGGGAATCTTTCCCCTTTCAGTCATTTCTCTTCAGATATGAAGAGGACGGGTCTGGTTGCCTCATTCTCTTGGGTTGTCAAACTTTCTACTGACTCTAAGTTCGATCTGTCCTCTTTGGCAATATGGGTTATGGCATCACGTAGACAGTCTAACGCCAAACAAAAACGCGGGATGTAGGGACAATGATGAATTGGGTGGTTATCTTGACACACTCTGCAAGAATATTGAACTACTCGTAAGTCATCGTGGTATACCAGGTTGACTGGGTACCATCTTTGAAACAAATATAGCGCTTCACAGTCAGTGATGAAGTGATGACATTCATCGCAGAGTACGCAGAGCTGGACTAGAGCCTGAGGATGGTTATGGGGGATAAGTGGTCGTTCAGGTGACCATCACTCTTCTGACATATACAATATGGTCCTTGTTGCTTCTGTCCTTTGAGTTGAGTTTTTCTTGTGGATTATGTGTCTGAATTGGCTAATTCGGAGTTTTCAACGATGAAATGCCGCAAGAAATCCAACACACACTGGAATCGACAGATGTGGGTAAAATGGCACACATGGTGGTTTCTCTGAAAAATTTAATACATATGTCGTATGTGTCAAACTAAGTTGCTTTGGGAAACTTGCGGGATTTGATACCAATGGTTAAAATCCCTTAGCTCAGGGCACTATGTGATTAAGTGATCAGGCTCATTACATAGTGCACAAACTGGCACATGTAGTGTTGCCTCTTTTTTCCGTCTCTAGGCTATTGGGGTGACTGTATACAAGAAAGATGTAGGTTCCTCTCATATGTACAATATGGTTTTAGTTTCACCTTGTCCATTTGCATGGATGGCTCTGAGGGGTCCTCTTGGTAAGTTTGTTCTAGGGCTTGCAATTCATCCCTATAACGTAGCATTTCTGGGCAGTGATGGGTATAATGCCCATAATGGTCGCATATGGTGCACACATCATTGGTGTGTAATGATTTTCCTCGGTTCTTCGTGACCTGTTCCTTTTTATGGGAATTCAAGGTCTCGTCATTTATTTCGGTATGTAGAAGGGATTTTAATTCTTCTAACTCCGGGAAAATATTAGTAGGATGACCTACAACATTGCACAATGCACAAGGTTGTAATGCCCTAGGTAACTTGGGGGTTTTGAATTTTTTCCTTTTTTTTTTATTCTTCTTGGTCATGCCAGCTAGTGCCGCTACAGGTGTTTCTTTAACTGTTATGACCTCTTGAGGGGAAATAGGGGTTATTTCTGTAGAGGTAATGACTGGGCTTTCCAGCATGGCTGGAGGGACCAAATACCACACGGATATTTCAAAAGCCATATTTGGAAATGTCATAGTTGCCTTGACTTGTTTTGGTATAAAACCAGATGGGGGATACAAAATTGGGATCTACGAAATGGCATATGGTAGGAATGTCGTACCAGTGGCTTCGACATCCATACTATTGGTTTCTGCATCTGGGCTAGTTTCTATGTTTGATGAGAGCATCATGCACACCGGTGCCTCTATGCTTTCAAGGAATTACCCTGGTATAATAGGGGTATCTCCCAAAAATGATCCTAGGATGGATGATGGTTTGAATTGGTCTGGGCTGAATTCTGTATACTTCATGAGTGGTTCTGTGGTTGTGTCTACGTATAGTAGTACGATATCTAGAGCGATCACGAGTTACTTGTCACAGTATGTGAGCTAGTCGATGGTGATGATTCAATCATCATGGCGAAACATCATCACCCTAAAGACATAGGATGTGATTGCAGTCGTGGCATACATATAACTCCGCCCGAGGAGTATATTGTAATCTAGTTTTTCGTCTAAGACCTCAATGTCTATAAGAATTGTTTTGTCAACCAAGTTTACTGGGAAATTTTGATAAAGACCGACAGGGGCTGATGGGCGCCTGTCGTATGCTCTAACCATGATGTCAAATGGTTTTAATTCAGGTGATCCTAACTTTTTCCAAATTGATTTGGACATGATACATGTGGATGCTCCTTCATCCACAATGCATCGATGTATGGTGATATTTTGAACCAAAACCTGTATTTGGAAAGTGACTAGAGAAGGAAGCCTAGGGCTTGCCTTATCTAGATAAAAATCCATTAGGCATGAATCAGAAGGTTCGATTGCACCTAATGTGGAAAGTAAGGCTTTCCGTTGTCTTGGGAATGATTGCAAAACTTCCAAATATGACATGGAAAATGGTGATTGAGCTAAATCATCCACATACTATAGCTATGAGCATCTTTGGAGTGATGTCCTGCGCGCCTGGTTGGTCCTTTGACTATTCTTGGAAGGGGCTCAATAGGTACTTTGGAGATATTTAATGGTGCGGTATGTGCGCTCGTACTTGTACCTAATGGGTTGGTATCCAGAGGTGTATCGTAGTTCCTATTCCTTGTTTGGAGGAAATATTCTTCTCAAACCATGTAGATCTTGTGGTTGCCTCCTCCACTATCATTTTGGGGTGGTTTTTTTGCTGGGTGTTAACCACTCCTTAGTGGGGGAAAGGTTCCTACATTACCGCAGGTTGTTGGGTAGGTCCCCCTTGTCCTCGATTACCCTGAAGTTTTTTCAATCCAGGGAACATTGGTGAGTGTAAAGGCCATATTCGCCACATATGGCACAAGAGTGATTTGTCCTTAAACTAGGTCTCTTGTTTTTCCCTTGGGAGTTACTATTTGGCTCTTGGTTTTGATTTCAGTTGGGGTTGACCCCAGACTAAGATCACGGGGGGCATTGTTGATTACTTCCCCCTTGTCCAGAGTCTCCCTTTTACTTGCTCCTAGGCTTATTTTTTGCAGCATTTGGAGGATTATTTTTATTCTCCTGGTCATAATACTAGCGATGTTGAGCCTAGGATGGTTGCACAAGGTTCACTAGTGCATTGTTCTACGTTGGTAGTGGATTTTGTGCGGGAAAAGGGGGGTATAGGTTCCCCTGTCCTTGAATGGTGTAAGATTGCAGGGGAAGCTCTCTTGTATCAACATTCGTAGCTAAGAACTAGTTCCCCTACGAGGGAGGGTATGAGCCTCCCTGTTGTTGATGGTATGGAATCACCCTATTCGTCATATTATGCAAAGGTGTAGACTGACTTTGATGGTAGCCAGGTTGTGATATGTTCTGAGTAGAACCGTACGAGTATCCTGGGTATTGGTTATTGTTGCTTAGGTGAGTTTGGGCTAAGGACCCGATCAAACTGTCTGCAATATTCGAGGCGCCCGGTAATTCCCTATACGTTTGCAGGCGTGGGGAATTTTGCAAGAAGTTGTTAATATATCTTGATTGGGTGTATATGAGTTCAAGCTATTGGGCCTTGCTAATGGCATCCTCCTCGGAGGTGGGTTTCTGCATTGCCACGTATTTTGAAATCTCAGTTTTGAGACTTTTCAGAAACAATTCCAACAACACTCTATCATTGAGTTTGGCTTTACACAAACTACGACGTCGTCGCCATTTGTGGAGATGGTCTGATACATGGATGGCTGGTGTTTGTCTTAAATGTTTCAACAACTCTGTTCATGTAGGCATTGAAAAAGTCTTAGTGTAATGGTATCATCGATGATACTATTGGATGAACACCACAAGTGGAAATTCATGATATGATTTAATGGGTCTTTTGCTTGCTTCCCTTTGAATTTTGGTATATCCGAAGGGAACTTCGTGGGCATGGGAGGCCAGTTAGGGCCATGGGCAACGGGGCATTATTTAAATTTTTTAGATATGGAAGATTAAGTGATGCTAAGAAGGGTAACTGCTTATTGACTTCCATTGTATACTGTGGAAAAACAGGTATCTGAGTGTGATGGGTTAGGGGAGGTGCCTAGGGAATATTACCCTGTGGTGTGCCCTAATGAATGTTTTGATGATTCCTCGAAGGGGTAGCGCTCCTCTTACCTCTAGGGGTTGTAGGAGGGGTTAAGTGTGGTGACCCTACTGAGGTTTCCACTGCTATGGTGTTGGGTGACCCTTGGGGGTTTCCAATCACAAATGCCCCGATAAAGGATGAACTGATAATGGTGGAAATGTGTCGTCCTCGATGCCTAAATGGCGAGAGACCTAGCACTCCTCCCTCTAATGGGGGGAGGTCTAAGAAACTTCTAGATCGACGAGGTTTCGTTGGTTCCGTTATGGTGTCGACTAGCTTAATCTTGTTGATATTTTTGGTTTGTTAGAGGAAGGAAGATTTCTATCAAAGAAAATACAATCACATGCATAAAACAAAGCCAAAAAACAAGAGGTAATTTTTCCTTTAATTTAAATCTATGTGATCAATCAAGAAAAAAATGTGGTTTTGTTTGTTTTGCCTATGATACTCAAAAGCCTATATAGACCTACTCGTCCTTACACTTTCAATGTGACTGGGCCTTGCGAAGATATCTCCTGATGGGTACAGGGGCTAACGTCCTGAAATAACTGGCGATGCCTTCTAGTAGCCAAAGAATCAACCAAGGTAATTGTATGAGGATCAAGTGTTGCCTGCACCGTCACTTATAGGGAATCATGCCCTAGTTTTGGCCACTAAAGTACTGTCGTCCCACAGGAGCATTCAAGTCTTGAGCTACTTGGTAATCAACTACCAGTACCGAGAAATAGATGGGTCAAGTAGCCCCAAAAAAGTACCGCACGCACTAGGCCTAAGCTTAAACTCCTCTAAAACAAGTCTCTGGTAATGATCGAGTATTCGTTCCGTGGGCGAATAGACGGTTTTGAAGCTCCCTCAAAAGTCAACATCTATGTTTCAAAATGTATTATGACCATGACGGTTTATTGGATACCCTCCCCCGATGGTCATAACCTCAACTATAATTTATTTTGTGGCCCCTGTGGGGAGAATTTAGTGAGTTCGGTTAATGATTATTTTTAGGGAGTCTCAATTTTTCCTAGGGTGTGCTTTGGTGAAGTAACTGTAAGAAGATGATAAAGGTGCCAACACACTGTGTGCCTTTTGGTCCAATTCTTACCGATGCTTCGTGTGTGCTTTGGAGTGAAAAATCACAAGTGTTATGAGATGTGGATATACACTGATCCTTTACAATCCTTTTTTAATTACCCTATGTGTGATTGTTCCTTGCAAAAATGTAAAATTATGTGCGGATTATGGGCCGCTTACACCTTGCCTAGTTGGACTATGTTTTCACTATATGGAGATGGAAAATTGTCTTAGGAAAGCGTTCATATTCATACCTAGGCTCACTGTGACGTGCAAGGGTGGCACATATTACTTGATTTCTTTGTTAACAGTTTGTTCCTAGTCCCAATTCCTAATGCAAAATTGAACTAACCTAATGCAAAAATTTGACAAACTTGAACTGGAAAAAGGTATGTGGATATATGGGTCACTTACTCTTTACTAATTAAGCTACGTGTTTTGTATCTTTTATCAAAAATTAATTTGTTCAGCAAACATACATGGATTTAAGGCCACTTACTTGTCCCCAATTTAAACTATGCGTAATTTCCGAAATAAAATACTAAAATTAAAACTACCTAGTTGCTAAGCTAATTCAAGGTTACACATAGCACCTAAGTTTCCTTATAGTATTGAAATACAAAGACAAAGTGATGGAAATTCAATAGGGGTTTCCAGTCACCTTAAAAATGGGAAAAAGTAGCAAAGTTTTTGCTTGTTGGTCTGTCGTGTGGGTTATCTTCCCACAGGCGCAGAGCGTGCGTCTGTTAGAGCACAAAGCGCAATGTCGGGAAAAAAGAAGATAAATTGCTTCCTCTGTTGTGCAAAACTTTTCACTAAGTGTGATTGGAGATGCTAAAGGATGTAAGGGTGGTTTGGAGCAAACCGTGCAGGAAGAAGGACCTTCATCAACAACCATTAACTCAAAAAGAAAGAATCCAGTGGAGTCGCCATTCCTGTGGTAGTGTATTTGGAGCAAGGGCATACGAAATACACTTCTTTAGCAAGCTAGTTGCTACCTGTAGATGGTCACAAAGAAAAATTATTGCCTATTATTAGTGGAACATATTCGACACAATGTAAACTAAGTGTGAGGGAAAACTAAGCATACATCGCTAAGAAAAAATCAAAACACAAGATATAAAATACAAAATCTTGATGGAGCAAACAACCTAATAACACAAGTGGAGATTCATCCCTTCATTAGGTGTTGGTGGTAAAAAATACATAATGCTAAACACTTGAAGAGGGTCCTTTGAGATAATCATATACCCAAAACAAGGAGGTCTCCTTCCCTCGAGTTCCTGCAAGTGTCTCTTCCCTCTCTCAAATGATGGTAGATCAAGATCAAGTGGTGAACCTCTCTCTTGGACTAAGATGTTGGTTGGACAACATATGAGTCTTTCCAATCCCTCTGTTGCTAGAATATGCAAGTTGGTTTTCTATGAAGAAATTTGGCTGCCATAACAATGTGTCTCCAATTCTTCTTCCGAAGTTTGGCTTATATAGACATTTTTTCAATTCCTTCCTCTTCTCTTAGCCCAAGATAGATAATGACACAAGACTGGAGGAGGGATTCCTTTGTGGGTTGCATTTAATCCTCAAGGTGGCTCAAATCCGGCTTTCCTTGACAGTACTAGGCAGAATCATCTTAACCAAGCTTTCCAAGTGGTCCGATATGGTGACATTTCACCATTTTCAGGACCGCGTGTCTATCGAAGGAATAGTCGCGCTGTGTTCAAAATTCCTTTGTTGCTTGTGCGTTGTCCATAAATTTCTGCCTAAACCTTAGGAAGAATTAAATTTTTGGCTTTTCCTAATGTATTCCTTCTTTTAAAATCTTTATTTGTACCTTCTGCTTGACATTTTTAATGTCTTTTTCATGTATGATTTTCCAGTGTTAATACCCAACAATGTAACAAAAGTTAGGAGTTTTTTGGGAGCATCCCAATACTGGAGAAAAGTTATCGCTAACTTCTCACTCATTGCAGCACCATTACATGCTTTGAAAAGTGTGAAACATGTCTTTTAGTGGGGAGGCAAGCAACATAAAACCTTTGACATGTTGAAAGAGAAAATTAGTACAACACCAATTCTAGCACTTCCAGATATTAAGCAGCCATTTCAAATTCAAACCAATGCAAGCTAATATGCTATGGGAGAAGTTTTGATGCATCATGGTAAGCCAATATGTTATCATTTTGAAACCTATACCAATGCAGTAATTAACTATCCAACCTATGATATTGTATGCTTTGGTACAAAGCGTGAAGAAATCGAAGTATTATTTGATGGGTAAAGAAACAATTATTCATACTGACCATCAACCTTTACAATATTTACAATCACAAACTGAGCTAAAAAAAGCTAGACATTTCAATGGATGGGATTCCTATAACAATTTCATTTGGTAGTATAAGAAAGGTATATAAAACAAACTTGCAGATATGTTATCAAGTCGTATTGTTAATACATTTGTTATTCTTAAGCATAACTCAATCATGCATGAAAGTTATATTGAACAATATGCTCAAGATGAATATTTTAAATATGTTTATGCAATTTTGAGTCAAGGCAATCATGTTGAAGACTTGGATTATAATGTTCATAACAATTGTTGTATCATCTTGGCAAGTTATGTGTTCCACAAGGTCTCATAAGGGAATCCCACATTTCTCTTATTGCTGGTCACTTTGGTGTAGGCAAAACAATTGCTCAAATTCAGAGGTATTTTTAATGGCCTCACATGAATGAAATTGTTTAAAAATATGTGAGAGGATGTTCCATGTGTGCTACTAGCAAGCCAAGAAATAGGAAATAGGTTTTGTACACTCCACGTCCTATTCCTTCTTGTCCTTGGGAAATTATTTCTATGGATTTTTTTTGGGGACTACCAATGTCTAGGAAAGGTCATGCTTATCTATATGTTGTTGTGGATCATTTCAGAAAAATGTGTGCATTGATGCCATATAAGAAACAAGTTACAATTGAAAATACCACAAATATGTTCTTCCAAAATGTATGGGTTCACTTTGGGTTACCCACTTCTATTATTTCTGGTCGAAATTCTCGATTAGTCGAGAATTTTTGGTCAAGTTTATGGGAACTCATGGACACAAAGTTGAAGAAGAGCACCGCATTTCATCCACAAACCGACGACCAGACAAGAGTAGTGAACATAGCATTAGTGCATCTCCTTCAAAGATATTTTGGTAAGCATCCTAAACTTTGGGATGAGCATTTGCATTACATCCAGCATGCCTACAATCAGGCCAAGAATTCATCTACACAACTATCTCCATTTGAAGTTTGCTTGGGTTATTTTCCACAGTCTCCTTTGGATTTTATCTTTGGTAAATATATTGCATTAGATGGACATAGTGATGTGGACAAAGCAAAGAATTTCATTGAAAAAAATCAAATAGTACATCAAAGGGTACAAGAACAACTAGAGAAAAGCAAAGCCAAGTACAAACCAAGACATGAAAAGCATTGGGTTGATCATGACTTCCAAGTGGAAGAACAAGTTTGGTTGAATATCAACAAGGAAAGACTACAAGGTGAAGGTAAAAATCTCAAGCCAATCAGAGATGGTTCTTTCAAAATCTTGGAGAATATTGGTAACAATGCTTTCCGATTAGATTTTTCACCTTACATGTAAATTTATTCTATTGTAAATGTGGAAAAATTGAGATTGTATGAGCCTCCAATGATTGACAATCAAGAAGTGAATCTTTAGATTCCATGTATAAAATATTTTTCTCCTGAATATTTAAATAAGTTGCAGGAAGACTCAATTCTTGATAGGAGGATAAGGACTTCACGCAAAGGCAATGTGGAGTATCTTCGAGTGGGACTCAAAGGTATCAATCCAAGTAAATCAAGGTGGATTGAGATCAGGAAAGTGAGGGAGTTTCACCCTCACTTCCTTTCCAAGTAAAACCAGAATTTTGGTAGTCCAAAAGCTTCTAATGGGGAGGAATGATCTAGGGGATAAAAAATATGTTGAAAAATAAAAGTGTTCAAAATCTCCTGAAACTGGCACCAAATCATAGATATCATCGTTCTTATTCCAACAACACTTAAATCGCCTCAATACAACATTGTATGAGGAAGTTATCATGTTTCGAAATTTTTGGTAAAAAATAAAAAAGTCAACTTGCAGGGTTGACTAGGCAGTGTATGGATGCCACATTGAAGTCCGCACATTGACGTCAGTAGGGTGACTGTGCAGTACAAAGCCAATTGGTACAAGACACATGTCTCAGTCGTACAAAGGCAAATTGCATGATTTGATTGGTTGGTGGTGATTTAGTTTGGGCTGATCACGAACAGACACATGGCCCAATCACAGGGCACCATGTGGCACTCGAGATGAGGCTAAAATTTAGTTATGGAATGGATTAACCTCCATGGGGATCGAACTCGCAACCTATCACTGGCTAATGTAATGTCTTAACGTTATACCACGAGTACCACTTATCAATACATAATGGGCTAGTTATTAATAAAGGGTTTTGGTTTCGCCGTTGGGGGGAGGGTCCGGCCAGCGGGCGCGCCCGACCAACCCAACCCCAAGTGTTATGGAATGCATCGCTACCATGGCGAAAGGCGGGAGGGGTGGGGAACGTGGCCCCAACCTCGGGTTTTGTTAACATAATGTGATCATCAGTGGGATTGTCGAGAGGGGCGGGCACGTGGCACCCTGCCTGCGCCCAACCCCCAGTCATATTAACTCTTAACCGACCAGGAGTGGGGTCGGTGGGGCACATGGCCTTTATCCCATGCCCTACGATCATACACATGACCAACTGGATGGCGGGGAATAGGGGCGTGAATTCCAACTAACTGTTCAACTACTTGCACCCGAAACAATGGGTTTCGTGGTTGAACACACCACCTATAATTGCTAAAAATTTTCCTTGCATATCTACCAAAGGGGAATTTTGTTGCCAGTTTTTACAGAGGGACGAATTTGCAGAATAGTTAGTAGAGAAATGAAGGAAGAGGCCTAACTTTTCCATTTTTCAGCTTTTTTGAGCCCAAGAAGAACCTACATAGGGGTTTTTGGGTGTTCTGGACACAATGACAATGTTATTTTGCAATTTGAGCATTCTATGTTGATGTAATTAAACATTTGAGCATATAATTCAAAGGGCCAACATTGGAAGTTGGACCAAGAGATGTAGCCTAGGAGGGATGAACTTCGTCATCAAATTGTTGTTTTGCGATGCTGCTTGTTGCCTATTTTTCATTGTTAAAATCTGCAAAATTTAACTTAGTTTGTGTGTTTTTGTAATATCGGCCCATTGCCCATATGACATAAACTAGTTTGCAAAAGTTTACATGAAACCTTCAATTTTAATTTCAGATTAACCATGAGCAACCATATTCATTATGTCAATCTGAAGCTTCTAATTTATTTATTTGTTGGTTATAGTTTGATTGTTTTATGTTTTGGAGTTTTTTTGGGTATATTTTCGGTCAAATTTGTTCGAAATTTAAAATGCATTTTAAATAACAATTTTTTTATTTTTTTTTATAATTTATTTCACTAAATTCTTAATGGAAAACTTTAAAACCTAAAATAATTAAAAATTAAAGTTTTTACCATTCAAAATGAGAAAAAAAAAAAACATAATTAGCATGCTACCATTGCAAGTAAGAAAAAAATTAAAACCTAAATTATAGTTCTTTTGGTGGTTTTGAAGCATTTTCTTAGTTGTTTTTTTTGGTTTTCTAGGTTGTTTTTTGTGATTTTCTAGGTTGTTTTTATGGTTTTCTGAGTTGTTTTTTGTTGTTTTGAAGGCTTCTTTTGGTGGTTTTTTGTGGTTTTCATGGTTTTTGTATGATTTTTTTTTTTTTCAAATTAATTTATTTAATTTTGCAAGAAAAATTAAATAAACATAAAAAAAATTATAGAAAACCTATCTTGGTTTGAGCCTCTGGGACGTCAGCAGGGTTGTTGGGGAGGTTGGTTGGGTTGCTCCATTGCCAAATCCCTCAGTCGAGCCCTAGAAGTCTCGATTGAGCTCCCATTTTCCTCATGATCTACACAAAAATGACTTGTGCATACCACGACCACACCATTTAATACAAAATAGGGGCTCGATCGAGCTCCTATTTTCGGGTTAGAGAGAAGCTTGATTGAGGGTTTGTTTTTAACCCTCGATTGAGCTATTTTTTTAGCACTCAAGGAGCTCGATCGAGAAATTAAAAATGGCCTGATCAAGTGCTTAAAGTAGCTCGATCGAGCTCTTTTTTTTGCTTAAACATGCCCTTCCTTGCCAAAAAGTGTAACTAAGCTACATGCTTTTACCCATCGGTCTCTCAACTACGAGATTGAACCACAACCAAAATTGTACCCTCCGTAGGGACATAAGAGACAAATAAAAAATAACATAAATGCATCCAAACAAACTAATTCCAAAATATTGACATATCTTGCCATGATCATAATTCAATACAAAAAGAAAACCATAAGTATAATCCATCATATAGTTAGGGGTTTGGTTCAGAATTTGATCCTACTATAGGGATAAGGGATGCTAGGTTTGTTGAGGTTCTGGCCATTGCTGGAGGAATGCCAAGATGTTGTTGAATCCTCGCCAGCCTCTGGTCCATCATCTCCAACTCGCAATCATAGTGTTTCAAATGTCCATGCATGTGATTCAAGGTTTGTGGCATGTCTCGCCTTGACTCTTGGTCGTCCAATAGTGTGCGACCCAAAAGGGAATTCATGTGCCAGTACAAATCCACTACTTGCATATACTAATTGGATCTGCCTCATATATTTCTTATGACTAGGATCCACTCGAATCATTTTTCCCTCACTTCGGAATTCGAAAGGAAATTTATTTGCAAGGAAGCTTCCCCTTTTGATTGAATTAATTCTTCTTGCAAGTGTACAAGAATATTCTCCACATACCTTGCTACGAAGTCTACTACTCTATTCTATAATTTGGAATTTCCTTTGCAATCTCACTCCTCATAGTAGGCCACCCCTCTCATTACACGACCTCTCTCCCTCGTCATTATGAACACAAACCTCGTGCTCTTTATTATGAAATATGATACTTCCTGATCTGATTGAGTTTCTTTTGCCAATAGGGAGCCATGTCTAGTGGGGTAAACGCCAGATGCCACAACTTTCTAACTTTTATCTCTGTTAGCTACCCAATACTAGATGAATATTGTTTTTCTTCGCCACCAATTCCACATTCCCTAGTGAAGATCTCGAACTAGGGTAAAACCCTTTAAATACAACCCAACCCACCAAGGAAAAGGACCCCCTATGCTCTCAACCCACTTCGCTAATAAATCTACAAGATAATCCTCACTCCCAAAGCAATAACTCACCTACATGCACCATTTAATGGCCAATAGTTGTACCACCTTGTTACATAGTATTTTGTCACCGTCCCTGCAATCACTCGTCCCGCACATTGGAGGACTATTCCTATGACTTGTGAGCAGTAAAATGTCCTGAAAACACCTTCATAACATCCTCCTACCTAAGGATAAACATTCTCCTGCAAAAAATTTCCTCTGAAAAACCCTAAAAACAAATGTTTTAGCCTTGGCGTGACTAGTCAGTTCATCCCTCGCGCCAATGGGGGAAATCCACACTAGAGGGCGCGCCAGTTGGTGCACTGTCCCTGTGTTTCACTCGCGCCAAGCCCATTAAGGAATGTTTTTTAAAAATAAATGGCGGGAGTTTGATTTTAACAAACTCTAGAATGAATCATCAAAAGAAGTTGAGTGGTTTGGCTCCGGATCTCCATGTATAGGAAGTGGTTTTCCACCTCTCATGGAACCTTCCTAAGAGATAGGACCTATCCCATGATTATAGGGATACTAACTTCCCTTTCTCCATCTATAAAAGCTTTCCCCCTCCATTAACAAGCTAGTTGAACTTGTGGGAGGAAAACTATAGCTACGCAACTAATGAGAGCGGAGCCGAGGAGAACCCCGTAAGAGAGAGCTTTGTCCAAATTCCCGACAGGCTTCGTTGAGACGCGCTCCGCTGCAAGCCCCGCCGAAGGAATATTATAGCATCAGAGCATTTGGTTGTAATCTCCCTTTTTGTCATCTTTAATATAAGCAACTCTGATTTTGGTTCCATTCGTGTGTTTACTATTTCATAAAATGCAATGAAATATATCCTCTCTTACTGATATATAGTTACATGCTTTAAGTATTACGTTGTATGTCGTCGTCTCTCTACATGTGTACAGGTGTCCGGATGGAGCCAACAGAAGGATTGTGATTTGTCAGGCTAGAGACAAAGAGCACCGCTTTTTCCTCGACAACAACAGCGTGGGATTTGAGGTAGGCTACTTATCACGATCTTTGTCTTTTTTGTAACTAGGAACCAATGTCATTGCGTGATTTGATTGTTGCTAGACCCACTCTAGGGCTAGTGGGATCGCCTCTATCCGCAGAGGGGATTTACCGCCTCAACAATTTGGCGACTCCATTGGGGATTAGTGGGAGTTAGTCCTTCTTCCGTTTGGGTTGTTTTCTTGGCTTTTGATTGATTTTTTTTCTCTTCTGGTTCACCTTCCTTGGTGTTAAAACCCCTATTCAGCCCCCAGAAGACCAGATCCAGTCTCTGTTTGTCCTTTTTCATCATTTTTCTGGAGTAAAATTGATTGGCGCGGTTTTTCCCATGACAGTCGTGCCAACTGGCGCTTGTTGCTAGTTAGGCCCCCACGCCAATGCCTTTTTAGCGCAGATTACAGCCAAATAGGTGTGCCAACTCTGCTTGGTGTTAGGGTTTGCTTGCTTTTGGGCTCTCTGAGCTTGAGTTTTGGTCCTAGTGTCATTTTTCTGATTGATTGAATGCCTTGAAGTCATTGTTGACTGTGTTTGGCCCTTGTCCTCCAGTTGTTTGCCCTTTACTATTAGTTTTGCATTCTAGCCCTAGGGCTTCTTGGTGCTTCAGTGTGCTGAGCCTCCCGTGGAAGTTTTGGGTCCTTGCTTTCCTGGTCAACTTCGTTTTCGCTTCTTTGCATTCATTTTGCTAGATTCCATTGTATCATTACGTTAGTTGAGTGATTGTCCTCTCTTTCATTTAGTTTCGCTTTGTGTTACCCCAAGCCTAGATTACACGGTTTGTTTGAGTCTCTTTCGAGATTCTTCTTCACTTTGGGGGATTTCGTCGTTAGTTTGAGTCTTGATTGTGTGCATTTGGATTGAGTAAACTTGTTTTTTTTAGCTCTCTCCTTGTCATTTCTTGAATTGATGTTTTCATTAGTTTTTTCGGTCATTTAGTGCATTTTCTCTTATATGTTGAAAAATACAAAAACAAGATCTTTTGCATTTGGTTTGGCGTAGTGAAAATTGAAAGCTCTTTCAAATTATTAGTGTTATATAACTCTAGAGAGAAGTTTTCTAGTTTCATTAGCTTGCATTGGAAACAGTAGTGGATGTTTTTGTGCTCATTTTGTTGTCATTTGAAAAGCTCTCAACTCTCCCGTAGATAGCTCTTCATTAAACAAAGTGATATTTTGTGGCATGCAGTTTGCATTTAGAGGTTTGATGAGATCCAACATTTGATAGGGCCTGAAATTGAAATGTAAATTGAATATTAAATTTAAAATTTACTGAATTAACCTAAGGCAACATTGAAACATTAATGGAATATCTAGTAGTCTAAGGTAGAGACGTGTTCCGGTGTCTTTAAGCCTAGCAGCTGTCGCTCGCCATCTGGCTACAGATAGCACTAGTACAGACTTGTGCTCCCCGTACCGTCGCGTATATAAAGGGAGACCCCACTAGGTTGCAATCCTTTATATGTAGGAAGCTGAGTCTGCCGCCTTTTACCCGTGATACACCGAACACAACATTCGGGGAGATTACCTGCACATACGTTAAGTCCTTGGTTGATTTCTCTTTCATTTATACCAAGGTGTATATGGCAGTTCACGGATATCTGGTACACCCATTTACCTAGATTACCAGAGCAGTGACTTTGATCTTTACTAACTCTTTTAATTGAAAAGATCATCGAGCTCTTGTCCTTTCAAGCTCGTGTCCAACCTGAAAGCGATAGAGTCACCTTTTGCTTGTTTCTCGACTCTTAAAATATGAAACAACAGAGTCTGGTTTCAATGTCATAAAATTAATCACCCACTAAATATTCCCGGTTAAAAGTTATTGTCCTTAAGTATTTTCAGGTCGTTTCCGATGGCAACTTTTCTGGAGTTCACCAACCAAGGAATCCCCTCCGATGGGAATCCTGGTCCTTTTCCTCCTTTTGTAAATGTTGGTGCTCCTTATATGGCAACGTTGTCCCTTCATGGGTTAACTGTTGGGTTACATGTTTGATTGTTTTCAACCTTTGTGGTCTCGAATGTCCCGGCTATTGTTCAATAAATTCCTCTACCTGAACAATGCCATGTTGATTCTAAGGTGGGCCTCTCCCCTTCTTCACCTGTTTCTGCATTCTCCTTTGAATATTCTTCGCCTGGTAAAAATTTGGATTCGAGTAACCAGGTGGCTAAGAAGAAGAAGAAGAAGACAAAGAAGAAGAATTTTGTTAAGCGAGAGGCTGATTCTGCAGCTGTTGCTTATAAGACATTCGCTCTTGATAAACCTTCCAACCCTCGAGGGAAAGTTAATTTCCCTTGCATGTTGTGCCAGGGAAACCATCTTCTTCAAGATTGCCTTGGTATTCCCAAGGTGCTCGAAGTATGGTCCAACAGTCGTCCGCCGTTGCCTTTGGCTTCCGGGAGTCAGGTTGGGGGCACGTCTTCAGCTAGTGCTGGTAAAGCTCCTAAGATTCAGGGTAAGCTCACTAATCCCTATAAGTTGTGTGAAGGGAACCATGCCATTCAACTTTGTCCGTATATGGATGAAGCCAAGAGAGTTTTGGACAACTCGACTGTTTCTGCACCGTGCCTTCCGGCTGGTTACAAACAACTTTCTTTGAGTCCTTCACCAGTTGATTCAACGATCAGTCAAGAGTCACCCTTGGTTGATCCTGCTCCCCCGGAAATTCCAAATCACGAATCCATCCCTGACTAACCAGTGGTCGTGGGATCGATTAAGCTGGACCCGTCTGCGGTGCACCAGGTCTTTTTTGTTGAGAGTGGATCTCAAATCCCTCGTGTTCTTCTTGTTTCTTCATATTCCTTGGACTTGGAGAAAGATTCCCCCATCCCTGTACCTTTGGAAGCTACACCTCTGCCTCCCATGATGGAGGTCCCGGAGGATACTCCTTCTGCCTCCATGATGGAGGTGGCAGAGGATGCTCCTTTTTCTCCTGTAACACCAGGGGAAGACCATCTTGGTTCGATGGTAGCCCCTCCAAGTAGTTTGGTCACTTCCTTTAATTGGGGTCGATTCGCAGGTTATCGCCTTCCTTCTTATGTGCCCTTTGAGATCACGATACGGGCCTCTCATCTGGTCGTACCCAGCACCATTATAGATGAAGGTGCGTCTGTTAGTATTTTATCCTTGACTACTTGGCAAGCTTTTGGTTCGCCGCCGCTTGTGCATGTTACGCAAAATATGTTGGCGTTTAACAGAATAACTAGTCAACCGTTAGGGATCCTTCCGCAGTTTCTTGTTACTTTGGGAGGGAAAACTCTCCATATGGAAATGATGGTTGTTCCTGGCCCCTTGGACTTTAATTTACTCCTGGGACGTGATTATACTTATGCCATGGGAGCGCTTGTCTCCTCCCTCTTTCGTGTGATGTGTTTTCCGCACCAAGGTCGGATCGTGACCATCGATCAGCTTGTGTTCTTTGGTCTGAATATGGCAGCTAGTCCACCATCATCTTTGCCAGATCTTTATCCGCCGGTTGTGTCATCCCCACGGCATGTCAATTATGTGGCTACCTGTCCTATGCCTGTATTCAGTGATAGTGCTGTTGTACATTGTGTGCTGGGGGCATTGGGTCCAAACTTCCAAGATGTTTTCCTTCCATCGGATGGGCAACCCTTGGAATCCATGACTTCTTATTCATTATGATGAGGTTTGTCGGAGCATGGTTCATCTGCTTGTGTCAAGTTCCTTAAACCATGAAACAAGGTCTGTCGAAGCATGGTTCATCTGCTTGTGTCAAGCTCCTTAAAAAATGAAACAAGGTGTCCGGAGCATAGTTCGTTTTCTTATGTCAAGCTCGTTAAAAAATGAAACAAGGTGTTTCGAGGATAATTCGTCTTCTATGTCAACCTCGGTAAAAAATGAATTAGACCTTTTGAGGATAGTTCTTTTAATGTGTCAACCTTGTTAAAACAATGAAACACTTTCCTGTTCAATTCGAGTCTTTGATAAGATCTCGTAAAATCCCAGTCGAGTCTTTCTCTTGATCTCGTAATTTGAACATTCACTCCATCTGCCTTTCATATGGACTGAACAGTGGGCATGTACTCAAATTGAGTCACCATGTCAGTATGCTTACTTTTTCAAGCATAGTTTGTTTCCGTTTTCAAGCTTGTGTGTAAAAATGAAAACCAATTTCAAGCATAGTTTATCTTTGTTTCAAGCTTGTGTAAAAATGAAACCAACTTCAAGCAGAGTTTCTTGATTTCAAGCTTGTGTAAAAATGAAACCATTCCCATTTTACCTCTCGTGATTGCCATTTTATCAGCCTGTTTTTCCAAATGAGCCTTGGTTCTCTCATTCCATCTTCCCTATCTGCTTGGCCGATCATATGCCTTCACTTGGTTGTTTTACCCATTCCTGAGGAACCGTTGTGATGAGTGGTCTTGTTAGCCAGCCTCTTGACCTTTATCTTGTTCTGAGTAGTTCCACCATCACCGGAACTAATTGCTGCCCTTTATACCACTCGTTGCTCCAAGAGGAGTCACCTTTCAGCTCTTTTCTGACTCTCTAAAATTGAAAAGATTGTCGAGACGCTTGTCGTTTTGAACTCGTTAAATGGCTGCGAAGCGATATCTACCCAGCATACGTTTACCCCCTTTTCATGCTGGGATAGATTATTTACGAAAAAAGGAATACCTTAGCCTATCACGACTAAGAGGTTCTCTCAGACATAGTTTTCTACCTTTTCGGATCTGTGAGACTACCTACGAAAAGGGACTGCTGGAGTTTTATTTTCCGTTGTCTTTTCAAACTCTCTAAATATGAAAAGATGCCGAGTTCTTCATTTGTCAGACTCATTAAAACTAATGACATCAGACTCCGTCGTTATGACATTACTTGAGTTCCTCCTTCCTAGGGCTCGTAAAATGTACTAGGTTGGATTTGTCCGAAGGACAAACTTATATCGCAAGCACATGCTATCCCCTTCAAGCTTGTTTTAAAAAATAATTGGGGTACTCGCCAGAAATGGTGGGGGAAAATGGAACCAATATTATAGTCATGTCAGCAGTATGTCGCTCTTGAACATAGCACTTGTCTGCATTCGTGTTGGCAATATGTCGCTCTTGAGCATGGCACTTGTCTGCTTTCGTGTCGGGTTGGGGACATCTCATCTCGTTATCTGCTTGCCTCCATGGGTTTGGGTAATCTCTTTTGACCGCTCATCTGCTCTTTTCCACGTCGCCATGACCTCAGATCCTTTGATGTCAAATACTGCCAAATCCAATGCCGTGCCGCCGGTATGTTCAAGAGAAGTTGGCCTCTGCAGTTTTCAACCTCCCTCTGATTCTCTATTGGTCTTAATTCACAAAACATTATGTCCCTCTGTCTCGTGTGGATGATGTGGGAAACATTATGGCCCACCTTTGATCAAGGTCACTTCCTGTCGAATTCAACTCATTATCCAGGAAGTTGGTCTAAAGACTCCCTTCAGGTACCTTGGAACTTGCATGCCTCAATGGAAGGTTCTTCACATTCGACGCAAGGTTTTCATTACTATCCTTCGATTGGGTGATTCTGCGGGTGTTCGACGCCAGCTCACTGTTCAAATTTCGTGGAATGTACCTCTTGTACCTTGAGAGCCATCATCATTATTGGTGGTTTCTCTCGCGTCTATTAACGGCTTTCATCATTGGCTGGTAATCAGACGATGTTCTTGCATGTTCGACTTCAGCTCACATATTCGCATACTTGAACTTGTACTCTGTTCGAGTTGATATGGAGCGCAAGACCCTAGATTTTGTCTGATAAACATCCAGGCTGCGAATTCTAGTGTGGATTAATATGACTTATTAAATGACTCACTCGATTGGATAGTTGCATTCATATGATCTCATCTGATCTTCTTTATTGGATGGCTATCTCTAACCTCGGTCCAGAAGTTTTTGTAGTTTTGTACTCTCATATGGATGGTTAGCCACTTACTGTCATATGTCAGATATCGGTGTGTGTTGTCTTGTGAGTTTTTTCCAACGTGATATTTTTACGGTTGGGCGCGTTCTCTCGTGTTTACCTCCCTCTCTCGGACCTCTGTGCTTTGAAGTCTGTACATGTTTGTCATGATCATGCTGATCCTAATCTCGCACATTGAAGGAATATTCAAACGACTGTGAGTATTAAAATGTCAAAGCATAATGTAACATGTCCACCTTTCAGATGGCAATTCTCTGAAGAACCTTTTATAAACTCTAAGCAGATGTTTTAGCACATAGCCACGACTATTCCATTCATCCTGTGCCCGATGGAAATACTATGAAATGCAGCAGCTAGTTGGCACACTGTCCCTGTGTTTCACTCGCACCAAGCCCATTAAGGAATGTTTTTAAAAAATAAATGGCGGAAGTTTGATTTTAACAAACTCCATAATGAATCATCAAAATAAGTTCAAGGAGTGGTTGCAACTTTTATAAGTAATGTCCTGGAAGTGGTTTTCCACCTCTGTAAGACCTACGAGATGCTTAAGTGCCAAGGATCCCCAGCACCTTGTCTCTCTCAAAAGCTTGCCCTCTCCATTGTCAAAGCTGTGACTTGTGGGAGGAAAACTACAGGCCCAGGCAACTATTGAGAGGAAAACGAAGATGTTGGCTCTACAGCAAGAGAGGCCTTGTCAATTGCGACAAAGCTTCATTGAAGATGGCTGTTGCTGAGCTGGCAGAAGGAAGATCTAAACCAATGAGGCATTTGGTTGTAATCTCCCTTTTTTTCATGTTTAATATAAGCGACTCTAATTTTGGTTCCATTCGTGTGTTTACTATTTCATGAAATGCAATGAATTATATCCTCTCTGACTGATATATAGTTACATGCTTTAAGTATTACGTTTTATAATATTAAATACATGTCTCTCTCAATAATACTGCACATTAGAACAGTAACAGGAAGACTGTGATATATGGAGCCAAGACAAAACACTTTTCCTTGACAACAAGCGTGGGATTTGAAGATAGGCTTGCCATGTGAAATCTTTATTATTTTTTTGTAACTGAAGACAATGTATTTTTGGACATGATTGTTGCTGGGCCACTCTAAAGACTGGTGGGATCGCCTCGTCATGAGAGAAGTTGCTATAACACAGACTTTCTGTTCACATGTTCACAGAATGGTTACCCACACTAGACATGCCACAACAAGATTCAAAGATATAATATAACTCAAAACCTACGGGTAAGATAAATCCAAGCCCATTCGCACTGCTTCTCTCGCCCCCCGCGAAAAATTCCATCCCAATTTCTCTTTTTATTCCAGCTCAAAAGAGGAGATACAATATCGGTGGAAAAAAGGAGACAAATGGATACAACAACAAAATCAACTCAACTAGCCATGGATCACCCATAATTCCTTCCAATTTATACAAACAACAAACATGCTCAGAATAATAGAACCAGGTGGAGTCTTTAGGATAATCATCACACCCAAGAGAAATGCCTCACCAACACACCCCCTCTTGAACCATAAGTCCACCGACTAGGCATGGCTTCACTTGATCTTAGGGTAGTTAACAACATTAGACAACCCACACCAAAATGCCATTTAGAGCTTGTGGAGGAGATAAATGAAAGCCCTTTCCAGCTGCGACTATTACACTCCAAATAAATTTCAACCCAATTCTTTTTAATACTCTGTTATCACCCTAGTAATTCTTAGGTCGTGGGATTTTGGTTTATAGTTAAAGAAAACCAGGGGTAACCAAGAACCTCTTTTAGATTTTAGGATCTAGCCTTCCTGAATTTTGGAGATGGATCTCTCCTTAAGATTTAACTTTGTTTTGGATTTAAGTTTTAGGCTAGGTATGATTGAGTAGTTGATTTGTTTGAAAATATTAGTGGGAAATAGGATTACTTGGAGACAAATTAAAGAGGGATCTATTAGTCCATTGGGCTATGGGGTCAAATGTAGCAAGCAGGACTGAAAGGCAAGGCTAAAAGGATACTAATATACTCAGGGCAAGGTAGATAACCCTCTAAGATTTATATAGTTTGATTGGATGGGATGGCTTGCTTTCGGGATAAAGGGCAGTGAAGGATCCTTTGATCTGGAAATAAGGAGAAGGAGGCATAGGTCAAACAGGACTCAGGAGCAACTAAGAATTCCTAGGTCCGGAAATCAGCAGAAAATATTGAAATGATTACTTAGTTAAGACAAGGAGTTTTTAAACACTTATCCTGAAATAATACTCCTAATTAATCATTCAGATTTGAACACATATATGAAATAGAATGGAACTTCAGAAAAGGAAACAATGACATAAAGAAATCACTTTACTCATTAAGTTATCGCAAGTATCCCGAGTTATGAAGTCCAGTTAGCTGTATTACAGTCTGCTACTATGCAATCACCACATTAGCCTCCAAAGCACCAACAAAAAATATCTATAATAATCTCAACAATTTTTATTCCACAGTTAATACTTCAAAAAGAGAAGTATTTATACAAAAAATATTACAAAATATCTGAGAGACATGTAGGAATATCTCTAGGCAAAAAATAAAGTTTATTACATAGAAAGAGGGACAGCTGCAAAACAAACTAGCAAGCTGTCCTCTTATCAATAAAAAATAGGACGAATTATCCTAACTTGTTGCTGGGTTGTAGCTGCTGAAAATGCTTGCTGGCATTTTGGAAAAAGATCTTGTTGAAGATAACTTAAAAGAAACTCTTTCCATTTCACATCCTTTCAGCTATGCTTTATCACTGATACTCTTTAAACTGCTCCTTTTACTATTTCACTGTTGTAAAATAAAGAATTATCTGCAGTAAAAAGGTATTTTGACTGATACTCTTTGACTCTGTTTCTGACCCTGATACACTTTGACTGCAAATCTTCAGATTAAGTTAGTGAATTCCTGCCATTGTTCTGCACTGGGAATTCTCATACTCTTCAATTTCCTGTAACTTTCATCTGCTTCTGTATACTTGGAAAAATTGGGCTTAACAATGAAAATATGTTTGATCTCATTTTGTAAAAAAGAACAAGTTTTCAAAATATTATAAAATGAATTTACCAGTTGGAGACCCTTGTGGTAAAGGTTTGCTGACCTGCTCTTTGGCATAAGCCCTGATTTTGTTATCATAATCCTTTTGTGCCATCAATTTTTCATTCAAAGCATGAATATCTGGTAAGCCTGCTTGTGTTAGTATTGTGTATTTGGCCCAAAATCTTGTGATTGCCAAGTTCATGTCCTTGCATCTGTCCTCCAAATTATTCATCATATTTCTCTTTTTCAAGACTTTCTTGATTTGTAATATAATTTTAGTTCTATCCTGAATTTTAGCTCTTCAAGCTCTTCTTTGTGTTTTCTATTAAAAAATGTAATAATTTTTAAGGCTTGAGTAGGTTTATCAACCAGTTCCTCTTTTGTCTTTTGAATTTCTATCTGTGCTGCTTTGAGTAATTATTTTTGTTCATAAAAAAATTGAATTGAAGGCCACTGAGAATGTATGCCTTGAATGATGTTGTTCCAAAGATAATTCTTGATGTAAGATACCTGCTCAATGAGATTAACTTGTTGTTGAAGAATCTTTACCTGTTCCTGCAATCTGTTGGCTCTTTGCTCATGTCCTTTGGATGTAATTAATGCATCTCTGTTAGATGTTTCGAGATTTCTGATGGTGCCTTTTAAGTTGATTATCTCTTTATCTTTCAAGGACATGTCTTCCATAGCCTTTACTATGGCAGTTGTTTCTCCTATTGGATTTACCTGTGATGTAGATGAAGAAGTGGCAGAGATATATTTAGAAGTAATTGACACTACAGTTTCCAATACTCCTTTTGGTGCCAAATGTTCTGCCAATGTAGAGGGAATAGTTGTACTTACAGTTGGAATAACTGTGGGAATGGGGACTTCCTGAGCTTTCTTCAATATTTCATTTTCTTGCATTAGAGATTCTATTTGATTTTCCATATCTTTAATCTGAACTGTCACCTTCAAAACCAGTTGCATAGTTTCCTCCTTTTCTGTATTTTCCTGAAGAACTTATTTTGCTTGAGGGTGCTCACTTTGTGGCAATTTGAGTTGCTTTCTCAAGGCAGCAATATCCTCATTCTTCTGCCTTATCAATTTTTTAGCAACTTCAGTATTAGAGGGATCTGCTCCTGTTTCTATTACCAAATATTCTAAGGACTTGATCCTCAAATCCTTAGCATGGAGAGATGCTTTATCTAATTTCATTTGGTTTTGCAAATTAGATACAGTTTTCTGAAGCATGGTAGCACTCATGGTTTTGCTTACTACCTTTGAATATAGCATCTCTGATGCACTCCTATGGAACTCTATCTGATCTAGTTCATGTATAGTATCAGCATTAACTGCAAATTCTGTCTTCCTGTAGTCTGTGGCTGACTTTGGATCTGTTACTGCTGGTTGGAGAAAAGACATGATCATTTTATTTGTTGAGTAATCAAATGTTGTCACTAGTCTGTCTTTATCTCCTGGTTTCTCCTTTAGAAGTTTAGAATAAACTTGATTCTTGATTTCCTCATTCTTTTCCCTGATTTGCTTAAACCTTTTCTGAATATCAGAATCAGTTTCTTCTGTTTTTTTAGAGGAAGAGGGAGCTTCTGTATTCATTTCTACTTCAACCATTTCTTTGCCTTTCCCCTGTGCTTGTACCTATTCATTCTGAATTTCCCTGAGTGTTTCATTAACAATCATTGTGGCCTCATCATCTGTTTGCTGATCATTATTATCATCTATATCTATGACTCCTTCTTTTTCTAGAGTAGTCATTTTGGCCTTTTTGTTGTAGATTGTCTTAAATTTATTTTCAATGATTGTCTCTGCCAAATATCCTTCTTCTTTTCTCGGCCTTTTATTGGATACCTCTACTGGTTGGTTAACTGTAACCACCTATGTACTGTCCATTTGATTTTCCTGTAGATTATTTGTTTGCATCTCCTGATCATCATCAATTAAAGTGTTTGCAACCCATTCCATGTGATTGGCATATTTTTCAATTAGTGGCTTTGATTCATGGAGAAATGGGGTTAACTTGCATTTGATCCTGAGGTTGCTCAGAATACCGTGAGGGTCATAGTTCTAGTAAAAGCTTTCTTGGAACTTGAATGCTGATAATTTGTTGCTTACTCTTTCAAAGCATCTTTATTGTTGACTATGAAAGAGACAATTTGAATTTTTAACTTAAATTGTGCTTTCTTTTTGGATGCTATAAAGTTCACTGCATCTGCATTTAAAATCTGTCTCAAGTATTCCAAAGCAAAAATCCTTGTAGTTAGAAACTTTGGTAGTTTGTAAGGAGCTAGGATTGCACCATACACTCTGAAATCTGTGTGATTTTTATATAAATACCAATCTACAACTTTACAGTTTTTAGACAACTGTAAAATTCTTTTGATTTCTTCATTTATCCTTGGTGGCTCTGCTTTATCCAACAAACTCATGGCACGTATGATAAACAAGTCATTGAAATCACTGTAACTGTACTCATTGTTGTTTTTCCTGAGAAGAGAAGTCCAAAATATTACTGAAAGATTTTTGCCCTCCATATCCATATTCTGTAATGCTATGGGAAAATTATCTTCTTGAGAGAATAGGAAGAGATGTAACAGATATGATGTATATCTGAACACTCCTTTATCAGGTAACTTTATTAGCTGATAATGTATATTGTTAGCAATGAATTTGGCAAAGTCAAAGACCAATTCTGGTTGTTGTCCAGGAGACAAAGTGGAGAGGAACCCTAAAATGGAGGCATCTATAAATTCATCATTAACATAGCCTAAAATGAATGACATCATGGAAATGATTTGTCTAGAGCCCTCAGGGAAATCAAAAGTATCATAAGGTGGATTTACCTTAGGAAGGTTGACATGATTGGGCATGCAGTTTTGAAGGATTTCAAACTTCCTAGGGAAATCCAGGTCTAAATACATCTGAGTCAAATCTTCAATTGACAATGATACTACTCGTGGATCATGGCTTAGTTGGAGCATATCATTGATTGATTCAGCAATTATGTAAAACAGAACCTCACTATCTTTGTTCACCATACATCTTTGATAAGGAATATAGTGCATCTGACACAACCTAATGAAATCTTGGGCTAGATGTGTGATGGGAACCACATATTTGGGCAAGTTGGAGTCCCATACAAGTATATCATTGGCCACTTTCTTCTCAAATTTTTCCTGACACCAGCTATGTACCTCAAGTAGGTCAAATTCTAAGGTAGCATCAGCAATTCTGTAGTCTAAGTCAATCAAGGGATTGTTCTCTTCAGAGGTAACAGGAGGTTGCAATGGTCTGACTACCCCAGTAGAATCTTCAGTTAAGACAGGAGTAGGATTATCAATTTTGGGAGGTTTGGGGTTTAAAAGTTTGCTGGAGGCAGGCTTCTGAGGTTTGGGACCTCCAGTCCTAGGGGTGACCTACTTTTTAGTCATTTTTTATGTAACTGAGCAAGATTAGAATGTTTGCTCAGTTCTTTTTAGAAACAGAAGGTCAATTAAGCTGATTTTGGGGAAGAATTCAGAATCTAGGCGAGGGTTTTAAGAGGAAAATGTAGATTTGCAATGTGCAGACGATGGGAAAGGGATTTTTCAATGGTTTCTTTGGTAATTCAAATGGATTTTCACCATAGGAATAGCTTTTGGATGGTAAAAATGGAAATGGAAAATCCTGGGAAAATTTTGACAGGGTTTCCCCTGTTTTTTCAAGGTTTGAGTACTCTCAGATGAGTACTTTTGGCTTTTAAATTCCGAGTCTTTTAATTTTTCTTGAAAATTAAGAGTTTGCGAGCTTAGATTATTGAAAAATACCTTTAAATAGGTATGGTCGCGGTCGAAGAGGGTTGCAGGTGGTACCAATCTTCAAACTGGTTGCATCTTGCTTGGTATAAGGCACTGGGAGTATTGGGAGGTGAATTTCAGAGGGGGAAATAATTTTAGAACGATGAACTGTTTCGAAAGCAGCTTTGAAATGGCGTCTGGAGTAGCTCTCTGATAGGGTGTAAGCGCAAAATGCATGAAAACAATAAGAACTAAGTCCAAAACCTTAAGTCTTATAAAAAAACGTAACATTTATTGCAGGTTGGAATTAATGGCGGGAGCAGTTTGTGCGTTTGAAGGCGAAACCACTAGTGGTTATCGCATTGCTTATGGGCAGTAACTGGTTTTTTGCTTTTGCAATGCGATCTAGTAAAATTAGGACACGTAGCAGGCGGTGGTTTTGTAAAACAAATTTATTGCAAATTTTTTTGTCAACTTCACTCGATCACTTTGGTAATGCGATATGGGATCCGCGCCATCAGATTTGGTTGAGAGAAGCGAATGGCTGAGATGCGTCGGGAAGCTATGGGGAAATAAGGTGGCACTGGGTACTATGATCTGTGCCGTTGATTTGATTAGAGAAGATCAACGGTTTAAAATCAATCCGATAGGGAATGGTGGGGGCGGGGAATGATTTATCGGGTTTTGTTTGGACCGTAGGATTTAAAAGATTAGGATGATCGGAGGGTCGGGAACGAATGCGAGGATGCTTCGTTTTTTAATGAAATTTATGCATAAAAGGAGTTTATACATATAAAATGGGGCGGGTTTAAATATTTAACCAAGGTTTAATATTATGGTAAGGGGATATGTATCGGGAAAATGGGATAAGGTTAAAGTTTTAAGCATGGGTAAAATTTCATGAAGGGATAAGCGAATAAACTTCTTTTTGTTCGATGTTCTATATACACACTATGTAAATAAATGGCGCATTTTCAATGTTATTTTTATTATATCGTTTCAGATTTGTCAAAGGTCTAAAACTATAGGGGAGAGGGGATATTTCATTATGGATAAGTTTCATGTCAAAGGGATGATTTCGGGATGTTTTTCAACATGTGTTTAATATCTTTGACATGAAAAGTATATAATAAGAGGGTTTTGGGGATATTAAATAAATGGAGCTATATTAATAGGACTAGGATTTTTTTATAGGGAGTTAGATAAAATAAGTTAGGTGTTAATATGAAAAGGGAAAAGTGAATACTCAAAACATACAATTATAACCAAGAAAAGTGAAGATCAAAGCCAAACTTGCATTATGATAATTTCATCACTTCAACTTAGGATAAAATGTCATTTTGAGGGTTTTATATTTTGTAAAATAGGGGAAGTTAATTAGATGGGCATTTATGTAATATTTAAGTAAGAAAAGAGTTCTTACTCATAAAGTTCAATGGTGATTAGTGCATGAAGGGGTAAATGATGAAAATTTCTGGGATTAATATAGAAACTTAATATTTTTAACTAGTCAGGCATTGAGCTTTGGGTCCGGTCCCAACAGAAGTCAAGGAAATGCCTTGAGCCTCTTTGACTAATAGTCTAAAATATCAAATTGCTATGGGGAGGGGAAATTAGTTATTTGTCATCTGGTGAAGGATATTTACAATGATGTTTTACACCTTATTCTACTTACCTAGTCATTATCTTCTAACATTTTTTCCTTCTCTTTTAATCAGGTGCATTTAAACTAGCAACCTTACAACATTTTATTCTTTTTGAAAGCAGTAAACTATCTAATTCTACACTTATTTCTACCAAGAATCTAGATTAAATTGTTGGATCCTTTTATTCTCCACCTAACTAATGAATTGTCATGATTAAACTGTATGACAATTGTTTATTCTCTATCTACGACATTTGAAATTGAAAAGTGACAAGTCAAAATTAGATTTTTCAACTCATCACAGATTATGGCATTTATTGACACACTGCCATAATCAACTGCAAAAGGTAAAAGTAGTGGCATTTAGACTTGCACACTTTCATGTTTTATTCTTTTTTTTTTTTTTTTTTTTGTATACTATTTTTTCTAAGTCCTTTGATTTTTCTTTTAGGACTTTTTACCCACTTTTTGATTTTTTATTTTTACAAAATATGGAAATACAACTTGCAGAAGGCAAAGTATGTACATATCTACAAAATTACCATCAGTCAAGTCAAAATTATGAATCCTATATTTATAGATTACTAACATACTCCACCCATGGCTCCACTTCCAACACAAAAATGGAGATACATAGCAAGTTAAGACATACACAGGTAAAGGTAACAACAAATTTTGCTCAACACATAAACTACCCAAAACTCCTTGCAGTTTATACAAACAATATACATACTTGGAAGAACTAAACCAAGCCGAGAAATAACCAATACTTGGACGAGTACAGTGATACTTTCCTCCTCATTTTTCTGCTACGAGTACCAAAAATTATAATAAATTATGCTTTCTTTAAGATCATATTTGGTATTCCATTTCACCCACCTGTGGGTACTTTTCCTCCAGTGATTAGAATGTTAGCAATGACTAGTGCTTGCACATCCTCTAGACGAGTCCCTCACTTCCCCCCCAGTGGACATTACATTCAACTTTTTTATGAGTTCCCTCTTGGATGAATTCCTCCCTACCAATAACACCCTGATGTTAAGGCCCTTTCAACAAGTCTCGTAATCTTAGCTTTGCAATTGCGCCAACATACAAAGTTGATGGTCCTCAGATGTAAATTGCACTCTCGTCACTCTTCATTATGGCCACCTCTCACTTCACATGTACTAGTCACCTTCCTGCATACTCTTGATGTCCTCACATGGGAATGAGGCTGCGAGTCATTAAGAACTTCGTTATATTGCGTGCACCTATTGGGGGTGTGGTACCACATCCCTCAACTTATTGATATGGTGGGGAGGTGGCTACCTACACCCCTTGTGGGATTCATCAACCCATTCAAAGTATCATTTTACCTTTTTAATTAAATTATTAATTAAACATGTGTCATATTAACTTGATTTGGACATGTGTTATTAATAGCCATGATATTGTCATAAAATCTATTGAAAAGTTAAATTTTTTTATAATAAAACCAAAAACATTTTTCATAATTAAAAATCTTATTACATATTTTTTAAATATATATATCTTTACCTGATATATTTAAAATAAATTTATACTTAAAACATCAATTAAACCTACCTGTGCAGTTTACTTCCATGTTTCCTTTTAATTTTTTATAATAAACAGGAAGACAAGAAAATACACGTGATACACGGACACACAAACCTTCTTAGAAAATGGAAATGACAAAATTAGGTATTTTTACAAAGCCACCTAACCTAACCGACTACACAAATGGCCAGTCTAAGCGGTAAAATTAAGTGAAATAAAGAGAAGTAGCGTTGTTGAGTGGACCCTGACCTCTAATCGTTGAGTTCGCTGGCCGCATGTGCTAAAAAGAAATATTACCTCAATTGCTCTGGATATATCACAATTTATCTCCTCAGGTGCTCTGTATATACTGCAACGCAGAACTCATTGAAGGAGTGTTTGTGTGTACAATTGAGGCCTGCAGCAATCATCATCATGGAGCAGAGAGTTCCCAACAGAGAGCTAATATTAGTTGCATATGCCAACGAAGGGCCCGTTACAGATGCACATTTGAAAATCAGAGAGACCCAACTGGATATTGGAAGCGTGGGCAAAGATGGATCACCTGGAGATGTGGCTGTGCAGAATCTGTGGATATCTGTAGATCCATATCTTCGGCAGCTTATGAAGGAATCTGATGATGGTCTCTATTTACCAAATTATCAGTTGAATCAGGTTTGTTTGGCTATGATTTTCCATCTAATTTTTGAATCCGTGCTCCCACAGTGTTTTAATAAGGTAGGGTGAGCACTTGGTCCTTTTTAGCCCCCTGGACATTTTTTAGCCCTTTGATTCTTGCATATTGTAAATAAAATAACCCAATTTTTAGCCCTTTGATTCTTGCATATTGTAAATAAAATAACCCAATTGTAGTTGTAGTATGTATGAAATAGTTGTATTTAGTGTGATAATAGCAACTCATATATTTGAAAGTTACTTTTGTGTATTGCATTGCTACTGTGTGCAGGCAATCCTATCTGGTTTAGTGGGGAAGGTAGTGGCATCTGCTAATCCTGCCTTCAAAGTGGGTGATATCGTTTCTGGTTTCTATCAAGTCTCTGAGTACGCTATTGTTCCAGCAGGCGATCTCAGAAAAATTGACACCAGTGTTGCTAAACCGTCTGATTATTTGGGGATTCTGGGTAAGTTTTTGGATTTCAATATCAGAATGTCACAGTGCCACCCATTGTTACAGATAGCCATAGTTTTATTTAAAATTGAAGTTGAAATTTCTGGACATTTCTGAACAAGCTACAAACATTGCTTTATCTTGTTGCCCTGAGTAGAGATATCAAATATCTGCTGTGTGATGAAAATTTGTGTTGAAGGGTTTTGCTGTGAACGGTACGGCGAGGGTTTTGCTCTGAAGGGCTATTTTTTAGGGCATTGTTGCCGTCATTGCTGTATATAATAATGGGTATTTGAATTCTTATGATATGGGCGGTTGGATTGGGATAGGGATGCCCGCCTTGACTGCATGGGCTGGTTTCACAATCGTCGGAGAACCTAAACCCGGGGATGAAGTTTTTGTTTCGGCAGCAGCAGGCTCGGTGGGAATGCTGGTTGGGCAACTCGCCAAAATAAAAGGATGCCGCGTTGTTGGCAGCGCAGGTAGCGACCAGAAGGTGCGTATCTTCCTCTCTGTTTTCGTGCCTTATCTTGACTTTTGGGCCCCTCTCCCAACGAACCTGGTCTAATCCATTAAGTTTTCATTATATCCTGTTTCTCTTACATATTCTGACCAACATGCAAATGTGAGCCTACAGGTGAAGCTGCTGAAAGAATTTGGTTTCGATGATGCCTTCAATTACAAATCTGAAACAGATTGGGATGCAGCATTGAGCAGGTAAGTTTTGAATGTATATGTTTGTTTTTTTGGGGCTAATTTTAAGGTAAATTATATGTATAGATCCCAATATATATCATTGGATTTAAATGTTTTATATTTTGAATGATATATCTAATATTCAGTTCCAGGGTTTGAGTGAAGTTCCAGGGTTTGAGTGAGGTTGCTAGTTTATTTGAGTTCACAACAATATTTATAAAGACATTATAGTTCAACTTGTCACCAGTAAGGATTTGAATTTAAATACCCAATTTACTAAGGATTTGAATCTAGATAAGAAAAATAATATCCAGCCCACCTAAACACCCAAGATAACCCCAATTTAGTATCCAATGCTGTATATCACAACTTATACCATCTAATAATATATTTTATTTACAAAGTCTTGAAGGTACAGAATAAGAATAAGCATTGTGCATTTTATTGCATTTAATCATATCCACTTTACCTATGCTGTATATTTGACTGAAATAACATAGTTCAGCGTTTATTGTTTTCTTTATAGTGGAATTGCTGATTTCATCGGACTAAAGCAAATTATGAATGCTTAAAATTGATAGATCTGTTAGTGTTTGGATTGTTTCAGAGATCAAAGTAAACTCTTTAATGTCCATTTATAATTCATCAGATTGAGATTTGATTCCCGAGATTGTGACTACCAAGATTTTGAACAACATTTTCACAAGAAATAAGAGTTTCTTTGAGTGCCCATTATCCTACATTCTTATGGCTAGCCAATGAGTAATGGATAGTGAGGTCATGTATGTATTGTTTTTTGTGCAGCTACTTCCCCAGAGGTATAGATATCTACTTTGACAATGTAGGTGGACGCATGTTGGAAGCTGTTCTGAATCACATCAACATGAAAGCTCGAATTCCGGTCTGTGGAATGATCTCTCAGTATAATCAGGTGGTTATAATGGATGAATTGTTATATCAGTGGATTGGATCTGCAATATCTTAGGTCGTTACAGTTTATTAATGTATATTATGTATCTATGAGCAGGAGTGGAAGCAACGTTTTGGGGTGAGAAACCTGCTTAACTTGGTGGGGAAATGTGCAAAGATGGAAGGCTTCCTGAGTGGGCAATACCTCCATCGCACGGGGGAGTTCTTTGAGGAGATGACAGGGTACATCAAGGAAGGAAAAATCAAATACAAGGAAGATGTTAAAGTGGGGTTGGACAGCTTCTTGGAAGCTTTCAATTCCATGTTTAGTGGAGAGAATATGGGTAAACCTGTCATTTATCTCGGGCCACCGCTGGATGAAGCCACCGCAATGAATTCTTGAGAATATGAGAGGGCATGTTTCTTGAAGTGGGAAGAGGATCATATCTGCAATGCAGTCACATTCAGTCATTTGCCTCAAGCCACCGCAATAAATGCTGAATGAATATGAGAGGGCATATAAATTCCGAATGAATACGAGGTGGCATGTTTTTTGAAGTCATGGGAATGGGAATAAATTCCGAATGAATATGAGATGGCATGTTCTTGAAGTGATGGGACTGGTAAGAGGTTCTTACATATCTGTGAGGAATATGTCCGTCTCATTGCACTTTGATGTGATATAGACTTCTTTCACTTTTTAAATTTAAATTTTACAAATTGAAGATAGATCATTTATTTAATTAATTTAATTAATTATTATTATTATTATTATTGTTTGCCATAAATCAAAATCTCAAACCACTGATCTTGTGATGTTGCAATTTTTGTTATTAGAAACCAGAGTTAAATGGTTTATTAGATGTGTTATTTGGCTATATATTGAAGCTAATGCAAATGCAATGTGGTTAGTGGAATGAGTGAATTTAATTGTTGTTATTGTTCAATCTAATAAATTAAATTATTTTAATTGGATTTTGAGTTTATTTATTCTAATTGCTACATTTTTATTTAAGAAATGGTTAGAGGTTTTATATTAATAAAGGTTTTATCTAAGAAATGGTTAGAGGTTTTATATTAATAAAGGCTGGATTATGGGCCAAAACTCTAACATCAACATTATGAGATTTGAAGATGAGACTATTCATTTGACCATACAATCAAAAGTCATTTTTGGCATTGTAGTTCATCCTTACTCAAAAAAAGTTGACACTAATAATTTGGCAAAATGAACCAAGGATCAAACAATGCTTGAAGGGAAACATAAGATGATTTAAGCTAATGAGAGAACCAACAAAAAAAAAATGGCGATATTCTCCTTCAAGTGAATCCATTGCTAGAAGGATCAACTCCTCAACAATGATGAGCTTTTTTCTTCTTTTGAGTGAATTGTAGTCAATGCCATATTGTCCAAATTGAGCACTTCCAGTGATGAAATTTCCCATCAATGAAACTGGAGTATTGAGGGAAGAGAGCTCCTTGCTTAACCAATTCAAAGAAAGTTCCATGTTGTTGAGGTGTTGAAGCAATTTGCTTCCAAAAGGAGTTGGAAAGATTAGCGTTGCTTCTCTGCTATATCATCTTGTCATTACCTAACATCAAGCAATGCTTTAGTTGAGTCTAGAATTTTGTTAGACAACAAATCATTGTTATCAGGGTTCGAGGGCTTCGAAGAGTCTGCCATGGCCAAAGTGAACCATTGAGAGAAAAAAATTGACACAGATAATGGGTTAAAACCAATCTTTAGGTCTAGGAAAAAACAACATACCATAATTTCCGAAGGGGAGCCCGAATCATCAATAAATATGCCACAAGGCAACTCCAACCAACAACAAAATAAATACAAGTACCTCTATGGACAGAAGATAGATGTGAATTCAAGCCACCTATTGTATAGAAGACGCCACTAGGAAGAGAATTTGAAAAAAATGTGGCTGAAAGTTAAACTGATGTCGGCGCACAATGTTTATCAACCTTATTAGTCACACCAATAACTGACCAAGATGCATGACAGGGAAGCAAAACCCGAGGAGGGTTAGTACTCTAATGCTAAGGAACATTTGATTGTCATTCATATATCTTGGGAAACTGAGCATGATTAAGGAATAAGATCGTAATTTATTAATTCATTATTTCTTTCTACTCTGCCTTACCCGAGGGAGGAACTTTTTTTTTCCAAATCATCAGCCACCAAGTTTAAATGTCTGTACACATGGATAAACTGCAGACACTCTAATTGAGAGACAATTAAGGAAATCCTTTGGAGAATGGGAAAATGCTTTGGACATGTTGCTTCCTTGGTTTTGATGGCTTGCCAAATGGCATTCTTTAAATCACCAAAAACCAAATGCTTATAAATTTTCTTGGATAGGGCTAACTCTAAACCTTTCCACAATGCTAAGAACTCAACTTGATTATTTGTCGCGTCGCTGAGACTCCAAGTGAATTGTAATACCATTTTTCCATCAAGGTTGAGCAATGCCCTTCTCGCTCTTGCCTCCCCCAGATTCCATTCGATGAACCATGTGGAGCCACCAAAGAACAATAAATACAGGCTATGAGATATTCACCACTGATTGAATTCAGATCGATTCAAACATATGCTAGGAACCTTTATGCAAGGTGTTATACCCCTATTTGTCACTCCATTAGAGTGAGAGAAACCCAATTCCAACTTATCTTAGTTGTTTGGCTAAAATGCATCCCTTTTCACCCTTTCTTTTACTTATGTGAGATTTATCCCATGATAAAATGATGAAATTACATAATTGAGTAATTTCTCATAATTATTTCGCCAAAATATTGGAATTATGAGATAATTATTATTTCATAATTGAGATATTTGAGAAAAAAATCATAATTGTGAAAAAAGTTTCTAGAGTTTCTCATTCCCATGGAGATCAACTTGACTCACTTGTGTATGAGTTAGCTAGGAGTCCATTATTGTAGAAGTTTCCTAACTTATCAAGCCCCTAGGTGTTTAGATACATTTTCCTAAAAGATGGAATGAACCTTTATAATCTCACTAAGAGGAAAGGGGGAGAGAGGAGAGTATCCAAATTATAGGGCGAGAGCTTTGCCGATTTGGGAGAGCTAGTTTTGGAGAGCCATGCTATAGTTTTGACGAGTTGAGATCTTGATCTTATGCTGCCACTTTATTGCTATATAGAGAGCTTGTGAGGTCTTAGTCTTATGTGAGTGCTTTTCATGCTCATTCCTTTGATCTAGTGGGGAAAATCTGCGGGATTGTGGATATGAGACGGTGTAAACGAAGATATAAAAATGATGTATCATTTTTATGTGATTAATGAAAATCCATGTTCTCTCCCTTACATAATTATGTTTCAATAGATCTTGTGATTGGTTTGTATCGATGTTTATCTAAAAATCTTCCGAGGAAGATCTTTTGTCTTACATGAACGTTTGTGATTGTGTGCAGGTGTTGAGATCGTGAGCCGATGAAGTAGATCGCTTGAGTGGAACATGAGGATTCTACTACGAACTCAAAATCCGTCCCCAATCTGCGAGGAGGCAAGGTACCATTTCTCTTCCTCGTGTAAACTCAATTGCATGCTGCTTGATGGTCATATGAGATTGAGATGTATTGTGTCTTCTTAGTCTTTTCTTTGTCTGGTGATCTAATCAGACATTAGATCACGAAGCAACAACTCGCGATTTTCGTTGCAACAGAACTGGTGCTTTCAATGAGAGTCTAACTCATAGAGGGTAAGGGAACCATATGGCTCACCATTGTAAAGCCATATGGTGCAATTAGAGCTCTCGCCTTACATAATTATGTTTCAGCAAGAGGGAAACCTGATCTCAAGGAGCTATTGCTTTGTGATCTAGTGTCCAAATGGTACCTTGCAAGTTTCCTTCCACCTTATGGGGAAACTTCCCTCCCGCTAATGCAACAGACACTATTGGTACTTTCAATGAGAGTATATTTGTTTTGTGTCTGCTTTGCCTTTGATTTTGATCGATTTCTTTCTTACTTGCTCTCCTATTGAGTTTTATGTAGTTTTTTGGATTCATTTTGATCCCCATTGATTTTATTTGTTGCAGATCTTAGTTAATCTTAGATTTGGAGTTTTTTTTTTCTTTTTTTCTTTTCTATACAAGAGAATAATATATCATTCTTTTAAAATCAAATTCTAGAATTTTCTACACATAATTTGATTGAACTGATCATAGATACAGATCCCTCTCAGAATTTTGTCCAAAAAAAAAAAAATCATTGAAAAAGGACATTGTATGAGGATTTTATGGTCAATTGAAGTTCGCTAGCTGAATTTTGTCCCTAGCCGCTACCTTATAGCTCTGTGCCTGCGGCCAGGGACCCTTAGCCACTGGCTAGCAAGCCTGTGTTTGCGGCCAATCCTTTCCAGGCAGTTCTGTGCCTGCGGATAAGGCTTTTAGCCCTTAAAAACACCTTGATTTTAGTCAGCAACTTTTGTATCTGCATTTATATAGTTTGGGCTTCTTGTGTGCCTGTTGGATTTGGTCCAAATCTGTCTTGTTCAATGTTTTTTTTTTATTGGTTAAGTGCCTATTTAGAGGACGACTTCTCTAACATTAGGCATAAATCTTGTCGTTGCTTGCCGATCTATTGAAAACGTGTTTCGGTTATCATTTCTTGTAGTTGATCAACTGCCATTTCTCTGATCTGATGTATTTTGATCAGTTTATTCAAGGTCTTCCGTCACTCATTAATGTTCAATTTTCTTCTTGAGTTTTGATTGGGTGCCTTGGATTGAGTTTTGGGTTTTGCCTCTTAACTTCATTATCATATTTGGTTGGGTGTCTTCAACAATTGTTTAGACATGATTTACGCTTGGCCTTTAGATTTTGTGGTTTTTTTATCTTTTTCGTTCCTTCTTGTTGAGCGACCTCTTTGATATTTTGGTCATTTGAGTCACAAACGGTGGTGTTGTGACCGATTGTGTAGTTGTCATCTAATCAAGTTCTTTTGAAAGTGTTTTGTCATATTGTATTACTTTCATTAAGATCTTGTTTAGGCTTCTTTGCCTTTAGGGTTTGGTTTAGTCCTTTGTAGAACATTGACCCTGGTTGAGCCATTCTACTGCAACCCTAGCTTGATTAACATTTCCTTCTTTTACTTTCACTGTGGATTTTAGTGTGTTTGATTGCTTTGAGTGTATTTGATTGGGCTTTGTTTCCCTAACTGTTTCGCTTTTGGAGTGCTTTCTGTTCTTGCTTGAGAGACTTGTGTTGGTCTCTTTCTCAGTTTGATTTTCATTTTTTTTTTGGGTCATTAATTCACGAATTCTTGGGATACTTTGCATTCAGCAAGGTTTAGTGACAAGTGCATTATTGTAGGCATTGGTGTGTTTTGAAAAATTCTTACTCTCTCGTAGCTAGCGTTCATCAAATTGAAAACGAAAATTGCATATAGTTGTATTAGGGTGGCTAACTAAGAGTCTTTCACACCATCTCAGTTTCACGCCGCTTCCTACTTGTGTAAACAATGACCACTAAAATTAACGCGATAATAAAATTAACTAGATTCATCTTATATTTTTACTTGTAGTACACCAACAGTAGCTTAGGCTAGGGTCTTGGAGATAGTAGTGTGAGTTAACCACTCCAAGACCACAAAATCAACTTAGCAACTTGCGGTAGAGTGTAAATTCCATTTGCAGTAGTTGGGTCTGGGAAGCCCTCCTCACAAAAGGGTTAAGCACGAGGTCACACTTGGGCTAGGCGGGGTGACGTGTTGAGAATTAGGTAGGGCAGAGATTAATTCAAATTGTCTACTTTGATAATTACTTGTGAGCTCACTTTCGTTAATTATGTCTTCTCTTAGCTTATTATGTCTCTCATCAAGTTAATTATCAAAACACAAGAGACACAAATTTAGGCTCTTCTAGCCAAGGAAAAAACCTCTTCCTCTTGGAGAGGAAAACCCACAAGAAATTCTTCTCATAGATTTTCAGATGACAAGTACCATGACCATGACATAGACCCTTGACCCTTGTATGCCTCCAAGACCTTGTCACTGCTTCTTCATTGACTCCTTAAGTTGATCCTTGTTTCTTGCATCGTCCTACACCGTTCTGCACCAAGACTAGAGAGCTCAATCTCTACTTGTATTCTTCCTTCTCTAGATGTATGTGATCCTTACTAAGATATCAACACCATGATATGGACAGTCTTGTGCACACCTTGTATCTCCACTTGATCTTGCAGACTGGTCTTCAACGTACACACTTCCAATATCTCCCAAACCATGTATGTATGACAACCCTCTTCCTTCATTTATCAATCTCCTTTCGATGCATCAAAACGCAGTCATCAACTCACACTTATTACAGTTTTGTAACTATGCTTATATCACAGATCGTTTGTCCGAAATTCCTTCTTTGATGATCTGTTCTTCTATGCATCAATTCATAGATTTATTTTCCCTTTCTTGCACTTTATATCAGTCTCAGAGCCCTTTAACACAGTCATATAATTCGTATATATATGATACTTCGTTTCCCTCCTTTGCATCAAAATACAATCATGAACTCACATTTATTGCAGCCTTGAAGATCCGCACTAAATCACATAAGCTGATTTGAAAATCACAAAGAAGTCTGAAATTCTGTTTCTGTCCTTTCTGCGCGGTACATAGGGGTATATATAGTGGTCAACCCCTATATTAGCCGACCTAACATTCAATAGATGTGATTGTTAATTGCGCTGACCTGTTCATTGTTAATAGGCCGATTTGTAGGCTATTTTGAAGACTGTTGCAACGTTGATCTTTGAACCACATTTTGAGCCATGACTTCAAGGCTTATGTGACAAGATCTTTAGGCATATAAGCTTGACTTGACTCTTCATATACAAGACTCTTAATTAGTACATTTATGACCAGATGACAAATCCTTAAAAGACGTCAAGAAGAAGTCTTTTGACCTATAATAAACCTTGCTTATGAAACCCATGAAGCAAGCATACCAAAAATATATTTTATTATCTTTGTCTTCTTCATTACATAAATACATAATTACATAGTCAATATGAAGATTGAACCTAATTACACTTTCCAACGCTCCCTCTTAACTAGGGAGGTATTCATAATGGTACATGGTCACTTTCAATCTGAAGAATCTCATAAGAAGAATTAGATTGGTAATCGCATCTGTATAGCATCACATCAACCAGCATTGTCCTAGTGCAAGGCCTTGACTAACATCCCCATCTCCCAACGAGACAATGGGCTGCAATGTTGGCGAGACACGTGACTTATAGACACCATAGTCATTGTCTCTCCAAGGTACATACTCCCCCCAGGTGTTCCTAGAGTATGAATTTCTTGGACTATTCTTCTCTTGGGTAGCCAACCCTCAAAGAATATCGGTCCCCGACTTATCTTGAATGCCCTATCTCATTCTCAAAGAGTATTGGATGCCATATGATTACCCAATCCTCCATTCTGTCTTCCTCGGTGAAGACCAAAATGATGTGTCTATACATTCTCTCCTCATGGCCTTCACTAAGTCTTACGGTTGTTAGCCCTGGTCTAGTGCATGACACATGAATTTAGAGAATCATATTCTTCACTCCCTTTTAATTCAGGAGGGACATACTTCAAGTTTCTTTCAAGTAAGAAACTTACCACTAGCCCCCCCCTTAACCAGGGACATGCAGAAGCAATGGTGAGACACCCAGCTACTCATGACGAATTCCTCCCCTCGATGTCATGGATTTCGATATTGAGAAATCTTCAACTTTTGGCTTCATAGGGCATTGATCATCCATCACTTTCATCCATGAGTCATGTCATCCACCAGAAAGTGATCCATCAGTCCTTCTCATCTGGTCCACCTTTATGCCATGTTGTTTTCCTTTGAACCATCTCCCAAGGATCTTACATCCTTCCACATGATTGGAAACCCTGCATAAACTCATCCGGATAAACATATCCATAAGAGATTTTAAATCAAAAGTTACCTCAGTGATGACCTTTCACCATGATATCTTCTTGTAGGCATCAACATCCTCTATTCAGATTGATACATCTCCTAAATATATGTATTTGCAAGGGTCTTCTTGTTTACCATACTTCTATCAAAGTCCACATATCTTCCCAGGAGATCAACTAGTCACATCTTCTTGGCTTCCGGATGATAACCGCCCCTTGACATGGTTTCACTTCATGATCTCTTCCTTGCTTTCTCCACACAACTTTATTCCCAGGATCTTCCAGTATCTAGTTCCTTGTTTGTATACAACCACCTCATATTCCATATGAGGACATATTTGTTATCATATGTCAGTGGCAGCCTGTGCACTAGAAGAGATCCTCCTTCCTTTGATCATAATTCTAAAGATAGAAGTCCATTACCTGCAACCATATGACATGACTTCACAGCATCCAGTGTCAGCACATAGATATATATCTCATCCTTTTCCTTTTGAGTCATCCTAAAACAATTTTACTAGAATGAAGAACTTCGTTCCCTTGACCTACTTCATCAATATGTCATCATATCCTAATCCCAGAATTCTGCAAGAAAGAATTCCCAATGAAACCTTTTTCTTTATTTCTAGTCAGTGAGTCCAGAGAGGACTCCATTAGAAAAATGTCAGCTCTTGTTTCCATAGTGATTATTGAATTATGATCCTTGATCTTGATGACTTCCTTCCATCAATGTTGTAATCAATGAGGTTTCCAGGAGCTACTTCTTCAAGTGCTCCTTCCATGCTTCTATCATGATACTATTAATATACAATGCTTCCTATCATAATATTTTACAACCAACAAAAATCACTTAAAGAGGAAGATGATCTCAATCACAATAGAGATCTTTCGCTTCTTCTTTCTTAGTTTTCTTTGCATCATGTTCTTCCCTTTCATTTGAGACATGGGCTTCTTCATTTTTCCTCTTGTCCTTTCAAGATTTAGGACAATCCATTTTATAATGCCCAAAATCATTACATCCAAAGCATCGAGCTTTGTCCACATTTCTTCTTTTATTCTGAGGACTAGATTTACCGAATCTTCCTTTCTTCCTGGACATGACTGTAAAGGATTGATTCTTTCACTTGATCCTGTATTATATTTGACTTTCAATCGTATTTCTTCTATCTTACATAGATCTTGGAATGGCATTGCTTCTTCTTTCCCATCTATGTTTGAAGTGAAACTTCCCCATTCTTTAGGCAGAGCATTTTGTACCATACTGGTTATTTCTCCATCAGACATTACTTTTCCCATTTTTTGCAGTTGATCTCATATTGCGAAAATCTCCATCAAATATGGAATTATTCCTTCCTTTCTTGACATTCTCAATTTGTATAATTTTTGTATCAGGGATATTATTTCCCCCGCAGAACCTTTCGAGAATAGCTCCACCAATTTGTCATATATTTCTTTTGAGGATTCTAGATTTGATACATAGGGAATGAGAGATAGAATCCTTCGGGCTCTTATGTCTCCATTCATGTATTTGATATATGCTAGAATGTCTTCTTTTGAAGGTTGAATTGAAGATCCTTCAATGTAGCCCATAACTTCATTTTCAATTAGATTCAAATCTGTCCTCTTCTTCCACGCACTAAAGTTTGATGACCCAACCAATTTGTTGCTGTCTTTGCAAAACGTCATTTTGACAAATTTAGATAAGGTCATAGATACTTACTTTAGTAGGCTGACTTCCTCCTTCTAGCAACTTCCTTGATGAAGGGAATTTAGGAACTCCTTAGATTGAGTTCTCCAATGTAGATGTCTTCAAAGGTGATGGATATTGTTGAATGATACTTGATGATGTATCTTCAAACAATTTCTTCAATATAAATCTTTGACGACAAAGATTATCTTCTTGATGAGTGAATTTTGAAAGAGATTGAAGGTCTTCTTGAAATGGATTGAGAATATTCCTTACAAACTGAATTCACCTTTCAATGTGGACTTTTATTCTTGCTTCTTTGAGTGTCTCTTTGTCAAGTAGTCCTTGGCTTCAGCACCTTAGCTCTAATACCATGTTGAGAATTAGGTAGGGCAGAGATTAATTCAAATTCTCTACTTTGATAATTACTTGTGAGCTTACTTCCGTTACTTATGTCTTCTCTTCTTAACTTATTATGTCTTTCATCAAGATAATTATCAAAACACAAGAGACAGAGATTTAGGCTCTTCGAGCCAGGGCCAAAACCTCTCCTTCTTGGAGAGGAAAACCCACAAGAAATTCTTCTTATAGACTTTCAGATGACAAGTGCCATGACCATGACACAAACCCTTGACCCTTGTATGCCTCCAAGACCTTGTCACTGCTTCTTCATTGACTCCTTGAGTTGATCCTTCTTTCTTGCATCGTCCTACACCATTCTGCACCAAGACTAGAGAGATCGGTCTCTACTTGTATTCTTCCTTCTCCGAATGTATGTGATCCTTACTGAGATATCAACACCTTGATATGGACAGTGTTGTGCACACCTTGTATCTCCACTTGATCTTGCTCACTGTTCTTCAACATACACACTTCCAATCTCTCCCAAACCATGTATGTATGACAACCCTCTTCCTTCATTTATCAATCTCCATTCGATGCATCAAAATGCAGTCATCAACTCGCACTTATTATAGTCCTGTAACTATGCTTATATCACAGATCCTTTGTCCGAAATTCCTTCTTTGATGATCTATTCTTATATGCATCAATTCATAGATTTATTCTCCCTTTCTTGCACTTTATATCAGTCCCGGAACGCTTTAACACAATCATATAATTTCATATATACATGATACTTCGTTTCCCTCTTTGCATAAAAATACAGTACTGAACTCACATTTATCGCAGACTTGAAGATCTGCACTAAATCACATAAGTTGATCCGAAAATCACAGAGAAGTCTAAAATTATGTCTATGTCCTTTCTGCGCAGTACATAGGGGTATATATAGTGGTCAACCCATATCTTAGCCGACCTGACAGTCACAGTAAATAGATGTGACTGTTCATTGAGCCGACCTGTTCATTGTTAATAGGCCGACTTGTAGGCTGTTTTGAAGAGTGTTACAATGTTGATATTTGAGCCACATTTTGAGCCACAACTTCAAGGCTTATGTGACAAGGTCTTTAGGCATATAAGCTTGACTTGACTCTTAATTAGTACATTTATGACCAGATGAAAAATCCGTAAAAGACATCAAGAAGAAGTCTTTTGACCTATAATAAACCTTGCTCATTAAACCATGAAGCAAGCATACCAAAAATATATTTTTATTATCTTTGTCTTCTTCATTACATAAATACATAATTACATAGTCAATATGAACACTGAACCTAGTTACACTTTCCAACAACATGACCCATTTCGCTTAGTTTCGCGTGGCGTTATATAGCGGAATTGACACGCATACCCACAATTTTTATTACTTGGGGACCACTTGGGAGGTAACTCTCAAGGGGGTTTTGGTGCAAACCTATTTTTTGAGTGCGAAACTTGAGGAAATGATTGCACCTCGAGAGATCTCGGGTTAAGATGGATCTAGGTTGGCTATATAATATCTATATTTGTATCGATGTGTATCTTTCTTGTTCTCTCTCTCTATCTCACCTCCCAATCATACACATTCTCTCGCTATATCTATCTATCTCTCTCTCTGTCTCTCTTCCCCTTCTCTCTCTCTTTCCTCATGCTCTCCTCTCTCACTCTCTCTCAATTGTTCCCTTGTCACTTCCTCTCTCTCTCCACCTTTATCCCTCTATTTATTTCTTCTTCCCTCCCTCTCTCTCCTTCTATCTCTCTTCCTTCCCATCTCTCTCTCTCCCTTTCACCCCCACCTCCCATCTCTCTCTCTCCCCCCACCTCCCATCTCTCTCTCTCTCTCTCTCTGTTCCCTTCAACTTTATCACAATCTCCCTCCTTCTCTCCTTCTCTCTCCCCCCTCCATATTTCTCTCTCTCTCTCTCTCTCTTCCCTCCCCCCCTCTCCATCTCTCCCCTCCCCCCCTCTCCATCTCTCCCCCCTCCATATTTCTCTCTCTCTCTTCCCTCCAGCGTTGTCACTCTCTCCCCTCCCCCCCTCTCCATCTCTCTCCCCTCTCCCTCCATCTTTGTGCCTCCCTCTTTCTATTCCCCTTCTATCCCTATCCCTCTCCTCTCCTCTTCTTTTTCTCCACCTCCCCACCCTCTCCCGTCTCCCTCATTCTCTCTCCATATCTCCCTTATCACTCCCTCTTTTTCTTCACCTCTATATCTCTATGTATTTGTTCTTTCCTCATGACTACTAAAAATATTCCCATAGAAATTAAATTAATATTTTAATAAAGTTAAAAATGAGAATAATTTTATATATAAAGACGTGAAATTTATACAATATAAATAATAGTATTAACAACCAGCATAGATCCATCCTAATTAAGCATCTAAGCGACGAGAGTCAGAAAAGTGACTAACAATAGAGGAAAGAGAGTGCATAATTTTTTAAGTATTTCATTATTGTATTTTAGTTGACATGATTTATCCAAAATATAGGTTCAATATTTTACAACTAATTAAGTTTTTTTTTAGATACTTTCCTAAAAAAATACCATGGGATCAAATTTAAGAGAGGGGGAGGGCTGAAAGAGAGAGAGGGAGGAAAGAAAAAAGACATAGAGATATAAAGCTGGAGAGAAAGAGGGAGTGACAAGGGAGAGATGGAGAGAGAATGAGGGAGAGAGGAGAAGGGGGGGAAGACAAAGAAGAGGAGAGGAGAGAGATAGGGATAGAAGGGGGATAGAAAGAGGGAGGCACAAAGATGGAGGGGAGAGAGATGGAGAGAGGGAGGGAGATAGTGACAAAGTTGGAGGAAAGAGAGAGAGAGAGAGGAGGGAAGAAAGAGAGAGAGAGAGAGATAGAGAGGGAGACATAAATATGGAGGGGAGAAAGAGAGGGAGGGAGATAGTGACAAAGTTGAAGTGGAGAGAGAGAGAGAGAGAGAGAGAGATTGGGGTGAGAGACAGAGGGAGGTGGGAGAGAAATGGAGAGAGAGGAAGGAAGAGAGAGAGGACTCAAGAGAGAGAAGGAGAGGGAGGGAGGGAGGAAGGCAAGAAATAAATAGATGGATAAAGGTGGAGAGAGAGAGAGGGAGTGTCAAGGGAACAATGGAGAGAGAGAGAGAGAGAATTTTTATGATTGGGGGGTGAGATAGAGAGAGGAAATAAGAAAGATACACATAGACACAAATATATATATATATATATATATATATATATATATATATATATATATATATATATAACCAACCTAGATCCATCTTAACCCTAGATCTCTCTAGCATCCAGAGGGATCAAATCTCTCGTGGTGCAATCATTTCCTCAAGCTTCACACTCAAAATATAGGTTTGCATCTCGAGAGTTTAGATACCCCCAAGAGGTGCTCTATAATAAACAAGAAGTTAAAGTAATATAAACCTAGTATCAAGGATGAATGTAAACATTTAAATGTTGGCTCAATTAATAATAAGAAGTTAAAGTGATAAAAGTAATAAAATTCAGTTTGTTATTTTTAAAATTTTGTTATTAACTTTTGAATAGGCTTTGCTACAATACCATGGCTTACATGCCCAAAAATCATAACCTATTTCACAACCAAAATAGTTTATAATGATACAAGATTTTTAACCATGGATATTCATTGCTACTTTACTTTACGGTGGATATTATTAACTTGTAAAAATAAGATTTGTTACAATACCATGGCTTATCAATACCACATGCCCAAAACTCATAACTTATTTCAAAATCAAAATATTTTATGAGTATGAAAATATTCTTAACCATGGATATTCACTTCCACTTTACTATGGATATTATTAACTTGCAAATATGCTTTGTTACAATACCATGGGATAATACCATAACTTATCAATACCACCTGCCCAAAAAAACATACCTTATTTCACAATCAAAATATTTTATACTAGTATTTAAATATTCTTAACCATGGATGTTCACCCTCACTTTACTATGGATATTATTAACTTGTAAATAGGTTTTGTTACAATACTATAAATTATCAATACCACATACCCAAAAAACATAACTTATTTCACAATCAAAATACTTTATAACAATATGACAAGATTCTTAACCATAGATATAGACCCCTACTTTTTCCTTTGATACTTGTGAATAGGATTTGTTACAATACCATGGACCAATACCACGGGTTATCAATACCACATGCCAAAAACTCAACTTATTTCACAATCAAAATATTTTATAATAATATGACAAGATTCTTAACTAGTGTTCATGTGTGTTTATTATGTGTGATGCTTTATTTTGTTCTTACTACACATGTTTATTGCTTATCAAATCTTAGATGAATCACTGATGCAATGGTTCAAGTTAAACATATGAAGCTTTAACTGAATTATAATCTTAACTTGTAAATAAGTTTTGTTACAATATCATGGGCCAATACCATGGCTTATCATTACCACATACCCAAAAACCATAAATTATTTCAAAATAAAAATATTTTATTTTAATTTAATTTTATAACATTTTTTTATTGAATCTAAAAGGAAAAAGTTATAATTACTTTTGAGATATATATCAACCTTTTATCCTCACGACTAATAAAAATATTCCCATATAAATTAAAGTCATAGTCTAACTAGACTGCTTTTTTTCCGTGAAAATCATGGAAATTCCAGTAAGATTTCAAGAAAATCTGACAGTGATTTTTGTAAATCCGAGTTATAGCTATCAAACTTCAATATTTTGGGTGCTCTAGAGGTTTTTGATGGTGCTGAATCCATTTCCACCATAAAAAACATGATTCAAACACTGCTATTGGAAGATTTCTTTTTTTTTTTTGCCCAGATTTCGGCCACTTTTGGTCGTCCAGTGAATTCCTCTGCTTCCGTAGACAACTCCAAAATTAAACTAGAAATTGCACCATAAATTAATTCGAGAAGCATCTTGACATTAAAAAATCATTGAAGATAAAAATTATTAAACAAAATGCTATTCAGTTGTCTTATGATTATCATAAGCAACATTTTCATGTGAGCTATTAAATCCTTGAGAGAGTCCTTTGTGAGTGGCACATATCTAAAGTGATAATTCATTCAATAGTGGAGAAACTCTTGGAGGTCCTTCCGAGCCAACTGAAATTTGATAATCCTCATGATATCCAAAACCTTCGGGTAACAAACCATTATAGAAAAATCACGTGAGAAATTGTTGTGTCCTGTCTTTTGAGGCATATAATAACACCTTGAACCACCTACAATTTGAGAGTCATACTTTTTTTTTGTGGAGCATAAGCATACCAATTTTCACCATACCAAAATCGAGAATCCAAATCTTGGCGACTAGCTAAGGTATCTCCTTCACAAACATTGTGAAAATAAATTCCGGGTATAACTAGACTAACACCACAGTTAGAAGCTAGTGTTTTAAATGAAAAGTATTTTGGTTGTGTTGGCTCTGACACAAGGTTCACCCCTAGCCATTCAAGCATATGTGAGAGTTCCTTATCATCATTAACACCATTAATTTGACTTGAACCACTGGCTTCAGGCATAATGCTAAAAAATCCATCATATGCACCACTGCTAAAGAAAGTAAATGGTTGATTGCTTGAGATATGGTGCATTTATTACCATTTGGAAAGGGAGTAAACAATGTGGAAGGCATAGTATTGGGAGTTGGTGAAGAGGAAAGATAAAAATAATGAAGTGAAGAACTATAAAGGGCATCATCTACCTTCAATGAGTATTCAATTTGTTAGGAAAATGGATAGTTTTCAGTAGTAATAGAGCTCAGGAAATCTTCCAAAATATAGTTTTCATGAATGGTAGGGACAATGGTTGAATTATTTTGAAAATATTTTATTTTATTTGTTCACTTTTTGGAATCAACTTGCTATTCTCCACCAAATAACCTGCAGGTTGGCATGCAAAGGGTTGCTGGGATAAAATACCACCCCCAACCAATGACTAGGGGAGCTCAACAGATAAAGATGGTTGTGTCAAATAATAATGGTAACCTACTGCATTTTAACCTGTTGAATGTAATCCACCATCAAGCATACAGACACTGTAAGATGGAGAAGGCCAAGAAGGCTAAGTAGTAGCTTGTGATGATAGTCTGAAAGATAAATAATTTTTTTTCCCACCTCATCTCTCGCAACCAATGCAGTACGAGTCATTACTTTCTTAAGTTCCACTCTTTTTCCCTGGAATGGAATGTAGTGCCTCTACACAACATTATTTGTATCTTTCTACTTTTCAAATACAATAAAACCAATCTATTTCAAGACTTTTAGATCATTTCCCCCAATTCTTTTAACAGTTTCAGACGCATCAGTGGAGAAGTCCCAGTGAACATCAAGGCTTGGAATTCATAAAGGAATCCTTGAATGCCAAGAGAGAATTATCCCCCCCCTTCTTCAGAACAAGATTAACACATTTATGAGAATGATAAAAACTTGCAAAATGTAAACCTGAACATTGATCTGCGTCATGAACAACATCAACATCCACAGGTGTGAAATTTTCATAACCTAACAAAAGGCCGCAACATCTCATCAGAATCAAGCACACAAACATAATGTAAAACTACGTTTTCTAACTTCAAAAATTCATCAATCTCTATTGAACCATTTCTGTTACAAAATACTAAAAAGTAAAGTTGTATTAAGTTATTAACACATGAATAAAGATACAAATGAACATAAATGAAATTGTATGGATGCAGTGTAACTATCTTAGTAACAAGTATCTCCTTCACATTCGATGCTGAAACTGAAATATTTATATGCTTGTGAGAAATTTTCTAGACCATTTCCCAAGTCGAATTTGCGGCCTGCTCAGATTCATATCCATTGGAAAAAGGGATTTGTGAGGAAGACTCTACCTAGAACTTTTATGGAGCCTCTGCAATAATTTGTGAGAAATATTTAGCCATTGGATGATTTCTAGGATGAGCAACAAGTTGTAAGGAATATTAGTCCCACAATATTTATGGGAATGTGAATACTTGAACCGTGTTAAATATTGATTAATGGAAGACAAAATGCAACATTGAGAAGTTATAATATTATCACATGATTCATTAATGAATTATTTATCATGTAGACTAAAAAACACATTCATCTCAGATGAATGTGCAAGTTGAATAGGATTTTGATTTCTCAAACCTTTTACATCTCTATTGGCTCCATGTCTGAGCAAGAGAGTAGCACATGCAAGCGGGTTATTCTTCACAACATAAATTAGAGGAGTCTCTATTGTTACCATGAGCATGTTTATACTTCCCCATGCTTCTTTATTATTAATAAGATTGCTTCGAGGTGATCATGGCCTGCAGTGGTGTGAACAGGAGTTGGTCATGTGTTGTTTCCAAATGTTAATAGAAAATCAGTTCTTACAAAAATAACATGATGAGCTCGTATTGAAAATAATTTGATTCTTTTCTATTAAATGAACTTATATCTACTCGTAATTTATATACTTTAATAAATTTTTAAACTCTTTTAAGCGTGTATCCATATTTTTTTTCCCATATTAGAGAAATGTAATATTTTTATTTTATTTCTCTGTGCTTGTGTTCTTTGTACGGGGATTCAAAGATGATGCATTAAATGCAGGCATGATGTGCTAAATTCGCGGATGCCAAGAAACCAATTTTACCCGATAAGTGTTTTTGTTTTGTTGAGAATGTATTTATAGTGATCTAACCAAATGCAGAAAACTCATGAATTGAAAATCGGCTTAAAATAATAATCGATGTTGTTGCGACTGGCATTTACAGGAAAAATGGACGGATCACTGTGTCATCCCAATTATTATAACAAATATGAATGCAGATACTGGTGCCATTACTGTTGCTAATTTTTCCTCCCTATCTTTCTCACAGATGATCAGATTACTTTCTCTCACTGCCACCATGGCGTCATAGAGCAATTTCGACGATGAGCTCCCTTCGTTTTTATGGCGTTCATAGAACCAACGCTTCAAAATTCAGGGAATGTAGTTCAACGAGACAGATACCGTACTCTCCCGGCTTCTACATTTGCATTCCAAGCGTTGTCCACCGTTACCATTTCACGAGAACACCTCCCTTTCGAGTGTACGGTTTGTCTGGAGGAGCTTCAGGTGGGAGAGGTGATATGTTAGATGCCATGTCAACACATCTTCCACTCCCACTGCATTCGGCTATGGCTGGAGTTGCACTGTTGGTGTCCCATCTGTCGCTTCCCAGGTTGAACAAAGATCGGAGCAGGATGAGTCCACATAAGGCCGGAATTTAAATAGTTGGTTTCCAATTTCAGTTTCCTCACTCCGCAGAGTATTTGGTTTTTTTTGGTTTGGTCTTCGGCACATTTGCAGAACGGGATCATTCTTGACCGATTGAATGATGTTGAGCTAATTTATGTACCTAAACTAACACCATTATTTATTATCAATCCGGGTTGTTTATGCTTTGAGGCAAGTTCACTATATGTGAAGATCAGATATAATCAAACCTTGAAAGATAAGCTATTCAAAAGCTGAAAGTAATACATTCTATAACTCTAACTCAATTAGTTTAAAAAGAGGAATAATATTGAAATGGTTCTTGACTCAAGAAATCCACTTTCACCTCAATTACCACTTAATGAATCAGAGATTAAAACCAAGAACTTAAGATGGATAAATTATTAATGAAAGAAGCTCTTAACTTAAGAGACATATAAAGTATTCCATTATAATTCATTCATCTTAATATCAAAAATCTCAACAAGAAACTACTTACACACAAACAAAAGAAACCAATTTTAATTCATCATTTTAATAGAAGGGATGCTCAACTTGATACATCTGCTTTTCCAACTTGATAAAGTGATGAATAAGCTATAAACTAATGACATCAATCATTATGCATGAACCATGAAGCAATCTGAAATAAAGCTTTGAAAAACCAGTTCTACAATCATCAAATTACAAGGAAATAAACTAGTTAACAAGAAAGTGTACTTAGCTTGGAATGGGGGCCCTTCCACCCTTGCCTTGCACACTTGATAAATGATCTCAGAAGCTTAACTTCAGTCACACATCCATAACATTGAACATCAAAATGATAACAGCACAAGTCTTCAAATTAACTCCTCAATCCAAAATTGTCACAATATAAAAGTATATAAGTCAATAATAATCCTAATACATAAGCCATCAAAGCTTTGGCTTTAAATAAGAAGTCTCATGAATAAACTGATCTATTTTTACTCAAACAAACCCATCTACTTCTCATCCACCTATCTAAGTCGAATTCATTATTCTTATCCCAAGAAATATGGCCAATCCCATAGAATCCCAAAACTGCCCTATTTCTATGGGATTTCTGAATGACTAGTCATGATTGACTAGAACTAAATGGGCCTAATAAAGCTTGTTCTGTTCGAACTAAGCATAGGTGGCTTAGTCCTAGTTGCCAATCTGTCCATCCATGCATTCAATTCATGCCCAAGTGTCCTGCAACCACATCAACCATATAGCTATTACGGGAATTTCTGAATCTGTCAATTTTGCACTAAAAACCAAACTTTCATAAAAACTTTAGAATTTGAAAAATTAAAAATCAGAATATCTTTCGAATAGATATCAACATATGTCAAAATGGAATAAAATGAATGGAAAAAGGATGGAAGAAGTAGATGGACAGTAAGTTTCTTCTGAGCAAAATAAGACCAAAACTAGGCTTCCATGTAAGCTTGAGCTAATTTTCTATGTACCTAAACTAACACAATTATTTATTATCAATCCGGGTTGTTTATGCTTTGAGGAAAGTTCACTATATGTGAAGATCAGATATAATCAAACCTTGAAAGATAAGCTATTCAAAAGCTGAAAGTAATACATTCTATAACTCTAACTCAATTAGTTTAAAAAAGAGGAATAATATTGAAATGGTTCTTGACTCAAGAAATCCACTTTCACCTCAATTACCACTTAATGAATCAGAGATTAAAACCAAGAACTTAAGATGGATAAATTATTAATGAAATAAGCTCTTAACTTAAGAGACATATAAAGTATTCCATTATAATTCATTCATCTTAATATCAAAAATCTCAACAAGAAACTACTTGCACACAAACAAAAGAAACCAATTTTAATTCATCATTTTAGTAGAAGGGATGCTCAACTTGATACATCTGTTTTTCCAACTTGATAAAGTGATTAATAAGCTATAAACTAATGACATCAATCATTATGCATGAACCATGAAGCAATCTGAAATAAAGCTTTGAAAAACCAGTTCTACAATCATCAAATTACAAGGAAATAAAACTAGTTAACAAGAAAGTGTACTTAGCTTGGAATGGGGGCCCTTCCACCCTTGCCTTGCACACTTGATAAATTATCTCAGAAGCTTAACTTCAGTCACACATCCATAACATTGAAAAACAAAATGATAACAGCACAAGTCTTCAAATTAACTTCTCAATCCAAAATTGTCACAATATAAAAGTATATAAGTCAATAATAATCCTAATACATAAGCCATCAAAGCTTTGGCTTTAAATAAGAAGTCTCATGAACAAACTGATCTATTTTTACTCAAACAAACCCATCTACTTATCATCCACCTATCTAAGTCGAATTCATTATTCTTATCCCAAGAAATATGGCCAATCCCATAGAATCTCAAAACTGCCCTATTTCTATGGGATTTCTGAATGACTAGTCATGATTGACTAGAACTAAATGGGCCTCATAAAGCTTGTTCTGTTTGAACTAAGCATAGGTGGCTTAGTCCTAGTTGCCAAGCTGTCCATCCATGCATTCAATTCGTGCCCAAGTGTCCTGCAACCACATCAACCATAGAGCTATTACGGGAATTTCTGAATCTGCCAATTTTGCACTAAAAACCAAACTTTCATAAAAACTTTAGAATTTGAAAAATTAAAATTAAATACCTGAATAGATATCAAATATATGTCAAAATGGAATAAATGAATGGAAAATGGATGGAAAATAGATGGATTAGTAAGTTTCTTTGAGCAAAATAAGACCAAAACTAAGGCCCAACATCTCTCCCTTGCTTATCATATTTACATCATTTTAATCCATGTCTCTGTAGCTTTAACTACATCGTTTGCCCTCATTTTAGGGGCAAATTTGTTTTCTACATAATGTAATATCTTTAATTTTTTTTAGCAAGTTCAAGAAAATAAAAATGAAAAAAATTAGTTTGATTAACATTATCTTACATAGGTAGTAATTGAGATTATTTGGGTAGAATGTTGGTTATCTACTACTCTAAATATTTATTTTATTTTTACTATATTATTTCAAAAATAAATAGCCCAATTTTTAGGTGTGGGATTTGGTTTCATAGCTCTTGTAATCCAATCCTAGAAAAAACTATATATGCCTGAGAGCTGCTCTAGGCACAATTTATTCAGTTAAAAAATTAACTTAAAAAAAAATTAAAGAAAATAAATACAACTACTCAATTTCATTTTGAATATAATTAAAAGAAAGAAAAATATACCACTAAATGAGGTCCTAGCTATTAGGAGATGGAAGAGAACTTCAGTTTCTTCGTGTAAAATGATGCTTTGAATGAGGTAAGAGGAAGAAAAATTGTAGTGAGGTGGATGTTTTTTTCGGTGTAACAGTGAGTATGTACCTTTCAAAGTTTGACAAGTTTTTCGTCATTGAACAATGAATTGTGGATAATTGTTTTTTGAAATGAAGGTTCCATGTTACCATTAAAGTACTTCGCACCTTTTCAAATAGAATATTGGGATGAATAGGTTCAATATATGTGGCAATGCTCATAAATCATTATTCACACTTGTAACATCCTAAGCATTCGACCATCTCCACACTTTGCCATTCTGTAGATGGATTAAATGTTGATTCTTATTTGCCCATGAATATCACTGATCCCTGCACTATTTCATTTGAATATTGTAGTATAAGATTTGGTTTGCGTTACTTCTCAATTTTTAGAAAAGAAAATATGAACAATCGATTTTGGTTGTGATGAGAGACATATTTTACAACCCAGTATGATGTGTAAGGGTGTTCGTCCATGGTAAAATTGAAATTTTGTTCATGTCCCCCAAAGTAAAAAAAATAAAAAATCTAAAAATAAAAATAAATAAATAACTACACAAAACATTTAAAATTTTAATTAACTGTATAAATAAACAATTAAAAATCTACGGACTTGCAAACCTTCTTTCTGTAGTGTATAAAATTTGAGAAAAAGTATGCAACTCTAAGAATTTGATCCTTTTCAATACATGATAAATAAATCCAAAATCTAAGTTGACACTCAAACAATCTAGATCTTCTAGGAAATGGACTAGTACAATGGACGAGTACATGTCTCATAGTGCACATCCCCACGTCAATATACTGTTGGATAAAACTTAGGGTTTCATGAAACCTAAGTTAATATTCAAACGATTGTTCCAAATTCCAATTCACATGTATGGACGTATCTTATATGAGGGAATTTTTTTATAGGCCGAAGTGCATTCATGGTGGGTTGCTCCACGAAAATTTCACAGATATAGACAAGCTAGATGAGTGGCTCCCATTGGTAGCTTAATTCAGTAGAGAAAATATATTTTAGTGTAAGTATTCCCTAATAGGTTGCCCCGATATGCAGCATGGTTATCACCTTTTCTGCACCATATTAGATGTTAGTCCTTCCATTTTCTTGGTTGCATTCAGACAGGTGAAGGAAAATACCTGCTTCAAGGGTTTTAGCTCTGAGTTTCTGGTTTTTGTCAGGGCATTTTCAGGGTTATTTTGGGAAGACAATCCCATTTCAATCTACCAATAGTTTTACCTGCTTCAAGGGTTTTAGCTTTGATTTTCTGGGAATTTTCAGGGATATTTTGGGAAAACAGTCACATTTCAATATACCAATGGTTTTTCTGACAATAAAGTATCTAAGTGTCCTTTTAGGAGTGGAAGTGGATGGGCTTGAATTGTGTTCAAACCTCTGGTTAGAAGTGATTTAAATGCTTATATTAACAAGCATGCATAATTTCCCCTTCATTCTTATTTATAAATAAGAATAAATATTTCGTAAAAGAATCAAAACTATATTATATGTCGGCTATGAAATTCTCTTATGATTATAAGCTATATAAAAAAAATAATATATATCCATATACCATCTCTCCATTCGTTCCAAACCCAAATCACTTAATCTAAAATATTCATTTTCGTTCCAACTAAAGTCCAATTTATAGTGAGAAGGATCTACAATAGCAGTTACCAGCAAGTCGCACCCAATTTTACAGTGAGCGAGATCTACAATGGCAGTTACTAGCAAGTCGCCAGGGGGACATCGTTCAGTACTTCGACAACAACATTTTTGATCGTGGTTTGTTCTCTAATTATGCCTTTGTCGTGCTAATAATCCCCGCCCTTCTGCACGAGAACAAAACACTGCTTCCTTTCCTCACTGTTAACAAGAGAACAAAAGACCGCTTCCTTTCCTCACTGTTAACACGAGAAAAAAACACTCATTAGTTTCCAAGGCATCAAAATCCATGATGCTCACTCTTTTGCCTTCATTATCTTGATAAGGAAAATAACGAAATATGTCCCTGCCATTATGAAAATGGCCCATGGATTTGAAGGAATTAGGTAGAAACCCCAACAAGTGGTAGTTCTGGTTGAACAAATTCGGATCCTATGGAATAAATTGAGTTGGTTCACAATTACAAAGTAGTTGGTGTAATCTAATGGCTAAAAATTATTCAATCGTCTAACATTAAATCTAATGGTGTAGATGAGTACACGGTGGTAGTTAGGGGAGCTGTTTTCAAAGAAGAACGCCTTACGTCGTAATTAAGATTTTAATAAAGTTAAAAATGAGAATAATTTTATATATAAAGACATGAAATTTATATAATATAAATAATATTATTCAAAACCAGCATAGATCCATCCTAATTAAGCATCTAAGCGATGAGAGCAAGAAAAGTGACTAACAATAGAGGAAAGAGAGTGCATGATTTTTTTAAATATTTCATTATTGTATTTTAGTTGACAAGATTTATCCAAAATATAGGTTCAATATTTTACAACCAATTAAGTTTATTTTTTATTTTTTATTTTTTATTTTAACGCTAAAAAAAATACAATGGGATCAAATTTAAGGGAGGGGGGTTTAAAGAGAGAGAGGGAGGAAAGAACAAATACATAGAGATATAGAGGTGGAGAGAAAGAGGGAGTGACAAGGGAGAGATGGAGAGAGAATGAGGGAGAGAAGAGTGGGGGGGAAGACGAAGAAGAGGAGAGGAGAGAGATAGGGATAAAAGGGGAATAGAAAGAGGGAGGCACAAAAATAGAGGGGAGAGAGAGATGGAGAGAGGGAGGGAGATAGTGACAAAGTTGGAGGAGAGAGAGAGAGAGAGAGAGATATGGAGGGGAGAGAGAGAAAGAGAAAGGGAGGGAGACAGAGATATTGGGGGGAGAGAAAGGGAGAGAGAGGAAGGAAGAGAGAGAGAGGACTCAAGAGAGAGGAAAGAGAGGGATGGAAGAAGAAATAAATAGAGGGATAAAGGTGGAGAGAGAGAGAGGGAGTGACAAGGGAACAATGGAGAGAGAGAGGATAGCAGGAGGAAAGAGGGAGAGGGAGAAAATAGGTAGAGAGAGAGAGAGAAGGGGAATAGAGAGAGAGGGGGAGATAGATAGATATAGCGAGAGAATGTGTATTATTGGTGGGTGAGATAGAGAGGGAATAAGAAAGATACACATAGATACAAATATAGATATTATATAGTATTATATAACCAACGTAGATCTATTTTAACCCTAGACTTCTCAAGCGTCGAGAGGGATCAAATGTCTCAAGGCACAATCATTTCCTCAATTTTCACTCTCAAAAAATAGATTTTCACATCGAGAGTTTGGATCCCTTGCGTATTGATTTGTCTTGCGACTGTACCCCCAAGTCGTGTTATTGTACATGGTGACCATGTAGAAATTATATAGAAGCTCTGATACCATGTAGAAATTTTTAGAAATTCTATATCAATGAATTCAATCTGATCTTGTGATCTACTAAAACAAGATACTGTATCCTTTTACAATATTTGTGGAATACAAAACACGGTCGCTCAATCACATGAAAGTAAGAGAAATAATTAAATCAATCACTAATTCATCACTCAGTTAGAACTAGTTAAACTGATTACACCTGCACCCCACTAGTGCATTAATTGCAACTGGACCTCCAAAATATTAGGATCACTCTACATGCGTCATCTTAGACCCTCAATTAGAATTTCTTGAGCTAACTCAGTCATCATGACTTAGTTAATTGATACAAGTTGTTATGAGATGAAATTACAATTTATTTTCCAATTTATTTAAGGGAAAAACAAATTAGACACCCACATTCCTCACTAGTGTGTAACTGAAATTCCTCACCAATGTGTGTGTAATTTTTGTCCTTTCTAGTTTCCAATTTCACTGTTTCTTGTTGCAAATTTCAACAGACCATAGTGGCCTTTCTTTCTAGGGCTCATATACAGGTGCGGGGTCGGGGTCGTCTTTTTTGTACCTGAGAAATATATTAGTCATACTCTCTCAGTCCTCTCGAGGGGTGTTCCACATTTTGTGAGGGCACTTGTGCTGAGTTCACAATTAAAATGGATGGCAAGCAGGTCGCTAGTATAACTGTTTCACCACCAACTTCTTTGTATTTTGTTTGCATGTGCTATCTCGTAGGACATTTATAGTGTGTGTTGTTTAGTCCAAGTCCATAGTTTTGGCCCTAGGGTGTTTGCACTCACGTAATTGTGTTTTAATTACTATCACCCTGGCTGAATTTGTTCATCGACAATGTCATCGTTTTCAAGGTTTACTTCCTGAACGAAATGGACTCATTTCTCCTGCACGAAGAGTGTCTGCTGATGTTCAAGACTTAGATCATCACATAGTGTTGGAATTTGTGTCTGGTCCTGTTAGGGTCCTATAATAATAGAGTTCATAATTTCTGGATTAACTATGATTAGTATTGTAAATATGTACATACCTTTCTTTCTGCAAGTTGTTTTCCCATATTTGAAAATAATAATAAAAAAAATGAAAAGAGTGTAAAAGTCCTAAAAGAAAGATCAAAGGACTGATTAGTATTGTGCAGATTGTTCAAAATGCCATAATCCATGATCTGTTAAATAGTTTAATGTTAACTTTTCATGCTTTAAACTTCATGTTTTAGATAGAGAATAAAGATATGTCAAACAGTTGAAACTTAACAAATCAGTAGATAGTTAGAGAATAAATGAGGAGCTCAATAGTTTAATCTGAGCCCTCGGATTAAATAAGGTTAGAATTAAATAGTTTTATGCTTTAAAAGAAAAATGGATTTAGGGTTTCAAGCTTAAATACACCCATGCGAATGAAGTAAAAAATGTTAGAATAATGATGGGTAGGTAGAAAGTAGTTGTGCAAGGTATGTAATAAAGCATCATCGGGCAAATTACTAATTTTTCCTGCTCCACAATGATCCAGTATTCAAAACCTTCAATTAAAGAGGCTCAGAGCATTTCTCTGACTTTTGTTGGGACCAGACCCAAGGCTTAATAACTGATTGGTTAAAAATATTGGATTCCCTTCATAAAAGCCCATTTCCTCAGCATATTCACCCTCTTCCAAAAATACAAACCCTTTTCCTAAGTAAAACACCTTTTTTCTTAGAAAAGTAAAATCCCCTCTTAATTAATTTCATTTCATCCAAAAACACTCAAAAACCCATAAAATACAATTTATCCTAAGTTTAAAGTGTAAATGTTTAAGGGTACAAATATTTGTGCTTAAAAAGATTTAATTTTACACTTAGTTTATTTTTGTATTTTTCATTCATTACATTTCATTTTATATTAATTTTTAACATAAAGTATTAAATTCCTTATACTACCCCTTCCTGTATATTTATTAAATCTTTTATTTTAAAATATCCCAAAAAACCCACTTATTTACGTTAACCTATGGTTCTATATTGCCCACGTGTTGAAATAAAACCCCGCTCTTTCCCCATAGGTTAAAAACATACAATATAATAAACCCGCCCCCAATGGTTGTTAAACATACGTAAATATTTCATTTACTATGTAAATACACCCCGCCAATCAAAATAAAACATTTATTTTACATTAAAAACCTACGTTTTTAATGTTAAAATTAATCCCGCCGCATAATAAAATATCTAGGCCCCTCACCCACATCCACCGATCAACTCCTCATTTGATCCCAGCCGTTTGCACACATCCTCCCAGATCCGACGACCCAAACACTATATCGCATTTCAACTTGCGTGATAAACAAACCATGTCAAGATTTGCGAAATGGGTAGTTTTGCGCCCTTATCTCTCCTCCACGCAACAACATATGATTGGATCGCATTCGATCCCACGAAAACTACTTACTGCCCAGAGCCCGCGCGATAACCACCATTGGTTTTTCTCCCGCCGGTACCAAAACCACCCTTCCTCTCAATTAACTCGCATTCAATGCTTACCCTGTTTTGACCTAAGAACACTATAAAGCTTTCTATGCACGCAGTTAAACACTTTTCTGTATTATCTGTGTGTTTTATTCATCTTCGACTAAAGAAACGATCCCTGTACACTGTTTTCACGCCCAAAAAGCCAGAAAAGCCACTACAACTATTGTCAAGATCATTGGAAGCTTTAGTTTGACTTCCATAAGATTCAAAGGACATTAAAAACCTCTCTGACGCCCCAGAATCCGTTTTAAAGACCAAATACCTGCACAAACAGATATACTACATAGAAAAACAACCTGTTTATCATTTAAAAAAGAGTTTTCTAAAGGAATTAAGCCTAGTAAAACCCATTTACACAGAAAGACTATAATTGCGTGCCAAAGAATGAATTAACTATAAAAACTCTGATAAACCCCTGTTTCGATACTGCAATCTGATTTTTAAAGAAAAATTGAATATGTTTAACCTTTGCAGACATTGAGAAAGACTCCTAAACTATCCAGAAACCCTTTGCAAGTAACCCTAATCCTTCTGTGCCCAATTTGAACCATTATCAGTCTAGTGTTATTCGAAAAAAGCATTGAAACCCTTGTTTTATCATTTCTTGTACCTGTAAGATCTGAAGATCAATTTTAAAGCCAAAATTGAAGAGTTAAATCCAAGAAAAATCCAGTTTGTGCCTATTTTTATCCATAGATCTCTGTTAAAGTCAAAAACACTTTTGTAAACAATTCAATCTTACATAAGAGTTCAAAAAGTCCAAAATACAGAGTTTCAAGTACCCAGAAGGTCTAAAAATGTCCAAATCAAACCCAACAGTGTCTTCCAAAACCACAATTGTTGGAAACCCTCTACAACCTCCTGTTGTAGACATTGAACATACACCCTAAGTAGATGTGGATTACAAAATAACAGATCCAGTGATAGAATTTAATCTTTTAGAACTCCACTACTGGAGTCTTGAAAAGTCACTAGATCAAGGAGATAAAGTCGAGATTTGGGAGTCAAATCTACCCAAATATGTAGTTCCACTCACTCATCAGTGTCCAAAAGTTATAAGGTTATGTCAGTCCTATTATGTACTTGAAAAAAGAGCCATGGTAAATGCAAATAAAGAAGTATTGTTCACAATTACTGCTGAGTCAATAAACCTAATGCTACAGCTCAAACCAGATCCCAATGCAGTTCCTTTATCCATAGAAGCACTCACCAAGCTTTACATTGATCTGGATTTTCCTAAAAGGTTTCAAATTTTTCAAAATTTCATGCCTGCCTATGTTGAAATCCAAAAACTAAACCCTCCTTATTCTACTTCAAAGTTTCTAGAAGGGTCTAAGCATGTCATATCCATGTTGTCCTTTATCCTAGGGTATTTTACAGATGAGCATACATATGAGTCCATCCTAGGTTTTCTATCTACCTATGTACCAGGACAACCTCCTTCTATCATTTACAATTATGCTGAATACATAGCTGAGAACATCCATGATCAGCTTGTCAAATTTCCAACTGAAGGAGTATTTATGTATACTTCCTTTCTTTTTTACGTGTTTCTATATTTCCAAGTAGACAAGTTCCCAATAACACTTCAGAAGTTTGATGTAGAGGGAAATCCATTGTCAGTCATCTTTTGGACATCTTTGATCGTAAAAGAGTCCACAGAGTTCAGTTATGCAGAGTTTACAGATTCCTTTGTTCATCCATTGGTTAATATGCTTACAAATAAGGTACAACCAAGAATCAATGATGAGATAAAGAAAGTTTTACAACTATCAAAACAAAGTAAAACTGGAGATTGGTACTTATATCAAAACCATACAGAAATTAGACTTTTTGGGTCTAATCTTTTACTCTATAAACTACCTAAGTATGTGCCAATGAGAGTTTTTGCTTTGGAGTACATCATAAAAATTTTCAATTCAGATTCAGTCAATTTTTTGGCAGCCAAAAAGAAGACCCAATTTAAGTTGAAAAATTAGATAGGACCCTTCATTTGTAATCACAAAGATGCAACATTAGAAGCAGTAAAACAGTTGCTGGAGTATAAATTTGAATTTAGCTTCTTATGGAATTATGACCCTCAGGGAATTCTCAGCAAAATGAGGGTTAAATGCAAACTGACACCTTATACTCATGAAAAAATGCCAGAGATTGAACAATATGCTAATCAAGCAGAGTGGCTAGAAAATACCTTAATTGAAGCAGTAAGACAGGGTGATACTAGTCATACCTTGGAAACTATGAATCAAGTAGATAAAGCTACCAAAAGAGTCAAAGAAGAAGGTACTTACACTGCTGAAACAACCACTGAGACTAAGTTTAAAATAAGGTATAATAAAAAGCCTAAGCTCAATCCCATTGATAAAGACAAGGAGACCATAGAAGTGGAAGATACAGATGTTCCAGAGACCAATATAGATGCTTCTACAGTCATTATAAATGAGCAGGATAAAGATACTTTAGACACATAAATGGTTGAGAAGCAACATAATATGGAAGCATCTTCCTCACAGTCTGCAGAGGACAAAGATATTGATATCAGAGAGAAATACAAGCAGATAAAGGCCAAGAATGAAGAAATTAAGAATGAGATTTATTCTCAGTATTTAAAACAAACACCAGGGATTCAGAATAGACTTTTATCAACTTTTGATTATTCAAATAAAAAGTTTATTATGTTAGTATTTCAACAAACAGTCAAGACTCCAAAAACAGTGGCAGATTACAAAAAAGTTGACCTTGAAGTACCTATAGAAAGTATCCATGCATTAGATCAAATTGAGTTCCACAGTCAAACTTCTGAGATGCTTTATTCTACCATTACTACATAGGCAATGAGTGCCCAAAAGCTTTAGAATACAATAATAAATATGAGAGATCAAATGAATATCGATAAGGCTTCCTCATATGCAAAATATCTTAGGATTAAGTTTTTAGAAGATTTGGTTATTCAAGGAGGATATGATCCTGTCAATTTGAAGGCTGCAGAAGAGTTGGTGAAGAAAAAGAATGTTGACATTGCAGCACTAAGAAAACAACTCAATATTCCACCAACAGAACATCCACAAGCCAAAGAAATTGTGCAAGAGACAAGCCAGAAAGATGATATGATGAACTTGATTTTACAATTGACAACTCAGATTAAAGAGATGGAAATCCAAATGGACAATCTTGTCCACGAAAGAGAAACTACAAAAGCACAGGAAGTTCCTACAGTTATTCCCATGGCAACTACATTTGTGCCTTCAAATCTTGCAGAAGAGTTGGCACCAAAAGTACCACTGGCCACAACAGTGCCAGTGACCTCATCCACTACTTCAGCGACATAGTCATCTACATCAACAGTACAGCCAACAGATGAAGTCGGCAGGCTTATCAAAGCCATGGAGTAAATGACACTTCAAACCAATGAAATCAATAGATTGAAGAAAATGATTGAAAATCTAAAAGACACAAAGAATTTGGCCCAAATTAATGCTAAAATTCAGGAACAAAGGACTAATAGGTTGAATGTGCAATTGAAGAATCTACAAAAGGATTTAACTTCGAAAGAGCCAATGACCTACTTAAAAAATCAATTATGGAGTAAAATCATCGAATCCATCAATGATGTTTGGCCATCAATACAGGTGATATATGAGCAAAGGGATTTACTGAAGGCAGCTTAACAGGAAATTCAGAAAACAAAGGAGGAACTAGGTGCCAAACCTGAACAGGCCCTAGAATTAATCAAGTTTCTCAACAGCAAGAACAAGCAAGAACTAGAGGAGATATAAATTACTAACAAAATAGAGACAATCCTTGAAATAAGGAAAGTAATTTCAAAGAAGAATTTGATTAAGCAATTGGAAGAAAAATGTGAAAACATGAACATAGCCATAACTAAATTTATGGTTCAATTTGAGATTTTGAGGCAAAGAGGTTTTCCAGACATCCTAGTTATTAATGATAAACTCGTGCCACAAGAGGACTACAACAAGAAGATAAGAGATTATGCAAAAGAGTAGGTAGACAAAACAAAAAGACAAGAAATTCCTACAGGAAAGGTTTTACATAAAAGTTTTGAAGACTTGTTTTATCTACAACATGAGATAATACACCTATTTGTTATAAAACCAACATTTTCTAGATACACTAAGGCAGATGAGAACTTTAAGAAGTTGAAAAAGATTAAAATTCTTAATGAAGAATCTTGAGAGTTACTAACTGACTTACTGTAAAAGTCAAATTGCAGTGAAAAGGATAAAAAGAGTTTGTTGATTTTATAGTAAAAAACATATTTTACAGCAGTAAGACAGTTAAACAGTGGTGAAAGTGTAGAAGTGATTAAAGAGTATCAGATAAGAAGATTATATTTAAAAACAGAATTGAAATATCTTGTGCCAACGTTGAAGACAACAAAACAGCCAACTAAACCCAATCCACAACATCATTTCTATTTTATTTGGATAAATAGGACAACTTGCTAAGTTGTTAGGCAACTGTCACTATTTTGTTGTAAAAGCTATTTTTATTTCCTTAGAAAAATCCTATGATTATTCTAGGATATTTTGTAAACATTTTTGTATATATACTTAAAATTTTGAAGTATTATTGTGGAATAAATTGATGAAGAATTCTATATTCATTTTTGCTTTACCTGAAGGCTTTTTGTAGCAAGTTCAAGTAGCAGACTAGATCAAATCATCTAGCATCATATTTCAGGATTCATATGATGAGCCATTGAAGTGAAGTACTTTCTACTATCTTTGTTTATCTTCTTATGTTTTACATGCATCCATACATGTGTTCTAAATTTGAATGATGAACTAGGAGTATTATTGCAGGATTTGTTAAAAGAATTTTGTCTTTAACTAGTTAGCATTTCTATGTTTTCTGCTGATTTCCAGAGTAGGGAATCCTTAATTGCTCCCTCTTTCGAATGACCCCTGTCTTCTCCTTCCTTATCCGGATCAAAGAATCCTTAATTTCTCTTTATCCCGATCAAACCACTTCACCAATCAGCCTTTCGAGATCTCAATGACTTATCTATCTTGCCTTGAAAATATTTGACTTTTTGACCTTGATCCTAGTCCTGTCTGCTTGACATTTGACTCCTTAGCCCAATGGACAAACATATATCTCACTATCTATCTCATTAAGTGATTTTTCCCACCAAACCAAACCAAACCAAACCATTTTTCAATCATAACTAGTCTAATATCATATAATTAAAACAAAGTTTAATTTTATAGAAAGAGCCCTCTCTGAACCCTAAGAAGGCTAGATATTAGAGTTTAAAAGTTGGTATGTGGTTACCTCTAATGTTATTTGACTAAAAATTAAAATCTCACAACTTAAGAATTATTAGAGTGATAACATATTGAAGACCATACTGGGGAAATAACCAATCCTTAGTCTTAAAATAGACCTTAAAGGGAATCATTTTCATCATCTTTTTACCTTAACACTGTTTTGAAAGTTGTATCATTTTATCCAAAAAAAAAAAAAATTGTAATTCTAGCTTTTAGAAAAACCTACTATACCAGGTCAAATCCGGATCCTAAACCTGCTGTTATAGTAGACAATCCAGACAAGATTGGAAAAAAAGAATAAACAAATAGAAGATTTAGGTGCTAAAGTTTCCTTTGTTAGAGCAAATTCATTGCCAAAGGAATTAATGAGTATACAAGACATAAAGTTTGACCTGAATTTTGAACATTCTTTATTCAGAAGTAAATAAAAAAGTGAATTAAATAGTGTTGTTATAGATCTTGTTTTTATTTCATTTCTTGAAACAAAGCAGGGAAATGTTTCAATAGATTCTGAATCAAAGATATTTAAAGCTCATGATAAACTTGAAGAAATAAATGCTACTATTATTAAGGAAATAAATGAAGCTATTGAATTAGCTGAATTATTAGCCTATACATCTAAGACTTCTATTTCTCATTTAGATACCACTACATCATCTATAATTTCTACTACCATCCAATCTACAGATCCATTTATCCTTAGACAACCCTTCCAAATTAGAATACTATTTCATTATTCCCCCACATCAACATCATCCACTATTTTATATTATGCAATTTCAAACACATCATTCTCATTTCCGAATAGTTCTTCGTATATTCCAGTTTCATTTTCTAGCACCCCAACTTTATCTTTAGTTCATATACCACATTTCTTAGTACATCATCTCATATTCCAGTTTCATCAACCACTTTATTAACCTCATCAGCTAGTACTTCCAGTTCTACTCCAAGCATTTCCAATATACCTACTAGCCAAGCTAAAATTCAAGCTATGGCTGCTAGGTATGCTCCCCTAGTCCTTCCAGCTTAGTTACAAGATATGCCTCAGGATTATTAAAGTAAAATACCCCAATTTAATGCCACTACTCATTACACGGCTCAACAACATATAAAAAAAATGACAAATTATTTTGAGCTTCATGAAATAGATGATTCTGATGTACAAATGAGACTCTTTGCTCAAACATTAACAGGGGAAGTTAAAAAATGGTTTAAAGGTCTTAATCTTGGCAATATAGCTGATTTATCAGTATTTCATAGATTATTTTTGAATAAATGGGAAAAGAAAAAAAAATCCACTCCAAATATTATCTGAATTTGATGCCATGAAAAGAGCTCCTAATGAAACAGTCCAAAACTACTACACTAGATACAACAGTGTTTATAATTCAATCCCAGCTAATCTCAAACCCACTCCTGACTCTGTCCTACTCAAATTCCCTGATGGATTTGACACAAACATGGCCTATCCGCTGAGGGAGAGAAATGCTCATACCTTAGAAAGAATGCAAACAGATGCTGTTAGTGTAGAAGTAAACATTTTGGCTAGAAAAACTAGATTAAGGAATGAGAGGAGAGTAACCATAAAGGAAGAAAAATCTAGTTCAGATGGAAAAATAGATCAATTAGCTAAGACTTTAGAGAGAATAATGGATAGATTAGACAATATAGAAAGAAGACCACAATGGGATAACCAACAACAAATTAGAAATCCCAACTTCAGGAAAAATACAAACTCAGGAAAATCCAAAGAATCAACATCTGATCAGACAATAAGACCTCCATTTCAAGAGAACTATGTTGAAAGTTCTCAACAAAATGATGATGATGAAGACACCATAAATCTAATAGGTATAAATGATGATAATACTATCTTTCTCACTCAGGAAGACCAAGAATGATTTGAAATGCAACAACTTCAATTAGATTCAGGTGAATCATTTGACTACAAACAAGGTTATGATTTTGCTATAAATGAGGTACATAAACAACATAACCTTAGGATTAAGAAAAACATTGAGCCTTCTACTAAGAAAACTACACAAACAGAAAATAAGAAAATAGTAGAGGCTCCCACTACAAAAGTTCTGCAAATTCTCCCTAGGGAAAATAAGCAAAACTCTAATTCATCCCAAAAAGTTTCCAGCTCTAAAATTTCACCGAGTCCATAAATTGTTGACATAACAGATGAGGTTGTTCCAACATCAACAGATTCACAAAAATATGCTGCTGTAAAAACACCTAATTTTGTTAAAACAACAAACTTAGATAATAAAACATCCACTGCTGATCCAAAATCAACAGATCCAAAAGCTGCTACTGCCAAAACAGCTTCTAATAAACCTGAAAAAGCATCTACTGCTTCTCAAACGTTCCTGAAAAGAAAACTAGAAGCAGTAAAACACAAGAAACTCAAACAGAAAATGAAAATATAACTGAAGAAAATCAAGACAAACCTACTATTTTTGGTAAGATTTAGATTATAAAATATTTTTTTAGACATTAGAATTAAAATTTCTTAACATTAGACATTAAAATATAATTTGAAATTATTATTAAGATAATAAATTATAAAAAGAATAAATAAATTAAGTAACAATTAAAATAATATTGTAAAAATTTAGGGTTATTATATTATAATTTAAATTAATTTATAATTTTAGTAGCCCTTAAGGGTTTATAATAAATGAAAATTAAATAAATAATAAATATAAATATTTATTAAATGACGAAAGTTTAGAAAAAAAAAATATTTATATTAATAAAAATTGTAAATATTTATTATTAAAATTAGAATTAATTTATAAAAAACATAAAAAATTTATAAAACTTTAAATTATTTTAAATAAAATTAAAATTATTTTAAATAAATTATAGATTTTGTTGTCGGCACTTCTCATCTTCTCATCATCTCTGCCCTTTACTATTTATACCTTTTGCGACCTTCTTTCATTCTTCATTCAATTCTCGTCCTAAAGATGGATCCCTGTTGGGATTCGAAACGTCGACAATCGTTTTATGATACCGTGGATAATTCGAATTCTGTAATCTACTGCTTCTCAAACCATTCTTGAAAAGAAAACTAGAAGCAGTAAAACACAAGAAACTCAAACAAAAAATGAAAATATAACTGAAGAAAATCAAAACAAACCTACTCAAACTACAGTTACTAAGGAAGAGTTAATTCAACTTAGTAAATCACCACCTTCATTCAATATACAAACTGAAATTGCACAATTAAAAATACCAATTCCTTTGACAAAATTGATAAAACATGATTTGTATAAAACAACTATCACTGAAACATTAAACATGAATGATGGAGAAGACTTAGTAAACTTAAGTGATAATCAACTAGAGTTGATTTTTGGTCCTGATGTTAATGGAAAACACCAAGATGGAGCAGTTCCACTGTTTTATATTAGCCTAAATATTCATGACCAAATATTACACAATGAAATGCTAGATTCAGGAGCTTCACACAATTTAATGCCTAAAGCAATAATGAAAACCCTGAATTTAGACATCACAAGGCCTTACAAAGATCTCTTTTCATTTGATTCAAGCATAGTGAAATGTTTAGGATTGATTAAAGATTTGTGTATCACATTAGTTCAATATCTTGGTAAAAGTATACTAATGGACATTGTAGTAGTTGATATCCCTCCTAGGTATGGAATGTTATTATCTTGCTCATGGGGAGCCAAATTACAAGGATCTACAATTGGACATGTCATATGCTACCATATCAGTTTTTGGCCAATCAAAGAAACTATATAGGGAAACATTGATGAAATATATGGTGAGTAGTGCAGGAAGATCAATAAATTACCCAATTTACACTACACCTACTGACCTAGATTCATTCATCTTATGTAAATCTGAAACTGATAAAGAAATCAAATCTAAATTAAAAGACAAAAATAAAATACCAGACAATGAAAATATATTTCATGAATAATTATGGCATTTAGATTTTGATGGATCAGTAAATAAACTAGGAGTAGGAGCAGGAGTTTGGATAGCTAATATGGAAAATAATCATGCAGAAGGCCATGCTTTCAGAGTAAATTCTAAATGCACCAACAATATGGCTGAGTATGAAGCCCTCATTTTAGGACTCCAGATTATCAGAAACTTAGGAGGTAAAAAAATATCAGCAATGGGAGATTCAGAGTTGATTATAAAACATATAAATGGAGAATATTCTGTTTATAATCCCAGATTAGGCCAATATAGAGAAATTGTATTAGATTTGATAGATGAACTGTTGGAATGCAATTTTTCTGCAATACCAAGAAAACAAAACATACAGGCGCACTCCTTAGCAACTTTTCCTAGTACCTGTAATTTTCCTTTTCAGCCCAATCATAAGTATATTGCAGAAGTAAAACACAAACCAATAATTCCAGATAACTTCAAATATTAGCAAATTTTCTCACAAGATCAACAGATTTACCATTTTATGAATAATGAGGTGAATTTCAGAATTGTAAAATAGACAGAGACTGTACATTAGATCAGGATTTAGATAGTGAAATTAGTTTGAATAATATAGATGTAAATAAAGTAAAGTTTGCAAAACCTACTAAATTTAGTCAATCAGATATAGATAACTTAGAGAAAGTAGAAATTGATGAGATAATTGATGATGAATCTGATATATTAAATCTCAAAGATAATTTCTTACTAAAAGGCTTAACCCCTTTAAAAGATTTATTTGACTCAAATGATGTTGTTAGAAAACCTAAAATGGAGCCACTTAGATCTGATATTGAGGAATGTAACATAGGCACAGAGTTAAAATCCAAGATGATCAAACTTTCAAAAGCCTTACCTCAACAAGAAAAAGAAAAATATATTGCTTTTTTCAAGGAATTTCAAGATGTTTTTGCTTGGAGTTATGAGGACCTAAAATCCTATGACACCAACATAATACAGCATAAAATCCCTATAAAAGAAGACCAAAATCCTTTTAAACAAAAGTTAAGAAGGTTCAACCCTGTTTTTATGCCTTTGATTGAAAAAGAGGTAAAAATAATGTACGATGCACAAATAGTTGCACCAATTAGATATTTTGATTGAGTTTTTAATCTAGTTCCAGCCAGAAAAAAAGATAGGAGAAATTAGATTATGTGTTGATTTTAGAAATCTAAATAAAATATCCTTAAAGGATAATTATCCTTTACCAAAGATGGATCACATTTTACAAAGGGTAGTTGGTTCTTATAGGATTTCACTTTTAGATGGATTTTCAAGATACAAACAAATTTTAGTCCAACCAGGGGACCAAGTCAAAACAACTTTTACCACTCCTTGGGGCACTTTTATGTATCTAAAAATGCCTTTTGGTTTAATGAATGCAGAGGCTACTTTTCAAAGAGCTATGGATATAGCCTTTGCAAAGGAAATTCATGAATTATTAGTGATTTACTTAGATGGCATTACTGTATTTTCTAAGACTAATTATGAACACTTGGATCATCTTAGACAAGTCTTTATTAAATGTAGAAAGTTTGGAATCTCCCTAAATCCTAAGAAAACCTTATTTGGATTAGAATAAGGTAAGTTACTAGGACACATAATATCTAAAGAAGGAATTAGAATAGACCTTGCCAGAATAGAAGCAATTCTTAACATTAGTCCTCCTAGGAACATAAAAGAGTTACAAGTTTTTCTAGGTAAAATTAAATTTTTAAGAAAAGTTCATCTCCAATTTAGTTGAAATAATTAGAGAACTCAATAATATGCTGAAAAAAGATTCAGTTGTTAAATGGACTATTGAGGACAAATAATCATTTGAATCTATCAAACAACCCTTAGCAAAAACCCCAGTCCTTATAAGTCCTGACTTTAAAAAATATTTCATCATTTTCTCCTTTGCTTCAGAACACACCATTGTTGCAGTTTTAGTGCAGTAAAATGACCAGGGCTATGAGCAGCCCATAGCTTTCTTTAGCAAAACACTTAGAGATGCCACTTTGAAGTACAATATCATGGAGAAACAGGCCCTGGCATTGGTAAAGGCCATTAAAGGTTTTAGAGTGTACATTATTTATTCACATATCATTGCCTATGTTCCAAATGCAGTAGTAAAAGACATTCTAACTCAGGATGGTCCTGATGGGAGAAGAGGCAAGTGGATTGCCACAATTTTGGAATATGACATAGAGATAAAACCCACTAAACTTATATAAGGTCAAGGTTTAGCCAAACTCATGGTTGAATCAAATTGTTATGCCCTAGACATAAATTTTGTAGCCCAAGTAGAGGATCAGGAAGAGATGGCGACTCTAGAGATCAGTGAAGCCTTTTCAGACTCACCATGGTATGCATATATCATATTTGTATTACTAAACTTACAAGCTCCTCCTGGATTATCAAGAACAAAAGCTAGATTCTTAAAGCTAAAGGCAGTAAGATTTTGTATATTAGACAATGTACTTTTTTGGAAAGATCATAGTGGAATTTTACTAAATTGTTTGCTAAAAGAAGAAGCTGACAACATATTATAAGAATTTCATGCAGTTGACTGTAGAGAACATCTCTACTGGAAGACTACTGCAGACAAAATCTTGAGAGCTGGTTTTTACTGGCCTACTTTGTTTGCAGATGTAAAAAGGTATGTGACCTCCTGTCACAAGTGTCAAATATTTGAGGGAAAGAAAAAACTCTTACCATTGCCCTTAAAACTTATCTCAACAGAAATGCCATTTCAAAAATGGGGTCTTGACTTCATTGGTGAAATTCACCCTCCATCATTAGTTCAGCATAAGTGGATTCTGATAGCCATTGATTATTTTACTAAGTGGATTGAATCCATACCCTCTAGGCAAGCCACTGACACTGTCATTATCTCCTTTTTAGAAAGCAACATACTTTCAAGATTTTGATGTCCTCAAAATATTATTACTGACAATGCAGCTGCATTCAAATCCAAAAAGATGATTGACTTTTGCTATAAATATCACATTACCCTAGGTCATTCTACTGCATATTACCCTCAAGGTAATGGTCTTACTGAATCTTCAAATAAGAGCCTTGTAAACATCATCAAGAAATTATTAGAATATAACAAAAAGACTTGGAACAAGAAGTTAGTCAATGCCTTACGGGTAGATAGACTTAGAACCAAAAAATCTATTGGTACATCTCCTTACTAGCTTGTTATGGAATGGATGATGTTTTTCCATCCCCCTTAGGAGTACCAGTAATGAAAATAATCCAAGAATTAGAGGTTGATACCAATGACATTCAAAGAAGGATTAACCAAACCGTTCACTGGCAGCAAACAAGAGAAGAGGTTTATATTAAGTCTCAAGTTATCCAAGATAAGATAAAGAAATTTTTTGACAAAAAGAGTAAAGAAGATGATTTCTACATTGGAGACAAAGTGTTAAAATGGAATTCAGGAAGAGAAGAGAAAGGTAAACATGGGAAATTTGATTTCCTATGGAAAGAACCTTATGTTATTTATGGTTATAGAGGTAACAATGCTTTATTTCTAAAAGAAATGGATGGATTAGATCTGTTAGGTGGACCAATCAATGGAATAATGGTGAAGAACTACTACTCCTCAGAGATAACAAATAGTTAATTTTGTTTACTTTGTTCATTGTACATAAACATTGAAGATTTTAGATTGGATTGGATGTTTTCCTAATAAAGTTGAAGCCCGAAGAGAAGGCCCTAAGCTTTGAGAGGTAAAATGTCATAAGTATGAACAATTGCAGATTAGATAACATTTACAAGGTCAATTCAGTCAAAATTCAAAGGCTACTAGTCTTAAAGTTCCTGAAATTTCACCAGGAAATGCCATCCCCATCTGGAGCCACTGTTAGGGTCCTATAATAATAGGGTTCATAATTTCCGAATTGACTATGATTAGTCTTGTAAATATGTACATACCTTTCTTTCGGCAAGTTGTTCTCCCATATTTGAAAATAATAATTAAAAAAAAAAAATGAAAAGAGGGTAAAAGTCTTAAAAGAAAGATCAAAGGACTTGAAAAGAAAAGATCAAAAAATAAAAATAAAAAATGGACCCCAAAAGAGAAAAAAGAGATAAGAATAAGACATGAAAGTGAGCAAGTCAAAATGTCACTACTATTTACTTTTACTGCAAAAATAATGATTGTGCAGATTGTTCAAAATGCCATAATCCATGATCAGTTAAATAGTTTAATGTTAACTTTTCATGCTTTAAATTTCATGTTTTAGATAGAGAATAAAGATATGTCAAATAGTTTAAACTTGACAAATTAGTAGATAGTTAAAGAATCAATTAGGAGCTCAACAGTTTAATTTGAGCCCTTGGATGAAATAAGGTTAGAATTAGATAGTTTTATGCTTTAACAGAAAAATGGATTTAGGGTTGCAAGCTTAAATGCACCCATGCAAATGAAGTAAAAAATGTTAGAATAATGATGGGTAGGTAGAAAGCAGTTGTGCAAGATATGTAATAAAGTATCATCGAGAAAATTACTAATTTCCCCTCCCCCACAATGATCCAGTATTCAAAACCTTCAGTTAAAGAGGCTCAAAGCATTTCTCTGACTTTTTTTGGGATCAGACTCCAGGCTTAATAACTGATTGGTTAAAAATATTGGATTCCCTTCATAAAAGCCCATTTCCTCAGCATATTCACCCTCTTCCAAAAATACAAACCCTTTTCCTAAATAGAACACCTTTTTTTCTTAGAAAAGTAAAATCCCCTCTTAATTAATTTCATTTCATCCAAAAACACTAAAAAACCCATAAAATACAATTTATCCTAAATTTAAAGTGTAAATGTTTAAGGGTACAAATATTTGTGCTTAAAAAGGTTTAACTTTACACTTTACTTAGTTTATTTTTGTATTTTTCATTCATTACATTTCATTTTATATTAATTTTTAACATAAATTATTAAATCCATTAGAATACCCCTTCTCGTATATTTATTAAATCCTTTATTTTAAAATATCCCTAAAAACCCACTTATTTACGTTAACCTATGGTTCTATATTGCCCATGTGTTGAAATAAAACCCCGCCCTTTCCCCATAGGTTAAAAACATATAATATAATAAACCTGCCCCCAATGGCTATTATACATATGTAAATATTTCATTTACTATGTAAATACACCCCGCCAATCAAAATAAAACATTTATTTTACATTAAAAACCTATGTTTTTAATGTTAAAATTAATCTCGCCACATAATAAAATATTCAGGCCCCACGCCCACATCCGCCAATCAACTCCTCATTCGATCCCAGCTGTTCGCACACATCCTCCTAGATCTGACGACCCAAACACTATATCGCATTTCAACTTGCGCGATAAGCGAACCACGTCAAGATTTGTGAAATGGGTAGTTTGCGCCCTTATCTCTCCTCCACGCGGCAACATATGATTGGATCGCATTCGATCCCACGAAAACTACTTACCGCCCAGAGCCCGCGCGATAACCACCAATGATTTTTCTCCCGCCGGTACCAAAACCACCCTTCCTCTCAGTTAACTCGCATTCAATGCTTACCCTGTTTTGACTTAAAAACACTATAAAGCTTTCTATGCACGCAGTTAAACACTTTTCTGTATTATCTGTGTGTTTTATTCATCTCTGACTGAAGAAATGATCCTTGTACACTGTTTTCATGCCCAAAAAGCCATAAAAGCCACTACAGCTGATGTTAAGATCATTGGAAGCTTCAGTTCGACTTCCATAAGATTCAAAAGCCATCAGAAACCTCTCTGACGCCCTAGGATCCATTTTAAAGACCAAATACTTGCACAAACAGGTATTCTTCATAGAAAAACAACCTGTTTATCATTTAAAAAAGAGTTTTCTGAAGGAATTAAGCCTAGAAAAGCCCATTTACCCACAGAAAGACTAAAATTGCCTGCAAAATAATGAATAAACTATAAAAACTCTGATAAACCCCTGTTTCGATATTGCAACCTGATTTTTAAAGTAAAATTGAATATGTTTAACCTTTGCAGACATTGAGAAAGACTCCTAAACTATCCAGAAACATTTTGCAAGCAACCCCAATCCTTCTGTGCCCAATTTGAACCATTATCAGTCCAGTATTATCCGAAAAAAGTATTGAAACCCTTGTTTTATCATTTCTTGTACCTGTAAGAGTCTGAGGATCAATTTTAAAGCCAAAATTGAAGAGATAAATCCAAGAAAAATCCAGTTTGTGCCTATTTTTATCCATAGACCTCTGTTAAAGTAAAAAACACTTCTGTAAAGAATTCAATATTACAGAAGAGTTCAAAAAGTCCAAAATACAAAGTTTCAATCACCCAAAAGGTCTAAAAATGTCCAAATCAAACCCAACAATGTCTTCCAAGACCATAATTGTTGTAAACCCTCTACAACCTCCTGTTGCAGAAATTGAACATACACCCTTAGCAGATGTGGATTACAAAATAGCAGATCCAGTGATAGAATTTAATCTTTTAGAACTACACTACCGGAGTCTTGAAAAGTCACTAGATCAAGGAGACGAAGTCCAGATTTGGGAGTCAAATCTACCCAAATATGTAGTTCCACTCACTGATCAGTGTCCAGAAGTTATAAGGTTATGTCAGTCCTATTATGCACCTGAACAAAGAGCCATGGTAAATGCAAATAAAGAAGTATTGTTCACAATTACTGCTGAGTCAATAAACCTAATGCTACAGCTCAAACCAGATCCCAATGCAGTTCCTTTATCCATAGAAGCACTCACCAAGATTTACATTGGTCTGGATTTTCCTAAAAGGTTTCAAATTTTTCAAAATTTCATGCCTGCCTATGTTGAAATCCCAAAACTAAACCCTCCTTATTCTACTTCAAAGTTTGTAGAAGGGTCTAAGCATGACATATCCATGTTGTCCTTTATCCTAGGGTATTTTATAGATGAGCATACAGATGAGTCCATCCTAGGTTTTCTATCTACCTTTGTACCAGGACAACCTCCTTTTATCATTTACAATTATGTTGAATACATAGCTAAGAACATCCATGATCAGCTTGTCAAATTGCCAAATGAAGCAGTATTTAGGTATACTTCCTTTCTTTTTCACATGTTTCTATATTTCCAGGTAGACAAGTTCCCAATAACACTTCAGAAGCTTGATGTATAGGGAAATCTATTTTTAGTCATCTTTTGGACATATCTGATCAGAAAAGAGTCCACAAAGTTCAGTTATGTAGAGTTTACAGATTCCTTTGTTAATCGATTGGTTAATATGCTTACAAATAAGGTACAACCAAGAATCAATGATGAGATAAAGAAAGTTTTACAACTGTCAGAACAAAGTAAAACTGGATATTGGTAATTATATTTGAACCATACAGAAATCAGAGTTTTTGGGTCCAATATTTTACCCTATAAACTACCTAAGTATGTGCCAATGAGAGTTTTTTCTTTGGAGTAAATAAGACAAATTCTCAATTCAGATTCAATCAGTTTTTTGGCAGCCAAAAAGAAGACCCAATTTAAGTTGAAAAATCAAATAGGACCCTTCATTTGTAATCACAGAGATGCAACATTAGAAGCAGTAAAACAATTTTTGGAGTACAAATTTGAATTTAGCTTCTTATGGAATTATGACCCTCAGGGAATTATCAACAAAATGAGGGTTAAATGCAAACTGACACCTTGTATTCATGACAAAAGGCTAGAGATTGAACAGTATGTTAATCAAGCAGAGTGGCTAGAAAATACCTTAATTGAAGCAGTAAAACAGGGTGATACTAGTCATACCTTGGAAACTGTGAATCAAGTAGATAAATCTACCAAAAGAGTCAGAGAAGAAGGTACTTACACTGCTGAAACAACCACTGAGACTAGGTTTAAAATCATGTATAATAAAAAGCCTAAGCTCAATCCAGTTGATAAAGACAAAGAGACCATGTAAGTGGAAGATACAGATGTCCCAAAGACCAATACATATGCTGCTACAGTCATTATAAATGAGCAGGATAAAGATACTTCAGACACACAAATGGTTGAGAAGCAGCATAATATGGAAGCATCTTCCTCACAGTCAGCAGAGGACAAAGATATATATATCAAAGAGAAATACAAGCAGATAAAGGCCAAGAATGAAGAAATTAAGAATGAGATTTATTCTCAGTATTTAAAACAAACACCAAGGATCCAGAATAGAATTTTATCAGCTTTTGATTATTCAAATAAAAATTTGATTATGTCAGTACTTCAACCAACAGTCAAGACTCCCAAAACAGTGGCAGATTACAAAAAAGTTGACCTTGAAGTACCTACAGAAAATACCCATGCATTAGATCAAATTGAGTTCCACAAACAAACTTCTGAGATGCTTTATTCTACCATTACTACAAAGGAAATGAGTGCCCAAAAGATTCAGAATACAATAATAAATATGAGAGATCAAATGAAGATGGATAAGGCTTCCTCATATGCTAAAGATCTTAGGATTAAGTCTTTATAAGAGTTGGTTATTCAAGTAGGATATGATCCTGCCAATGTGCAGGCTGCAGAAGAGTTGGTGAAGAAAAAGAATGCTGACATTGCAGCACTAAGAAAACAACTCAAGCTTCCACCAACAGAACATCCACAAGCCAAAGAAATTGTGCAAGAGGCGAGCCAGAAAGATGATATGATGAACTTGATTTTACAATTGACAGCTCAGATTAAAGAGATGGAAATCCAAATGGACAAGCTTGTCCATGAAAGAGAAACTACAAAAGCACAAGAAGTTCCTACAGTTATTCCCATTGCAACTACAGCTATGCCTTCAACTATTGCAGAAGAGTTGGCACCAAAAGTACCACTGGCCACAGCAGTGCCAGTGACCTCATCCACTACTTCAGCTACAAAGTCATCTACATCAACAGTACAACCAACAGATGAAGCTAGCAACCTTATCAAAGCCATGGAGGAAATGACACTTCAAACCAATAAAATCAATAGATTGAAGAAAATGATTGAAAATCTAGAAGACACAAAGAAGCTGGCCCAAATTAATGCTAAAACTCAGGAACAAAGGGCTAATAGGTTGAATGTGGAATTGAATAATCTACAAAAGGATTTAACCTTGAAAGAGCCAATGTTCTATGTAAAGAATCAATTATGGAGTAAAATCATTGAATCCATTAATGATGTTTGGCCATCAATACAGATAATATATGAGCAAAGGGATTTACTAAAGGCAAATCAACAAGAAATTCAGAAAACAAAGGAGGAACTAGGTGCCAAACCTGAACAGGCCCTAGAACTAATCAAGTTTCTCAACAACAAGAACAAGCAAGAACTAGAGGAGATAGAAATTATTGACAGAACATAGACAATCCTTGAAATAACGAAAGTAATTTCAAAGAAGAATTTGATGAAGCAACTGGAAGAAAAATGTGAAAACATGAACATAGCCATAACTAAATTTATGGTTAAATTTGAGATTTTGAGGCAAAGAGGTTTTCCAAACATCATAGTTATTAATGATAAACTCATGCCACAAGAGGATTACAACAAGAATATAAAAGATTATGCAAAAGAACATGTAGACAAAACAAAAGGACAAGGAATTCCTACAGGAATGGTTTTACATAAACGTTTTGAAGACTTGTTTTATCTACAGCATGAGATAAAACACCTATTTGTTATAAAACCAACATTTTCTAGATACACTAAGGCAGATGAGAACTTTGGGAAGCTGAAAAAGATTAAAATTCCTGATGAAGAATCTTGGGAATCACTAAATGACTTACTGTAAAAGTCAAATTGCAGTAAAAAGGATAAAAACAGTTTGCTGATTTTACATAGTCAAAAACAGATTTTACAGCAGTAAGGAAGTTAAACAATTGTGAAAGTGTATAAGTGATTAAAGAGTATCAGATGAAAGAGTATCAGTTAAGAAGATTATATTTCAAAAAAGATTTGAAATATCTTGTGCCAACGTTGAAGACAACAAAGCAGCCAGCTAAACCCAATCCACAACAACATTTCTATTTTATTTGGATAAATAGGACAAATTGCTAAGTCGTTAAGCAGCTGTCACTATTTTGTTGTAAAAGATATTTTTATTTCCTTAAAAAAATCCTATGATTATTCTAGGATATTTTGTAAACATTTTTGTGTATATACTTCATATTTTGAAGTATTATTGTGGAATAAATTGCTGAAGACTTCTATAGTCATTTTTGTTGTACCTGAAGGCTTTTTGTAGCAAGTTCAAGTAGCAGATTGGATCAAATCACCTAGCATCACATTTCTGGTTTCATGTGATGATTCATTGAAGTGAAGTACTTTCTACTGTCTTTGTTTATCTTCTCATGTTTTACATGCATCCATACATGTGTTCTAAATTTGAATGATGAATTAGGAGTATTATTACAGGATTTGTTAAAAACACCCTGTCTTTAACTAGTTATCATTTCTATGTTTTCTGTTGATTTCTAGAGTAGGGAATCCTTAATTTCTCCCTCTTTCGAATGACCTCTGTATTATCTTTCCTTATCTGGATCAAAGAATCCTTAATTTCTCTATATCTCGATAAAACAAGGTCACCAATCTACCTTTTGAGAACTTCAATGACTTATCTATCTTTCCCTGAAATTATTTGATTTTTTGACCTTGATCCTAGTCATGTCTGCTTGACATTTGACTCCTTAGCCCAATGGACAAATAGATCTCTCACTATCCATCTCATTAAGGGATTTTTCCCACCAACCCAAACCAAACCAAACCAATTTGCAATCATAACTAGCCTAATATCATATAATTAAAACAAATTTAAATCTTATAGAGAGAGCCCTCTTTGAACCCTAAGAAGGATAGATCTTAGAGTTTAAAAGTTGGTATGTAGTTATCTCTAATGTTCTTTGACTAAAAATTAAAATCTCACAACTTTAGAATTATTAGAGTGATAACATATTGGCGACCATACTGGGGAACTAACCAATCCTCAGTCTTAAAATAGATCTTAAAGGGAATAATTTTCATCATCCTTTTACCTTAAGACTACTTTGAAAGTTGTGAGTATCATTTTATCAAAAAAAATTTGTAATTCTGGCTTCTAGAAAAACCTACTATACCAGGTCAAACCCAAATCCTAAACGTGCTATTATAGTAGACAATCCGAACAGAATTGGAAAAAAAAAAAAAAAAATAGAAGATTTAGGTGCTAAAGTTCCCTTAGTTAGAGCAAATTCATTGCCAAAGGAATTAGTGAGTATACAAGACATAAAGTTTGACCTAAATTTTGAACATTATTTATTCAAGCAAAGCATAAAGTGAATTAAATAGTTTTGCTATAGATCCTGTTTTTATTTCATTTCTTGAAACAAAGCAGGAAAATGTTTCAGTAGATTCTGAATCAAAGATACTTAAAGCTCATGATAAACTTGAAGAAATAAATGCTACTATTACTAAGGAAATAAATGAAGCTATTGAATTAGCTGAACTATTAGCCTATACATCTAATCCTTTTATTTCTCATTTAGATACCACTACATCATCTATAACTTCTACTACCATCCAATCTATAGATCCATTTATCCTTAGACAACCCTTCCAACCTAGAATACTATTTCCATATTCCCCCACATCAACATCATCCACTAGTTTATATCCTGCAATTTCAAACACATCATTCTCATTTCCGAATAGTTCTTCATATATTCCAGTTTCATTTTCTAGCACCCCAACTTTATATTTTAGTTCATCTACCACTTTTTCTAGTACGTCATCTCATATTTCAGTTTCATCAACCACTTTATTAACCTCATCAGCGAGTACTTCCAGTTCTGCCCCAAGCACTTCCAATCTACCTCCTAGCCAAGCTAAAATTCAAGCTATGGCTGCTAGGTATGCACCCCTAGTCCTTCCAGCACAGTTACATGATATGCCTCACGATTACCAAAGTAAAATACTCCAATTTGATGCCACTACTCATTACACTGCTTAGCAGCATATTAATAAAATGACAGATTATTTTGAGCTTCATGAAATAGATGATTGGGATGTACAAATGAGACTCTTTGCTCAAACATTAACAAGGGAAGTTAAAAAATGGTTTAAAGGTATTAATCCTAGTAGTATAACTGATTTATCAGTGTTTGATAGATTATTTTTGAATAAATGGGAAAAGAAAAAGAAAAAATCCACTCCAAATATTATCTGAATTTGATGCCATGAAAAGAGCTCCTAATGAAATTGTCCAAGACTACTGCACTAGATACAACAATGTTTATAATTCAATCCCAGCTAATCTCAAACCCACTCCTGACTCTGTCCTACTCAAATTCCCTAATGGATTTGACACAGACATGGCCTATCAGCCGAGGGAGAGAAATGTTGAAACCTTAGAAAGAATGAAAACATATGTTGTTAGTGTAGAAGTACACATTTTGGCTAGAAAAGCTAGATTAAGAAATGAGAGGAGAGTAACCATAAAGAAAGAAACATATAGTTCAGATGGAAAAATAGATCAATTAGCTAAGAATTTAGAGAGAATGATGGATATGTTAGACAATATAAAAAGAAGACCACAATGGGATAACCAACAGCAAATTAGAAATCCCAACTTCAGGAAAAATACAAACTCAGGAAAATCCAAAGAATCAGCACCTGATCAGACAATAAGACCTCCATTTCAAGAGAACTATGCTGAAAGTTCTCAACATAATGATGACGAAGAAGACACCATAAATCTAATGGGTATAAATGATGATAATGTTAGAGTCGGTCCTTACAGCGCTCCGTCAGAGATCATTTCGCTTTTTGCATATCATTTTTAGGTGTCTCGCTCATTCCACTTCGTTGCATTTCGCTAGGGGCATGCCATTGACTGACGAGAGGGTCTGGTCGTCTTGTGTTTTCTCATGCTTGTACCTGCAGGGCTAAATAAATTTCCTCAAAAAAATCACTGAAGTTCAGGTTGGTCATACATGATAATTTTTGTCAAAAAAGAGTCATTAGTTCTAGAGTCTAGGGGTTTCAGTCTTTTGGTATATGTAATAAAAGCCCGCAGACCATGAGATTGGTTTCGAAAGGATTCCTATTTTATATTTTTATTCTCAAAAACATTTGAAGACATTTCTAGTCCAAAACTCTGTTTTGGAGCTAGAAATTGTCAAATTTCATTTTTTGTAATAATTGTGTATTTGTTTCATCATAAGAAATTTGAAGGCAGCCTCTGATCTTTGCCAAAGCTAAATGCCAAATCCCTGCAAAAACAACCAAGTGTCATCAGTCCAAGACTCAGAAAAATAATGAAAAGCCAAAGGACAGGATTGTATTAAGTGATCAAATGACAAAGCGCCAAACATTATAAAAGTGGGTTATGGAGCAAAATTAAAATCAAATTGATTTTTATGAGATATTTTTCTACACATATAAGCCATGGAAGACAATTCATTTGCACAAATTCTCAAGGCAGAGTTCGAATTGGTGAGTTGAGGGGCGCAAACTTGTTTTTCAAAGCCGTGGACCGGAGGTATAAGTGCATGCTACGCACAGAGGGAGCGCGCTACGCACAAGAGGCGCGCTACGCATTGGGCTTCACCGGCCTGTGCAAAATAGCATGCGCGCTACGCACATGCTGCGCGCAGTGCACTGGGTGAGCGCGCTACGCGTATAATCTCAGAGCCAAAATTTTTCGCTCCTGCGTCCAGTTTCATGCCAAATCGCCTCAATCAGCTTGCAAGTAGGTTTTTCACGATTGCTCAGTGAATTTTGGATATGATTATGGTGTTTTGAAAGTGGAGAAACAAGTGTTTGATGAGGAGAAGTGTGTAAACCCTATGTTTATTTCCAAATTCATTTCTTAGGGTTTTGTAGCAAATGATAGTGATTGTGTGGGGGTTTGCAAACTTGTGTGGTTGATATATATGCTCATGCCTCTACTGTCTGTGGTGTCCCTGCTCATTTTTCACCTTAGCCCCATGCTCTCTCTTTGCCATTACATCACTGCTCTCTTTGTTTTTGCCATTGTCATTTTCACACTATTTATCATTCATGTTATGACATAGTCCTATTTTCAATTGTCCACGTCCTCCATTGACATTGTCAAAGCAATGCTGTCATTGCTATTATCTTACTATGGTTATTGTCGCACTGTTTCCCATTCTCCATTGACAAACAGAGTCCCGTATCCACTTCTCCCTTGACAAATCTTAACTAGCATTGCAAAGGCTGTACCCTACACTACAATCTTTTCTACTCACTTGTCAAATCCTATTATAATCAAGGCAGCGACTGTTTTTCATGCAAACCCATTTGACAGAGCCATTACCACTGTGGCTTGCTTTCCTATGATACTTTGATACATATGTGACATATTTGGGTTTTGAGCATACACTGAATTTTTGTCTTCACTACACCTATATCAGCATATATATTGCAGACATCTTGTTTTCAAAGCCATGTCAGAGACGGATTCCGTTTATGAGCAGGAGTATGACAGTGATTCCACAGCAGAGGGTAATGTGCCACGGAGGTCTCACAAAAGTGGCAAAAGTGGTAAGCATCTCAGGCAGGAGCCTACTTCTTTGGCTCAATTGTAGGCTTGCCCGCTTGCAATGGATTTTTTTCAGCAGCAGTCATGTTTCCAATACTGTGAGATGATTTCACAAACCCAACATCATCGTGAACTAGCTCGTCTATTTGTTCTACATTTACATGATGGCCGTGTAAACCTTGCCGGAGTAGATTTCATTCTGTCACCAGAGACTATTGCTCGAGTCACCGGGATACCAAATATAGGAGAGGAATGGAACAAACGACAGCAGTTAGAGAAATCCTACTACGAGCCATACATCAAACCTGGGTTTATGAGGCAGCTGAGCAACGTTTTTCCTTTCAGATTTCTGAAGGATGAGTTTGCACCATTGATGAAACTCATCATTCGATATTTCAGTTGCGAGGGAAGATTCTCGCGTCTCTACGCGTACCATGTCCGTTTGTTGATGCATTTCACGAGGGTATGTATGATGAGCATTCCATACTTCATGTATCGCAACATAGAGAGGATGACAATTTTTGTACAGAAGAAGACCCCAGCACAGCAACATAGAAGTATATATCATTACGCACTAATCAAAATCGTGGTGGTACATCAGTTGACACAGCAGGGCATTACTTGGGAGGATTTCATCTCCCGTGACTTCTTCACAGCGCCACAGCCGCCTCCCGAGGTAGTTTATGATGAGGGAGAGCCTTCACATCAGCCGGACATCCCTGAGATCGAGCATATCAGTGTTCCGTTGTATGTGACATACCAGCGAGGCCACAGGACCTTATTTGCAGCTACACGACGAGTACTATCTCCACCCGGGGTGGAAGGAGTCTCGTTGACTTCATCAGCAGCGCGAGTATTATCTCCACCAAGGGTGGAAGGGGTCTCGCCTTCTTCTTCAGCACAGGTACAGATCCAAGACAAAGGCAAGAGACCTATGCACGATGAGGGCCCATCAGGCGGTCGAGACACTGATTTCACATTCATCGATGTTGATGCGGGCTCTCCTAGCTCGAAACTGAAAGAGATCATCCAGGAGCAAAGGGCCGAGAATGACATGCTGAAAGAGAAATTGCAGAGGGCTCAGTGGGTGATAAACTACCTGGAGCAGCGTAACAAACAGCTAGAAGATGAGCACACACTGTTAGAGCTGCGGCGAATCCGTGAGGATCGACAATTGGCCCGGAAGAGACCTGGTGATATGACACCGGCTGATCGAGATTATTGCCTCACGCATGTTAACATTCATCTGGAGAAATTTTTGGCAAAGGCCAATAGAGAAAAAGACATGCTTTGTCACATGAAAGGTCATTATTGGGCCCGCATGCACGTCTGCAAAGCAAAAGTGAAGATTCTGAAGAGGAGGTTGAGCGAAGCACTAAAACGGCGGAAGAGGCCTGATCCACTCCGGATTTTGGCCGAGGCTTCGTTGGCTGGGCATGATACATGATGGAGGGTCTTCGCTCCGAATTTGAGCGAATTTGAAGAAATTTTTGTCATTTTGGAAAATTTTGGTCTCAAAACAGGTTTTTCAGCCCAACGCGTAGCGCGTCGACGCGCTCGCTTATGATTGGGACACTTGCTGGAGGAAAAATTTATATTTTTGGGTTTTTCATAGTAAGTTATGCATGCTCCAGTATGTCCAAAGCATTTCACCAAGTTCTGGATGATCAAAAGGGCCAAAAACACCATGAAAACCACCTTTCTGCCACCTTTTGCACCAACAGGAAGTACTTCTGGGAGAATGAAGTTTTGGAGGGGCAAATGAGCTCCAAATTGGGAAATTTCACTTGGGTTGGATAGCCAACATCCAGGGCTTTCCAAAGAGCTATCATGAGCTTGATTTTGATGCCGGGAAGTGCCCCAAAAGCAGGCTGAAAGGCGCGCTACGCATATAGATTTTTGGTCCATTTTTCATCTTCCAGCTTAGGATTTCGGCCAGTTGGACCAGTTTTGCTTGTGGATGTAATTTTTGAGTTATCTTGATGTAATTTTATGGTTGGCATGTAACTTGGACTCACTTTTACCTATTCTAGATGATTCACTCCTAAAAAAGTAAAAATCAAGTGAAAGAATCAGTTTCCTTCCTTTTAGAGGCAAGTTGTTTGGCTGCCTATATTCTAGCTCCTTGTTTAGAATTAGTTGGAACTGCTCCTAGAAGGTGGAATTCGACCCCTACAGGTGTGGAAAGGGGTTAGTAAGGTCTATATGATGTAATTTCTGAGACATTCTACAGGTTGGATTCTTGGGAAAACTTTGGCACACTATTGTACATATTTTTCATATTTTGGCTAAGGAAAGATCAGAGGTTTTGCAGCACCTGTTGGGATTCTTGTGGCTTTCAGTTCTTGATGGTGTTTTCTCTCAGTTATTTGTAAGTTCTTTCATGTTTAATGTATGCCATTCCCTTCTTATACTTCTGAAACTAAATGAATGAGTAAATGAGGTTGAATCCATTGATTTCAGTGCTCTGCCTTTGAATTTGTTTAGTTTTGCATGTTTTCGCCTGTTTGGAGAGGATCCATGTTCTCCCTTGCCCTCTTCAGCTCCTTGTCGTTCTGATCCATCCATACACCTGATCAAAAGCATCAAGACTACTGCCTACCTCGCCCCAACTCGAATTCTGCAAAGATCTGGCCTTATCCCCGGACCCAAAATTGTTTTTCCCATTTTTTCAACAAAAAACCCAAAAAATCAAAATCAAACTTTCATATCTCTTTACTAGCCTAAAATCAGTATTCGTTATAAGTCATCTCAGCCCCTTTGAAGACCTTTTGCCGAGATAGACCCGGAGAGAGCCCTCTCCTGTCCTCATAGGGCTAGCTACAAGGCTGAGCGTGGTTTGATGTAGCCTTGAGTTTTACCTTATTTCAGCCTAAGATAGATTTGAGTGCTAACAGATAATACTATCTTTCTTACTCAGGAAGACCAAGAATTATTTGAAATGCAACAACTTCAATTAGATTCAGGTGAATCATTTGACTACAAACAAGGTTATGATTTTTCTATAAATGAGGTACATAAGCAATATAACCTTAGGAGTAAGAAAAACACTGAACCTTCTACTAAGAAAATTGCACAAACAGAAAATAAGAAAACTGTAGAGGCTCCCACTACAAAAGTTCTGCAAATTCTCCCTAGGGAAAATAAGCAAAACTCTAATTCATCTCAAAAAGTTTCCAGCTCTAAAATTTCACCCAGTCCCAAGATTGTTGACATAACATATGAGGCTATTCCAAAATCAACAGATTCACAAAAATCTGCTGCTGCAAAAACACCTAATTCTGCTAAAACAACAAACTTAGATAATAAAACATCCACTACTGATCCAAAATTAGTAGATCCAAAAGCTGCTACTGCCAAAACAGCTTCTGATAAATCTGAAAATAACATCTACTGCTTCTCAAACCATTCTTGAAAAGAAAACTAGAAGCAGTAAAACACAAGAAACTCAAATAGAAAATGAAAATATAACTGAATAAAATCAAGACAAACCTATTCAACTATAGTTACTAAGGAAGAGTTAATTCAACTTAGTAAATCACAACTTTCATTCAATATACAAACTAAAATTTCAAAATTAAAAATACCAATTCCTTTGACATAATTGATAAAACATGATTTGTATAAAACAACTATCACTGAAACATTAAACATGAATGATGGAGAAGACTCAGTAAGCTTAAGTGATGATCAATCAGAGTTGATTTTTGGTCTTGATGTTAATGGAAAACACTAAGATGGAGAAGTTCCACCGTTTTACATTAGCCTAACTGTTCATGACCAAATATTACACAATGCGATGTTAGATTCAAGAGCTTCACACAATTTAATGCCCAAAGCAATAATGGAAACCCTGAATTTAGACATCACAAGGCCTTACAAAGATCTCTTTTCATTTGATTCAAGCAAAGTGAAATGTTTATGATTGATTAAAGATTTGTGTGTCACATTAGTTCAATATCCTGGTAAAAGTATACTAATGGACATTGTAGTAGCTGATATCCCTCCCAAGTATGGAATGTTATTATCTCGCTCATGGAGAGCCAAATTACAGGGATCTCTACAATTGGACATGTCATATGCTACCATACCAGTTTTTGGCCAACCAAAGAAACTCTATAGGGAAACATTGGTGAAATATATGGTGAGTAGTGCAGGAAGATCAATAAATTACCCAATTTACACTAACAATGAAATCAAAACTGAATTAAAAGACAAAAATAAAAAACTAGACAATGAAAATATCTTTCATGAATCATTATGGCATTTAGATTTTGATGGATCAATAAATAAACTAGGAGCAAGAGTTTGGATAACTAATATGGAAAATAAGCATGCAGAAGGCCATGCTTTCAGACTAAATTTTAAATGCACCAACAATATGGCTGAGTATGAAACCCTCATTTTAGGACTCCAGATTATCAGAAACTTAGGAGGTAAAAGAATATCAATAATGAGAGATTCAGAGTTGATTATAAAACTGATAAATGGAGAATATTCTATTTATAATCCCAGATTAGGCCAATATAGAGAAACTGTATTAGATTTGATAGATGAACTGTTGGAATGTAATTTTTCTGCAATACCAAGAAAACAAAACATACAGGCACACTCAGCAACTTTTGCTAGTACATGTAATTTTCCCTTTCAGCCCAATCATAAGTATACTACAGAAGTAGAACGCGGACCAATAATTCCAGATAACCTTAAATATTAGCAAATTTTCTCACAAGATAAATAGATTTACCATTTTATGAATAATGAAGGTGAATTTCAGAATTGTAAAATAGACGGAGACTGTACATTAGATCAAGATTTAGATAGTGAAATTGATTTGAATAATATATATGTAAAGAAAGTAAAGTTTGCAAAACCTACTAAATTTAGTCAATCAGATATAGATAACTTAGAGAAAGTAGAAATTGATGATGAATCTGATATATTAAATCTCAAAGATAATTTCTTACCAAAAGGCTTAACCCCTTTAGAAGATTTATTTGACTCAAATGATGTTGTTAGAAAACCTAAAATGGAGCCACTTAGATCTGATATTGAGGAATGTAACATAGACACAGAGTTAAAACCCAAGATGATCGAACTTTCAAAAGCCTTACCTCAACAAGAAAAAGAAAAATATATTGCTCTTTTTAAGGAATTTCAAGATGTTTTTGCTTGGAGTTATGAGGACCTAAAATCCTATGACACCAACATAATACAACATAAAATCCTTATAAAAGAAGACCAAAAACCTTTTAAACAAAATTTAAGAAGGATCAATCATGTTTTGATGCCTTTGATTGAAAAAGAGGTAAAAAAATGTATGATGCACAGATAATTGCACCAATTAGATATTCTAATTGGGTTTCTAATCTAGTTCCAACCTGAAAAAAAGACATGAGAAATTAGATTATCTGTTGATTTTAGAAATCTAAATAAAATATCCTTAAAGGATAATTATCCTTTACCAAAGATGGAACATGTTACAAAGGGTAGTTGGTTCTTCTAGGATTTCACTTTTAGATGGATTTTCAAGATACAACCAAATTTTAGTTCAACCAAAGGACCAAGCCGAAACAACCTTTACTACTCCTTGGGGCACTTTTATGTATGTAAAAATGCCTTTTGGTTTAATGAATGCAGAGGCTACCTTTAAAAAAGCTACGGAGATAGCCTTTGCAAATAAAATTCATGAATTCTTAGTGATTTACTTAGATGGCATTACTGTATTTTCTAAGACTGCTTATGAACACTTGGATCATCTTAGACAAGTCTTTATTAAATGTAGAAAGTTTGGCATCTCCCTAAATCCTAAGAAAACCTTATTTGGATTAGAAGAAGGTAAGTTACTAGGACACATAATATCTAAAGAAGGAATTAGAATAGACCCTGCCAGAATAAAAGCAATTTGTAACATTAGTCCTCCTAGGAATATCAAAGAGTTACAATGATTTCTAGGTAAAATTAACTTTTTAAGAAGATTAATCTCCAATTTAGCTGAAATAATTAGAGAACTCAATAATATGATGAAAAAAGATTCAGTTCTTAAATGGACTATTGAGGCCAAACAATCATTTGAATCTATCAAACAGGCCTTAACAAAAACCCCAGTCCTTATAAGTCATGAATTTAAAAAGGATTTCATCATTTTCTCCTTTGATTCAGAACACACCATTGCCGCAGTTTTACTGCAGAAAAATGACCAGGGCTATGAGCAGCCCATAGCTTTCTTTAGCAAAACACTTAGAGATGCCACTTTAAAGTACAATATCATGGAGAAGCAGGCCCTAGCTTTGGTAAAGGCCATTTAAGATTTCAGAGTGTACATTCTTTATTCACATATCATTGGCTATGTTCCAAATGCAGTAGTAAAAGACATTCTAACTCAAGATGGTCCTGATGGTAGAAGAGGCAAGTGGATTGCCACAATTTTGAAATATGACATAGAGATAAAACCCACTAAACTTATAAAAGGTCAAGGTTTATCCAAACTCATGGCTGAATCAAATTGTCATGCCCTAAACATAAATTTTATTGCCCAAGTAGATGATCAGGAAGAGATGGCGACTCCAGAGATCAGTGAAGCCTTTTCAAACTGACCATGGTATGCGGATATCATATTTGTATTACTAAACTTACAAGCTCCTCCTTGATTATCAAGAACAAAAGCTAGATTCTTAAAGCTAAAGGAAGTAAGATTTTGTATATTAGACAATGTACTTTTTTGGAAAGATCATAGTGGGAATTTTACTAAATTATTTTCTAAAAGAAGAATCTGACAAAGTATTAGAAGAATTTCATGCAGGTGACTGTGGAGGGCATCTCTACTGGAAGACTACTGTAGACAAAATCTTGAGAGTTGGTTTTTACTGGCCTAATTTGTTTGCAGATGTAAAAAGGTATGTGACCTCTTGTCACAAGTGTCAAATATTTGAGGGAAAGAAAAATCTCTTACCATTGCCCTTAAAACCTATCTCAACAGAAATGCCTTTTCAACAATGGGGTGTTGAATTTATTGGTGAAATTCACCCTCCATCATCAGCTCAACATAAGTGGATTCTGATAGCCACTGATTATTTTACTAAGTGGATTGAAGCCATACTCTCTAGGCAAGCCACTAACACTCTCATTATCTCCTTTTTAGAAAGCAACATACTTTCAAGATTTGGATGTCCTCAAAAGATTATTACTGGCAATGCAGCTGCATTCAAATCCAAAAATATGATTGAATTTTGCCATAGATATCACATTACCCTAGGCCATTCTACTGCATATTACCCTCAAGGTAATGGCCTTGCTGAATCTTCAAATAAGAGCCTTGTAAACATCATCAAGAAATTACTAGAAGATAACAAAAAGACTTGGAACAAGAAGTTAGTCAATGCCTTATGGGCAGATAGACTTACCACAAAAAAATCTATTGGTACATCTCCTTACCAGCTTGTTTATGGAATGGATGATGTTTTTCCACCCCCCTTAAGAGTACCAGTAATGAAAATAATCCAAGAATTACAGGTTAAGACAAATGAAATTCAAAGAAGGATTAACCAAACCATTCACTTGTAGCAAACAAGAGAAGAGGTTTATATTAAGTCTTAAGTTATCCAAGATAAGATAAAGAAATTTTTTGACAAAAAGAGTAAAGAAGATTATTTCTACATTGGAGATAAAGTGTTAAAATGGGATTAAAGAAGATAAGAGAAAGGTAAACATGCAAAATTTGATTTCCTATGGAAAGGACCTTATGTTATTTATGGTTACAGAGGTAACAATGCTTTCTTTCTGAAAGAAATGGATGGATCAGATTTGCTAGGTGGACCAGTCAATGGAATAATGCTGAAGCACTACTACTCCTCAGAGATAACAAATAGTTAATTTTGTTTACTTTTCTCATTATACATAAAAATTGAAGATTTTAGATTGGATTGGATGTTTTCCTAACAAATTTGAAGCCTGAAGAGAAGGCCCTAAGCTTTGAGAGGTAAAATGTCATACATATGAACAATTGCAGATGAGATAACATTTACAAGGTCAATTCAGTCAAAATTCAAAGGCTACTAGTCTTAAAGTTCTTGACATTTCACCAGGAAATGCCATCCCCATGTGGAGCCACTGTTAGGGTCTTATAATAATAGGGTTCATAATTTTTGAATTGATTATGATTAGTCTTGTAAATATGTAAATACCTTGCTTTCTGCAAGTTGTTTTCCCATATTTGAAAATAATAATAATAAAAAATGAAACGAGGGTAAAAGTCCTAAAAGAAAGATCAAAGGACTTGAAAAGAAAATATAAAAAAATAAAAATAAAAAATGGACCCCAAAAGAGAAAAAAGAGATAAGAATAAGACATGAAAGTGAGCAAGTCAAAATGCCACTACTATTTACTTTTACCGCAAAAATAATTATTTTGTGCAGATTGTTCAAAATGCCATAATCCATGATTAGTTACATAGTTTAATCTTAACTTTTCAGGCTTTAAATTCCGTGTTTTAGATAAAGAATAAAGATATGTCAAACAGTTTAAACTTGACAAATCAGTAGATAGTTAGAGAATAAATGAGGAGCTCGACAGTTTAATCTGAGCCCTCAGATGAAATAACGTTAGAATTAGATAGTTTTATGCTTTAAAATAAAAATGGATTTAGGGTTGCAAGCTTAAATGCACCCATGCAAATGAAGTAAAAAATGTTAGAATAATGATGGGTAGGTAGAAAGAAATTGTACCGGGACAGCCTATGGGGATGGGTATGAGTCCACCCTAGGTTTTCTATCTACCTTTGTACCAGGACAACATCCTTCTATTATTTACAATTATGTTGAATACATAGCTAAGAACATCCATGATCAGCTTGTCAAATTTCCTATTGAAGCAGTATTTAGGCATACTTCCTTTCTTTTTCACATGTTTCTATATTTCCAAGTAGACAAGTTCCCAATAATACCTTGAAGTACCTACAAAAAATATCCATGCATTAGATCAAATTGAGTTCCACAGACAAACTTCTGAGATGCTTTATTCTACCATTACTACAAAGGAAATGAGTGCCCAAAAGCTTCAGAATACAATAATAAATATGAGATATCAAATGAAGATGGATAAGGCTTCCTCATATGCTAAATATCTTAGGATTAAGTCTTTATAAGAGTTGGTTATTCAAGTAGGATATGACCCTGCTAATGTGCAGGCTGCAGAAGAGTTGGTGAAGAAAAATAACGCTGACATTGCAACACTGAGAAAACAACTCAAGCTTCCACCAAAAGAACATCCACAAGCCAAAGAAATTGTGCAAGAGGCAAGCCAGAAAGATGATATGATGAACTTGATTTTACAATTGATAGCTCAGATTAAAGAGATGGAAATCCAAATGGACAAACTTGTCCATGAAAGAGAAACTACAAAAGCACAGGAAGTTCCTACAGTTATTCTCACGGCAACTACAGTTGTGCCTTCAACTGTTTCAGAAGAGTTGGCACCAAAAGTAGCACTGGCCACAGCAGTTCCAGTGACCTCATCCACTACTTCAGCTACATAGTCATCTACATCAACAGTACAACAAACAGATGAAGCCAACAAGCTTATCAAAGCCATGGAGGAAATGACACTTCAAACCAATGAAATCAATAGATTGAAGAAAATGATTGAAAATCTAGAAGACACAAAAAAGTTGGCCCAAATTAATGCTAAAACTCAGGAACAAAGGGCTAATAGGTTGAATGTGGAATTGAATAATATACAAAAGGATTTAACCTTGAAAGAGCCAATGTCCTATGTAAAAAATCAATTATGGAGTAAAATCATTAAATCCATCAATGATGTTTGGCCATCAATACAGGTGATATATGAGCAAAGGGATTTACTAAAGGCAGCTCAGCAGGAAATTCAGAAAACAAAGGAGGAACTAGGTGCCAAACCTGAACAGGCCCTAGAACTAATCAAGTTTCTCAATAGCAAGAACAAACAAGAACTAGAGGAGATAGAAATTACTGACATAATAGAGACAATCCTTGAAATAAGGAAAGTAATTTCAAAGAAGAATTTGATGAAGCAACTCGAAGAAAAATGTGAAAACATGAACATAGCCATAACTAAATTTATGGTTAAATTTGAGATTTTGAGGCAGAGAGGTTTGCCAAACATCCTAGTTATTAATGATAAACTCATGCCACAAGAGGACTACAACAAGAAGATAAGAGATTATGCAAAAGAGCAGGGAGAGAGAACAGAAGGACAAGGAATTCCTACAGGAAAGGTTTTACATAAAAGTTTTGAAGACTTGTTTTATCTACAGCATGAGATAAAACACCTATTTGTTATAAAACCAACATTTTCTAGATACACTGATGCAGATGAGAACTTTAGGGAGCTGAAAAGATTAAAATTCCAGGTGAAGAATCTTGGGAATCACTAACTGACTTACTGTAAAATTCAAATTGCAGTAAAAAGGATAAAAAGAGTTTGTTGATTTTACACAGTCTAAAACATATTTTACAGCAGTAAGGCAGTTAAATAGTGGTGAAAGTGTATAAGTGATTAAAGAGTATCAGATAAGAAGATTATATTTCAAAACAGATTTGAAATATCTTGTGTCAGCGTTGAAGACAACAAAGCAACCATCTAAACCCAATCCACAACAACATTTCTATTTTATTTGGATAAATAGGACATCTTGTTAAGTTGTTAAGCAACTGTCACTATTTTGTTTTAACATATATTTTTATTTCCTTAGAAAAATCCTATGATTATTCTAGGATATTTTGTAAACATTTTTGTATATATACTTCATCTTTTAAAGTATTATTGTGGAATAAATTGCTGAAGATTTCTATAGTCATTTTTGCTGTATTTGAAGGCTTTTTGTAGAAAGTTCAAGTAGCATACTGGATCAAATCATCTAGCATTATATTTTAGAATTCATGTGATGAGCCATTGAAGTGAAGTACTTTCTACTGTTTTTGTTTATCTTCTCATGTTTTACATGCATCCGTACATGTGTTCTAAATTTGAATGATGAACTAGAAGTATTATTACAGGATTTGTTAAAAGCACACTGTCTTTAACTAGTTATCATTTCTATGTTTTCTGCTGATTTTCAGAGTAGGGAATCCTTTATTGCTCCTTCCTTCGAATGACCCCTATCTTCTCCTTTCTTATCCAGATCAAAGAATCCTTAATTTCTCTTTATCCCGATCAAACCACTTCACCAATCAACCTTCCGAGATCTTCAATGACTTATCTATCTTTCCTTGAAAATATTTGACTTTTTGACCTTGATCCTAGTCCTGTCTGCTTGACATTTGACTCCTCAACCTAATGGAAAAATAGATATCTCACTATCCATCTCATTAAGTGAATTTTCCCACCAAACCAATCCAAACCAAACCAATTTGCAATCATAACTAGCCTAATATCATATATTTAAAACAAAGTTAAATCTTATAGAGAGAGCCCTCTCTGAACCCTAAGAAGGCTAGATCTTAGAGTTTAAAAGTTAGTCTGTGGTTACCTCTAATGTTATTTGACTAAAAATTAAAATCTCACAACTTAATAATTATTAGAGTGATAATAGGTCCCACTGATAGTGATCTGGTCTCTATTCAGACTTTGGTGGATGATTCTGATGCTCCTGACAACCGACCTTTGGCCAATCCTTTAGGGTCTACCTTACTATGGCTAAATCCATATGGTTCTACACCATCCTACACTTATGTGCCTTTATCTACCGTTTACCCGATGGCAGAGTCCGAGACCTCATTACCGTCTGCATCTGCAGTCCTGACTGCCATGTCAACGTTGCCACCTCTTAGTGTGGTTGTTCCTACTCCTCCACCCACACTTCTCACTTCTTCCTGGGGAATTCCACCAATATTGTCTATGGCTCCCACTAGTTTCTCCAACGTTTCTATGCCCACACCGTCCTCTATGCCGACTATGGTACCCCAACCTAGTCAGCTAGTAGGTCTAGGAATTTATTCACCGGCCCTTTCCAAACCAACCATTCTTATTCGTCAGTTAGGAATAGTTACTTCAGGAAATATGTGGGGGGGATTTTTAGTTGTCCCTAGTCAGCCTAGGGGAAATGTATCTTCTAGTATGTCACAAGCTTAGTATAATATGCTCTTTGGAGGGGCGCCACCTACCAATACTTTTGCTGGAGGGGCTAGTTTACCTGGGGCCAACCCCACTGCCAATACCATATCCCACCTAGGTTATCCTCCTTATGTCGGTCCTACTGTGAAGATTGGTCCTTTTAACCCTAGGTATAACCCCATAAGCAGTCATGCTTTTTGGGGTATATTTCTCTCCAAAGGCTCCTACCTTCGGGAGCAATACCCATCTACCAATTATCCTGGCCCACAACAACCTTTTGCCAGGGGGAACCCTTTTATACATCAGCAAGGGCATCCATCTAATCCTTATATGGGGGGACCACAAGGTTGTTCAAGCGTTTCTCCTACCTATGACCCATTTAGTCAAATCCACAATCTGTTTTTATCTTCTTTCAATTTACCAGATTTGGCCAAATTGACTAATGACCCCATCCCTCATGATCCCTGGTGGCCACCCATGGCCACCAAGTTACCGTAAGATATTCCCAAGTTCGAATGGAAGCCTGGGGAGAACTATCATTTATGGTTCTCATCTAATTATTTGGTGGATGATTCTATTAAACTTCGCTTGTTCCAACGAACGTTAACTAGGGATTCCGGAAAGTGGTATATCGAGTTAGACACTACATCCTACGATGAATTTTCCTCTTTAGCTCAATATTTCTTGACACAATTCCAGTTGCCTACTTGGCATGATATCGACTCTGACCTCTTGTCCAACTTCAAACAAGATGATGCCAGGTTAATTTCTGATCACATTCATGAGTGTTGTCATCGCAAGAGGTTAGTTAGAACCAAATTTCCTGATGAGATTCTACGTAAATGGTTTATTTGATCTCTCTGACCTCAGATTTCCAAGGATGTGTCCATGTTTCAAGTCGTTACCGAGGAACAATCCATCTTAGATGCCCAACAGTTGGACCTTATCTATTCCTAGTCGGGTACATTATACGAAGTGTTGCCAAATTCCCCTAGGCCTTCCATTGACTCTCCTAAACCTGTACTTGTCCCACATGCCGATGGTATTATTAGGCTCTCTTTGATTCCATAAGCCAACTTTCTACCCACCTTGCGAAATTGATTGTTACATCTCAAGCCCCAACAAGTGTGTTTGGCTCTGCTAAAGCATCCCCTCCTTAGCAGTCCACTGATGTTCTCATGGTGAAGTCCACTTAACCGAAGAACAATCCTCAATATGGTGGTAAGAAAAACAAGAATAACAAGAAAAATAAACAACAAAATAAAACTGCCTAGGAGTTTCAAACCAATCTTTGGAGTCAGGGAGGGGGCAATAGTGAGCGACGCCGAAAAGTCAAGTTCCACTATAATAATTTTCAAGGTGATTACCTTACTCACGAGTGTTCTCAAATGGATGAAATCCATAGGTTTCTTTCACCACCATCTACTAAACAACTTGTTGTTTTGACTCATCCATTCCCTGCACAACCTCAGCAAAAAATGTTTGCTCAACCTTCTCAACCTCCATAGGGGGGCACCAAGCGGTCCTCTTCTCATCCTCCTCATAGTTCATCTGTCTTCATGTGCAAGGAATATGTAAACATGACAATGCGAGCCAAATATTATGATGTACCTGAGTCAAGTTCTCCGTTTAAGTACTCACTAACTACACCTAGTTCCACTAGACCTATCACTTTGGATAAGCCTCTAAAACCTGCCTATCGCCCCCCTAAGGGTGTTCTCCATAAGAAAACACACAATCCCTCTACCAGGGCCGCTCAAAATTAGAGTATTGTTGAAGATCTTGCCGAGGTGCCTTGTGCCATGTTTGCCTTGGGGGTCTTGCAAAATTGTCCTCAACAGTGCAAAGCCTTGTTGTCTTCCATTGGTGGAGTTGATTTATCTGAATTCGGTATTATCGCTTTTAATGTCGAGAAAGTCCCTCCTCGTCTTTCCCATCAGATTTCTTTCCAGATTATCATACGGATCTTCTAGAAGAATATCCATCACACTTTGGTGGATGAGGGATCTTCCACATGTGTCATGTCAATATCATGTTGGAAACTCTTGGCTCTTTGGCACTCGCCACGCCCAATACTACTCTCCAAGCCTTTGACGGTCACAATTTCGTTCCATAAGGGGGTACTTCCACATTTTTCCATTGAGTTAGGTGGAAAAATGATATATGTTGATGTTGAAGTTGTCGACACTTATTAAATTACAACCTACTCCTTGGTCATAGTTGGTTTTATGCCATGACCGCAATAGTCTCATCTGTATATCGTGTCCTGTGCTTTCCTTATGAAGGAAAAATTGTCACTATCGATCAACTTGACTATGTAATGTTCCAAAATTTCAGCCTCAAAGCTAAATGGAACATTAGAGTTAACATAAGCTCTAGTTGGTGAATAAATGGGTAGAAAAGCCCATAAGTCTCCTAAGGAGAATAAAAACACTCCAAGTGTGAAAAGGGGACACTCTTTCTAGCTTAATAAAACACCTCCATGTGTGAACAGGGATAAAATCAAGTTGATTCAGTCCACTTTGACTAAGTCAACATCGCAGTTGTGGAGGAGGAGGAATCCAAGAAGGAATAATGCAGTTTTGGAGGGAGATGTATCTTTGGATAGAGATGACCTAATTGAGTGGGGCCAAGGGAAAGCAAACTCATGTTTTATTTAAGGAAGAGGATGGCAGCATTATTATTCATGTTTTAGATTGTTATTCTTGTCTGCTCAGACTTTTGCTCCCTTTGCTGCTTAGCAGGGTTGCAGTGTTGTTTAGCACCGGGTGTTCCCGAGTGCGAATCCCACCTCTCTCCTTGAGGAGCCTCATTGCGAGAGTTTGCATTCATCATTCCACATCAGGTTTTCAGGCCAAGCTTCAGCCAACTTCATCAGCGCAGTTTTTGCCGGAGATTGTGCAGTATTGCTCGGTGCAGCAGTGGAAGGGATTGGAATCTCGGTTTCTGAGCTAGTTTCTCATTGGAGGAAGGTTTCCTTCACTTGAGGGACCTGTTTGGAGAGCTCCAGAGCCTATTTCAGATCTGTGGTATCAGACCACACATTTCTCATACATTCCCAGCGCTGTTTCAGCTAGGGAATGCGTTATTTTGGAGGCAGCATTCATTGCATGGTCTAGTGGCTCCATTGCAGTGTTTTCTTGTGATTGAGAGGTTCATCCTTTCATGGGAGGAAGCCCTTGAGGGATCTACATAGATCATACATATTTTAGCCTTCTACACTCTTATGCTTTAGTGTTACAGTGGTGATTCAGTAAATTTCTTAATATCACATTTTGTATGCAGAGTGTTTGACAAGAAACCCTTGCCGGGTTCTCTTGTATTTTGTATGAGGAGACTAGATCTTTGTTCTTCAACATTTCTAATAAATATATGAGTATATCTACTTGTTCTCCTATTTTCCGAGTTAAAACCCTCTTTAGACTGTGCTGTCACTTTTATGCAGAAATCTTTTTGTTGCAGTATTTGGGGTTTTCGGTTATTTTCAGCTACACTAGTGTGGGAGGTGGGGTTTTCGGTTATTTTCAGCTATAGGATCCAAGAGTCCATTTCACTGTTTTATTACATATGTTGCTGGAAATGCGTTTTTATTGCATGATTCATGAGCTGTCCTGATTTTGGGATATTATAGACTATTACGTGCCGTTGGCCCAGATTTCCACCATAGAGAATTCTGTAGCACTTGTGGGAGATTACACTGGTCAATTTCAGAGTGTTGGTGTTGTAATTTTTAAAATTTCTACTCTTATGGGAATTTTTCCCTAACTCCCTTCACCCAACACTCCTTCGGCTCCTACCATTGCTCCTATGCATATGATCTCTTCTGGCACTTGTGGACCCAATAGACATCTTGATCTGTGGGTGGTGTCACTTGTTATTATAGAAGGTGATAAACCTAGTGAGAACCCCACGCCACTTGCCGTGGAAGAGATGGTCCCTTTGGTAGTCCTGTAAGTACCTCCTGACACTGGCCCATAAACTCCATCATCATATGGAATATGATCAGGATCATCCACCCACATGGGCCTCCCCTCCGCTTGTTTCACATGACTCCCTTGATGATGAGCCTCCCTGATTAGTCAACTTGGAGGTCATGGATCTATCCACTGATAATTATAGGAAGGTTATGCATCTTTCTGCCTCTAGTCTCCCCAACTCAGAACATGTAGAGCTTGACATATTAAATCTTGAATCGACTCAGGGGGCACCTTCACGGTGTTCCTTGGAAGTGCCACCCATGGACCAAGTCAAGTCTTGGGATTCTACTACCAAACTTGCTAATGAATTATCCAACTCATTAAAACTTATCGACGAGTATCTTGTACCTCCTTTATTTCTTGATCCTCCCTTATGTTCTCCGGTTAATTTTGAGTGTGCGACTATCATAGAATGTCCTTGGCATGGTCAACCTTTCTAGATTGGGCAGTTTGACTTCCTTTGGCATGGCCCCACATTGGTGAGCCATATGCTCCCCTTACCCTGCATGAGTTCACATATAGAAACCCTTGGCCCGTGCCCGACTGTAGGCACACTTTAACGTGACCTAGTAGATTTCATTGCGCTTGTAGATAGGTGATGGTTTATCTCTTCTTTTGGTTTGGTGTATGATGCGAGTATTTTTCATGCCTTATTTATACAAAAAGTCGAAAAAAATTATAAAATCCGAAAAATTATAAAATAAAAAATATATATGGTCATGTTTTTACCTTACCCATGCTTATTTATTTCATTATGTGATTTAACCATGGGTCTAGTCTATCTAGATGGTTTTTGTAGGACATGGTGGCGTTTTATTGCAACATCCATTGGACCTTAGGTACATTTCTCTGAACTGGAATATAGGGGTAGGTAATTTTCGTTGATTTTGCATTTTGACCGTCAACACTATTTTTATGCCTTAGGTATGACCCCATAAAGTTGCAACTTTCGCCACTTCCTGTATGCATGTTGTAGCCTGGTAGTAGAGCTTACCTACTCATGGATACCCTAGTTAGCACCTTCTTGCCGAATTGGTGTCCATGCAGTCATTTTTATTCTCTTTTTGGAATCCATCCTTCTAACACATCATGACTTAGAAACTGAGCCTCATGTCCTCTTCTTTGTATTTTTTTTTGCCATACCCCAGGAGGATTCCACACTTTATCCCTTGTGATTGCCACTTTTATTAGCCTACTTCTGCAGTTTGAGCCTTGATTTGTCTCTTCCATCGTCATCATATGCTTGGCCTATCATCCACTTTCACTTGGTGTTTTACCATTTCCCGGAGGAACCACTACGATGACTGGTCCTATTAGCCAGTCTCTTATCCACCTTATGTCATGAGAATTTCCACCACTACTGGAACCAGTTGCTACCCTTTATACTACTCATTCCTCCAGGAGGAGTTTCATTTAAGCTCTTTTAAGACTCCTTAAATTAGAAAAGATTGTCGAGTGAACTTGTCTACTTCACGCTCTTTAAATTACTTGAAGTGTTGCCAACACAGTATAAGTTTAACCCTTTTCTCGACTGGGATAGACTAGTTACGAAAAATGAATATCCTAGTCTATTGTGGCTAGGAGGTTTCCCCATGTATACTTTTATATCTTTTTTGGGCTTGTGGGACAACTTTACGAAAAATGAACTTATAAAAAGAGAAAGGAGGTAACCTCTATTTTCATTTTTCATCCATTGGCACCATTAGTTACATTACCGTTGAACATGTCACTTGTCTGCTTCATTATCTTAAAGTGGGGTTTTAGCTTGCCTAGGAGTCGTACCATTCATATGAGTCTTTTTACTCCTCTGACTGGTTACTTTTCCAGTGATATAGAGCATGCATCAATGCCTCCTGCATCATTGCATGATATCACATGGTGCTCATTAGTCATGCTGCCAAGTCACTCTTGTGTCATACCACTATGTGTTCAAGGGAAGTCTCAGCCTGTATCATCCATCTACAGTATCCTGTTGACGTTTTTGAGTCGGCCATCCCTATGTTAGTTGTACTTCATCGCTTCATGACTTCATCCATACATCACATCATCCTTGTCTGTTCTGTGCCGATTGATGGGGGATACATTAAGGCCCTCCTTCAATGGATCTTCTCCTGTCAACTTCAACTCATTATCCAGGAGCTTGATCTAGGAACCGTTAGTACCTTGGAGCTTGCAGATCTCAGTGGTAGGCTTCCTCGCGATCATTAGTGGGTTTAAATCATTGGCTCTTTGATTGGTCGAGTTCACTAGTGTTCGACATCAACTCATTTATTCATACTTAGTGGATTGTACTAGGTACCTTGGGGTCCATTTTCATCATTGGTGGATTCTCTCACATATGTTACTAGTTTTCCTCATTGGCTGGTAATAGAGCGGTTTCTACCATGTTCGACCTTAACTCATTTATTCACATGATGTAGATTCGTACCATAGGGGATATGTCAAAGACCCTAGGTTAGGGACACCTCACTCTTATATGGCATCCTTCCTAGGATGCGTTGGAGTTATGTATCATTTATGTACTTTAGGGGCTATTTAGGACACTTCTTTGTTTTTCATGTGTCCATATCCCTACTAATGTATAGTGTGACCTAGATTCACGATAGTATTTCTTAGTGGCTATGCTCTATTCATTGAGTCACATGGATCCATTGTGTTTGTTTGTCATGGCCATGTCCTAGCACTTTATGTCATGGATCCTTAGTGTATGTTTTTGTGGCCATGTTCAATATTCTCTTATGACTGAGCATGGGCATGCCCATCTCGGGGATGTTATCAACACAGTTGAGACTTCAACTCTAGTGTCTTTCGATCCGCATCCTTGGCTTTGTTTCCCCACTGTCGTTTGGACTTCTGAGTTTTATCATAATGTATTTCCGCCATAAAATTCTGATTCTGACCTCATACATTAGGGGGCATATTTTATACCCCTATTTTTCACTCCATTACAGTGAGAGAAACCCAATATAAACTTACCTCAGTTTTTTGGATAAAATGGATCCCTTTTCACCTTTTCTTATAAGGATTAGATCGTTTATTTAACGATCTTCCGAGGGATATCTCTTGTCGTCCATGAGCGTTTGTGATTGTGTGCAAGTGTTGAGATTGTGAGCGGATGAAGTAGATCGCTTAAGGGAGTGTGAGGATTCTTCTATGAACTTAGGATCTGTCCCCAATCTGCGAGGAGGCAAGACATCGTTTCCACGTTGCTCCTTGCAATGGAAATCACAAGGAGTTGTTGCTCCGTGATCTAGTGTGTGATCACCAATAGAGACAAGACTAAGAAGGCACAATAGATCCCAATCCCATATGATCATCAAGCAACATGAAATTGATTTTACACTATGAAAAAGAGAAATGGTACCCTTCCTCCTCGCAGATTGGGGACAAATCTTGAGTTTGTAACAGAATCCTTGTGCTCCTCTCAAGATATCTACTTAATCCGCTCATGATATCAACACCTGCACACAATCACAAACACTCATGGACGACAAAAGATCTTCCTCGAAAGATCGTTAGATAAATAATGATATAAACCAATCACAAGATTTGCTGAAACATAATTATGTAAGGGAGAGAACATAGATTTTCATTAATCACATAAAAATGATACAATGCTTTTATACCTTCGCTTCCGGCTTCTCCTCTCCTCAATCTGGCAGAGTTTCCCCACTAGATCTAAGGAATGAGCATGAAGAGAACTCACATAAGAATAAGACCCCACAAGCTCTCTATATGGCAAAAAAGTGGCAACATAAGATCAATATCTCAGCTCATCAACAAAAAGGTGAAAAGGGATACATTTTAGCCAAATAACCGAGGTAAGTTGATATTGGGTTTCTCTCACTATAATGGAGTGGAAAATAGGGCTATAACATATGCCCCCTAATGTATGAAGTCATAATGAGAAGTTGATGGTCAAAATAAATTATGATAAAACTCATAGGTCCAAATGACAGTGGGGAAAAAAAGCCAAGGATGCATATTAGAAGACACTAGAGTTGAAATCTCAACTGTGCTGATAACATCCCCAAGGCGGGCATACCCATGCTCAGTCATAAGAGAATACTAAACATGGTTGCCAAAATATACACTGTGGATCCATGACATAAAGTGCTAGGACATGGCCACGATAGACATACACAATGGATCCATGTGACTCAATTAATAGAGCATAGCCACTAAGAAATACAATCGTGGATATATGTCATAATATACATCAGTACGGCTATGGACACATGAAAAACAAAGAAGTGTCCCAGATAGCCCTCAAAGTACATAAATGATACATAACTCCAACGCAGCCTGGGAAGGATTCCATATAAGAGTGAAATGTCCCTAACCCAGGGCCTTCAACATAACCCCGATGGTACGAATCTACATTATGCGAATATATGAACTGAGGTTGAACATGGTAGAAACCGCCTGATTACCTGCCAATGAGGAAAACTAGTAACAGACATGATAGAATCCACAAATGAGGAAAATGGAACCCTAGGTACCTAGTACTATCCACTAAGTGTGAATAAATGAGTTGATGTCGAACACCAGTGAACTCGACCGATCAGGATACAATGATGTAAACCTATTGTCTATCGCGAGGAAGCCTGCTACTGAGGTATGCAAGCTCCAAGGTACCTCCGGTTCCTAGATCAAGCTCCTGGATAATGATCTGAAGTCGATAGGATAAGATCCGTCGAAGGAGGGCCTTAATGTATCCCCCATCAATCGACATGGAACAAACCATCATGATGTGATGTATAGATGAAGTCTTGAAGTGATGAAGTAAAATTAACACAAGGTTGAATCACTCAAAAAGGTTAAAAGGCTATTGCAGATGGCTGACACAGGCTGAGAATTCCCTTGAACAGACAGCGGCAGGAAACAAGAGTGACTTGGCAGCATGACTAATGAGCACCATGTGATATCATGAAACGACGTAGGAGGCATTGAGGCACACTCCATATGATTGGAAGAGTAACCAACTAGAGGAGTAAGAGACTCATATGGATGGTACGACTCCTAGGCAAGCTGAAACCCAACTATGAGATAATAAAGCAGATAGATGTCATGTTCATGGGTGAATTGATTGATGCTGCCATTTTGATGACTAATGGATATAAATGTTCCCTCCCTTCTCTTTTTATAAGTTCCTTTTTCATAAAATTGTCCCCCATGTTCGAAAAAGAGATAAAAGTATACAATGGGAAACCTTCTAGCCACAGTAGACTAGGGTATTCGTTTTTCATAACTAGTATATCCCAGTCCATAAAAGGGTTAAACTTACACTGGGTAGATGACACTTCAAGTACTTTAACGAGCGTGAAGTAGACAAGTTCACTCAACAATATTTTCTAATTTAAGGAGTCTAAAAAGAGCTTAAAGAAAGCTCCTCTTGGAGGAACCAGTGTTATAAAGGATATCCATTGGTTCTGGTAATGGTGTAATTGGTCATGAAATAAAGGTTGGATAACAAGACCACTCATTGTAGTTGTTCCTCCAAGAAATGGTAAAACACCAAGTGAATGCGGACGGTAGGCCAAGCAGGTGATGACGATGGATAAAAGAAACCAAAGCTCAATCTGCTAAATTAGGTTGATAAAAAGTGGCAATCACAAGGGATAAAGTGTGGAATCCTCCTGGGGTATGGCCAGAAAATAGATGAAGAAGAGGACATGAGGCTAAAATTCTAGGTCATGGCAGGTCAGAAGGAGGAATTTCGAAAGGAGAATAAAAATGACTGCATGGACACCAATTCGAAAAGAAGGTGCTAACTATGGTATCGATGAGAAAGTAATCTCTACCTCCATACTACGACATGCATAAATGAAATGGTGAAAGTCGCAACATGACGGGGTCAGACCTAAGGCATAAAAATAGTGTTGATGCTCAAAGTGCAATATCTACAAAAATGACCTACTCCTATATGTCAGTAAAGGAAATGTACCTCAGGTCCAATGGATGTCGCAATAGAAACACCACAATGTATTATAAAAACCATATAGATAGACTAGACCCATGGTTAAATTACATAATGATAGAAATAAGCATGTATAAGGTAAAAAATAAGACCATATACTTTTTTATTTTTTGAGTTTTATATTTTTTGGAATTTTGGCATAGATAAGGCATGACAAATACTTGCATCACAGTGCACCAAACCAAAAAAGAGATAAGGTGTCACACTCCTATGTATAATATGTACAAGCACAACACAATCCAATAGTTCATGCTAAAGTGTGCCCACAACAGGGCACATACCAAGGTTTTCTATACGCAAACTCACAGAGAGCAAGGGAGCCATATGGCTCACCAAAGTGGGGCCATGCCAAAGGAATTTGAACTTGAAAATATGAAAAGATTGACCATGCCAGGGACATTCTAACATAGTCGTTCTCTTGAAATTAACCTGAGGGCATAAGGGAGGATTAGGACATAATGAAGGTACAAGATGCTCATCGACATGTGGTGAGGGAAATTCGTTGGCAAGTTCAGTAGTAGAAGCCCAAGACTTGACTCAATCCATGGGTGGAAATTCCAAAGAACACCGAGGAGATGCCCCCTAGGTCAATTCAAGATTTGTGTTTCCAAGCTCTGCTTGTTTTATATCGGGGAGACTAGAGGTAGGAACAGGCATAATCTCCCCAAGATTATCAATGGAGGGATCCATGATTGTCATGTTGATTAGCTGAAGGGGTTTGTCTACAATAGATTCAAGTGGAACAAGCGGAGTGTTGCCCCATGTGGGCAGAGGATCCTGATCATATTCTAGATGATGATTGAGTTTCTAACCAACATCAGGAGGTACTAACAGGACTGCTGGAGAGGCAATCTCTTCCATAATAAGTGGTGGAGGGTGCTCACTAGGTTGATCATCTTCTATAATAACATGTGACACCACCCATGGATCGAGAGCTCTATGGGGTCAACAGGTGCTAGAAGCAATCATATGCATAGGAGTCTTAGAAGAATATATAGAGGGAGAGCTAGGTGGGGGTAGCTGACAGAAAACTACCATAAGAGATAAACTTTTGAAGAGTCCAGTGCCAACACTTTGAACTTGACTAGGGTGGTTTCCAACAAGTGGAACTAAGTTCCCTGTAGTGGAAATTTGGGTCGATGGCATGCAGTAGTCAAGATGATCAATGGTGGAAATATTTCCCTTGATGGGAAAAGCAAAGGACAAAAAATATAGAGGAGACAATTGTGGTCATGGCATAGAACCAACTGCAAATAAGGAGCAGGTTATAGTCCAAAGGAGCATTGAAAACTTAAACATCAACATACACAATTTTTCTGCCTACCTCGATGGAAAAATGTGGAAGGACCCCCTTAGGAATGAAAATGTGACCATCAATGACTTAGAGAGTGGTGTTGGAAATGGCGAGAACCAGAGAGCCAAGAGCTTTCCAACAGGACATTGACATGACACATGTGGAAGAGCCCTCATCCACAAGAGTGCGATGTATATTCTTCTGGAATATCTGTATGACAATCTGGAAAGAAATATGATGGGAAAGACGAGGAACGACTTTCTCAGCGTTAAAAGCGATGAAACTAGAGACTCCATCGATGGCATACAACAAGGATTTGCGCTGTGGAGGACAACTTTGCAAGACCTCCAAGGAAGACATGGCACAAGGCGCTTGGGCTAGATATTTAACGATACTATAATGTTGAGTGGCTCGGGTAGAAGGATTGTGTGTCATCTTACGTAGAACACCCTTGAGGGGGCAATAGATAGGTTCCAGAGGCTTATCCAAAGCGAGAGGTCTAGTGGAACTAGGTGGAGATGGTGGGTCCTTAGAAGGGGAAATCGACTCAGGTACATCATAGGATTTGTCTCACGTAGTCACATTTACAACTTCCTTGCACATAAATATGGATGAGCTATGAGGGGGATGAGAAGAGGACCCCTCAGTGCCCCCTTGCAGAGGTCGAGAAGGTTGAGCAACAATTTGTTGTTGGGGTTGTGTAGGGAATGGATGAGTCAAAAAGTAGGTTGTTGAGTAGATGCTGGTGAAAGAAGCCTATGGACTTCATCCATCCGAGGACACTCGTGAGTAAGGTGATCTCCTTGATAAATTTTGTAGGGAAACTTGACTTTCTGACGACGCCCATTGGTGCCCCCTCCTTGACTCTTGGGATTGGTTTGAGACACCTGGCAATTTGATTTTGTTGTTCATTTCTCTTGTTATTATTTTTTGTCTTGCCACTAGATTGGGAGTTGTTCTTCGGTTGAGTGGACTTCACCGTAAGAACATCTGTGGACTTCTCAGGAGGGGTGCTTTAGCAGAGCCAGATGCACTTGTTGTGGCTTGAGATGTAACAATCAATTTCCCAAGGTGGGTAGCAAGTTGGCTCATGGGATCGTAAATGGACCTAATCACACCATCAACGTGTGGGCGAGTAATTGGTTTAGGTGGGTCAATGGAAGGCCTAGGGGCGTTAGACAACACTTCATACATCGTACATGAATGTGAATACATGAGATCCAACTGTTAGGCAACCAAAATAGCTTTCTCCTCAGTAACGACTCAAAACATGGAAAAAACCTTGGAAATATGAGGTCGGAGAGATCAAATAAACCATTTACGTAAAATCTCATCAAGTAACGTTCTAACTAACCTCTTATGATGACGCCACTCATGAATGTGATCAGAAATAAGCGTGGAATAATATTTTTTGAAGTTGCAAAAAAGGTTAGAGTCGAGGTCATACCAAGTAGGAACCTGGAAATGTGTCAAGAAAGTTTGAGCTAAAGAAGCAATGTCATCATAGGATGCAGTATCTAGCTCGATATACGACTTGGCGACATATCCAGTTAATGATCGTTGCAACAAGCGAATTTTAACATAATCAACCACCAAAGAATTAGATGAGCACCATAAATGGTAGGTGGTGATGTGGGTGGATGAATTCTCTCCATGATTCCCTTAAAACTTGGGAATATCACATGGTAACTTGGTGGAAATAGGTGGCCACCATGGATCATGACGAATGGGGTCATTAGTCAATATAGCTAATTCCAGTAAATTGAGAGAGGATAGAAACGAGTTGTGAATTTGAATGAATGGTTCATAGGAAGGAGAAGCCCCTGACGAACCTTGTGTTTCACCCACATATGGATTAGATGGATGCACTTGTTGGTGGAGAAAAGGGTTCACCCTGACAAAAGGTTGTTGTGGGCCTGTGTAACTACTAGATGGATGTTGCCCCCCAGGGTAAAAACCTCGAGAGAGAAATGGACCCCCAATAGCATGACTGTTAATGGGGTTATAACCAAAGTGGGAAGAAGGACCACTTTATGTAGTAGGACCAACATAAGGAGAATGAACCGAGTGGGACATGGTACTGGTAGCGGGGTTGCCACTAGGTAAACTAGCCCCTCAAGTAAAAGTATTGGTAGGTGGCATCCCTCTAAAGAGCGAACTATACCAAGCTTGCAACATACTAGAAACTACATTTCCACCATGCTGACTAGGGACAACTAGTAATCCCCCCCACATATTCCCGAAAGTAACCATGCCTAACTAAGGAACAAGAATGGTTGGTTGGGTAAAGGTCGGTGAATAAATTCCTGGAACTATCGACTAACTAGGTTGGGGTACCATAGTCTGCATAGTGGGTGGTGTGGACACATAAACATTTGGGAAACTAGTGTGAGCCATAGATGAGACTGGTGGAATGCCTTAGGAAGAAGTGAGAGGCGCGGATAGAGGAGTGGGAATAGTGACACTAATAGGTGGCAACGCTGACATGGCAACTGAGACAACTAGTGCAGATGGTAGTGAGGTCTCAGACTCTGCCATAGGGTGAATAGTAGATAAAGGCACGTAAGTATAGGAAGGTGTAGAACCATCTGGGTTAATTCATAGTAAAGTAGGCCCTAAAGGATCAGTCAAAGGTGGATTGGCAGGAGCGTTAGAGTTTTCTACCAGAGTCTCAATAGATATCGGATCACTATCAGTGGGACCAGACACAAATTCAAACACTATGTGATGGTCTAATTCTCGAGCGCCGACAGACACTCTTTGTGCAACATAAATGAGTCCACTTCGTTCAGGAAGTAAACCTTGAAGACGACGTGACTGTCAATGAACAAATTTAGCCAGGGTGATAATAATTAAAACACAATTACGTTAGTGAAAATACCCTAAGGCCAAAACTACAGACTCAAACCAAACAACACACTCTAGAAACGTCCTAAAAGATATCACACACAAACATAATACAAAGAAGCTAGCGGTGGAACAATTATACTAGCGACATGCTTCCCAACCATTTTAGCTGCGAACTCGGCACAAGTGCCCCCAAAAGATATGGAACACCCCCTGAGAGGGTTGAGAGAGTATGAATAATATCTGTACTAGGTATAGAGAATATGACCCCGACCCTTCACCTGTGTATGAGCCCTAGAAAGAAAGGCCACTATAGTCACCACGTACAATAACACAGCCTGGGGATATAGTCGCAGGACAAATCAACATGCAAGGGCAGGAAACTTAACCCCAAAAAGGAGCCAAGACCGAAACCCCCTTGAGCGTTACCTCCCAAGTTGTCCCCAAGTGATAAAACATTGTTTGTATGTGTGCCAATTCTGCTATATCGTGCCACTCGAAACTAAGCGAAATGGGTCATGTCACCCCACCTAGCCCGGGTGTGACCTTGTGCTTAACCCCTTTGTGACGAGGGCTTCCCACACCGCACTGTGAAAATTTCTGAATATGCTCAAACATGAACCCTATTGTTAAATTTTTGATTTACTTCTCCTACTTACATTAAGTTATTAATCTGAAATTTTCAACATTAACATCGAAGTAAATACATTAACAGCCTGCACATGTAGATCTAAGATGATCTAACATGCACAATGATAAAGTGAGACACAAGGATTTTCTGGACAATTGTCCCTGGAAAAAACCAATGTGGGAAAACCAGTCTTCTGACTACTGGAGGCTTTTTATTATTAAGAAGAATATAAGTACAACATATCTTGGTACCAAACTGGTTAATAAGAGAGAGAAATAAAAGAGTGCGGCTATACCTCTATTATGGAGACAGAAAACTGACTGATTCACACCCTAAAACGGGATTTACAAAACTCATCCTTTTCCGGTCTTCAGAAACCCTAACATTGCTTTGAAGCCCTCTATGCCAGCCTTGTTGGCAAACGTTAGCCCATACACTTCTCAGGAAGGGCCTGCGTCACCCCAGACTAGGTTACGCTACCCCTGCATTGCCTTGGCTGGCCAGCATCAATCCTCTTGGGACTCTGTCAACCCTCTTGGCACTACGTCAACCCTCCTAACCTCCTGCTGCCTTTGCAATGCCCCTGCTGGGCTATGGCTTCTTTGCGTAGCTACTGATTCCTCTACGATTCTTAGGTACATTGGTTCTCTTCCCTTGTTGCACTCTTGGCCTAGGACTACACCATCCCCCTCGCCAATATTGCCCCTCGCTGCAGCTGAAACACTTTTGAAAATCTTAGCAAACCAAACCCTAGAACTCCAATGTAGTTTTAGTGTTCTATCATTGAGTGTGTTTTCCAACTAACCCCAAGTCCTCTTCTTAGAATTTTCTCGTTGAAACTTCAACGGTCGTGATCTGATCTTGAATTGACTGTTAAGATTAGAAGATGCTTGATCAACGTCACTTAAGTCATTCACATCACATGTTTAATTTAATTACCTTTAATATTTTAATTTTCCTAAGTTAGACTTAGGGTCCTTAATAAAAAATATTAATTAATTAAATATCTCTTAAATAGGATGGAATTTTCCCAAACTCTTTCTAGGTCTTGGATATCTCATGTTCTCTAGTCCCTCCACAAAGTTTGGGAGCTAGAGCACATTCGATGCTACCCCAACACCTCAAATCTCAACACTCCCTCTTAGCGAGGAATGTGCTCTAGCAAAAACACTTCACCCTAAAGCACTGCTTGATCTCTGGTGTTGGTCTCTGCGCTGATGCTTGGCCTGCTACCCTTCATCACTGCACTGATGCTGCTATTATGTACTATTTCCGATGACTCTGCCACCATCACTCCTACATTCGTACTACAGCTCCCTCTCAAGTTGATGCATCGTGCTAGCCATAGTAGTGCCATTTTTAATTGTTGCACTGCAACTCAGTTGTGAAGAGTAAGAAACTGAAGAAATCCTTCCCAATATTTGGTAGACAAGTCAGTTGGGTTGCATCTTCATCATTGAAGCTCCATAGGATGCTTCTCTGTTCTGTCCTCCAGACGCTGCTGCTGCTCTGCACTGCGTAAGCATACCTCCTCTGTGTTGCCTTTGCACTGATGTCCCCTACGTTGTTGCTGCGTTGTGGTGTCCTCCTGAAGCCTCTGCGTTGCTGCATATATACACTGCGTAAGCAAGCCTGCTCTACACTGCTGAAGTCACATCAACCCTTCTGCACTGCTACAGATCTACACTGCATAAGCAAGCCTGCTCTACACTACTGAATTCACATCAGCCCTTCTGCGCTGCTGCTGCATCTGCACTACGCTGCTCCCTTTCAACATCTGGCTCTGCCTCTGGTGCTCCATCTGTGATATTCTGCACCCACTGCTCCACTTGTCCTGCTACTGTCTTAAGGCTCCCATAGCACGGATGTGATCCCATAGTTAGGCTACTCAAGGATCCCGCCACCACTCTGTAGTTGCTCTACAGAACAAGATCGCCCCACTTTCGTGGTTCATGAGCACTCATGGCTACATCATCTTCAGAGCCATCGTCTACTACAACAACCTTGGAACTAGAAGCTTCCTTGTCCTTTTTCTTCTGAGGACAATTGCTGGTGAAATGTCCAAGTTCGCTGCACTGGAAACATTTGATCCTTGACAGCTCACACTTCTTTTTCCCTTGCTACCTCTTTGATGCCAAGGCTGCATCTTCCTCTTTTTTCTTATTCACCTTGCTCGAACTAGTGTTGTATTGTCTTTTGGTCATCCGACGAATTTTCTCTTATCAGAGGATAGCCCACATGTTGTCCCAGTTGGGAAGGTCCGCTCTGCCCAAGAGACTTTGGGAAAAAGTTGCCCAGTCCTCTGTGACTGCATTGAGAGTAGTCCTCACCATGACATCATTATCTACCTTGACCACCATGCCATTCAGTTGATCCTGGATCGATTGTAGTCTAGATAGAAAGGGGTCATTCTCTTCTCCCTTGGCCATCATGAATAACCTAAGTTGGTTCTCAAGAATCCTATTTCTCTGGATGGATCTTCCTTTATACAATGTGATTAGGGCTACCCACATCTCATGAGACGTTGCCTTCTCAGCTATATGTGGTACCACATTATCTTTTACCCTGTCCATGATGAAGCGCATGGCATGTGCCGCAACTTCATTATGCTCTGTTAGGAGTTTCGCATCGGTCGGTGTAGCCAAGACTTACTTTGCATGCTCCCTCAAGCCGTATGCCTCCATGACTACCAAGATTCTGGCCTTCTAGATTGCAAAGTTGGACAGGTCGTCCAACCTACCCTGATCACGCAGTCCATGTGGCGCCATCTGCTCAGATATTTTTCAGAATTGATCCTCCTCTCTTTATTAGAGACTCAGATCTAGGGTCCTTGGCAAGAAAGGAACCCTATGATCCCTCTCACGACTGAATCCCTCTCTTGGAAGCCTGAAAATCACAACGAATCAGCTCTCTTCGATCCTCTGATCGATCTTCAGACTTCTTTGGTAGCAAATATTCTGAGTAATTATTCTCCTCCCACTCTTTGTCAACTTAGCTTAGGATAAATTCTCACTGGAAGAATATTCACCCCACCAGCAACTGCTGAAGGTATGTAGCTTAAGCTTCTAGATCACGACACTTTGCACAACAATCAACCTCTAGACTACGTCACCCTGACTGGCCTCTGCGTGAGCAGACTGACCGAATGCAACCTCTGCACAGCGACTGCAAAGCGCAGGTTGCTCTTGCGTCCCTCTGGGTGGCTCCGCACTGCCTCTGCATCACCCAGTAAGGACTGTGTCAGCCCTCTATGTGGCTCTGCTTCTTCTGTGTCCCTCTACTGCTGCGTTGCCCTCTCTGGGTTATCTGCTGCTATCGTTGCTACTTTCTCTATTTCTTTCTGCAGCCTTCTTGCTGGAGATTCAACTAGATCTGCAATCGCTTTGATACCATGTGAAAATTTATGAATATGCTCAAACATAAACCCTATCGTTAAATTTCTGATTTACTTCTCCTACTTACATTAAGTTATTAATCTGAAATTTTCAGCATTAGCATCGAAGTAAATACATTAACAACCTACACATGCATATCTAAACTGCATAACATGCATAATGACAAAGTGACACACAAGGATTTTCTGGACAACTTTCCTCGAAAAAACCCAATGGAGGAAAATTGGTCTTCTAGCTGCTGGAGGGTTTTTATTATTAAGCATAATCTAAGTACAACATATTTGGGAACCAAATTGGTTAACCCAAAAGAGAAATAAAAGACTGCAGCTATACCTCTTTTATGGAGACATAAAAAATACTGATTCACACCCTCAAACAGGATTTATAGAACGCATCCTTTTCTAGTCTTCAGAAACCTTAGCGCTGCTCTGAAGCCCTCTACATCAACCCTGTCGGCCCGTGTCAGCCCTTGCGCTGCTCAGGAAGGGCCTGCGTCACCCCAGATTGGGTTATGCTGCCTTGGCTAGCCAGTGTTAGTCCTCTTGGGGCTGCGTCAGCCCTCTTGGCACTACGTCAGCCCTCCTGGCCTCCTACTGCCTCTGCATTGCCCTTGTTCGGCTATGGTTGCTCTGTGTAGCTACTACTTCCAATGTGTCTCTCTAGTCTATTGCTTCTATGCCCTTGTTGCACTCTTGGCCTAGGACTACACCATCCCCCTCGCCAATACTGCCCCTTGTTGTAGCTGAAACACTTTTGAAATTCTTAGCAAACCACACCCTAGAATTCCATCTTAGTTTCAATGCTCTGCCACTGTGTGTGTTTTCCAACTGACCCCAAGCCCTCTTCTTATACTTTTCTCATTGAAGCTTCAAATGTCGGGATCTAATCTTCGATCGATGACTAATATTAGAAGATGCTTGATCTGCGTCACTTAAGTCATTCTCATCACATGTTTAATTTAATTACCTTTAATCTTTTAATTTTCCTAAGCTAGACTTAGGGTCCTTAATTAAAAATATTAATTAATTAAATATCTCTTAAACATGATGGAATTTTCCAAAACGCTTTCTTGGTCTTGGAGATATCATGTACTCTAGTCCCTCCACAAAGTTTGGGAGCTAGAGCACATCCGATGCTACCCAAACACCTCAAAATATCAACATGCACTACTGAAAATGGATTTTACTCCCTACCGCAAGCTTCTAAGTTGATTTTTTTGTCTTGGAGTGGTCAACTCACACTCCTATCTCCAAGACCCTAGCCTAAGCTAGTGTTGGTGTACTACCAGTAAAAATAAAAGATAAATCTAGTTAATTTTATTATCGCGTTAATTTTAGTGGTTATTGTTTACACAAGTGGGAAGCGGCATGAAACTGAGATGGCATGTAAGACTCTTAGTTAGTCACCATAATGCAGCTATATGCAATTTTCGATTTCAATTCGATGAACGCTAGCTACGGGAGGGTAAGAGTTTTCAAAAAACACACCAATGCCTAATATGATTCACTTTTTACTAAAGCTTCCTGAATGCAAACTATCCTAATAATTCATGAATTAATGACCCAAAAAAAACCAAAAAGAAAATCGAAAAAGAGACCAAAGCAAGTCTCCCAAGAAAGAACGCAATGTACTCCAGAAGCGAAACAACTAGGGAAATAAGGCCCAATCAAATACACTCAAATAAATCAAAATGAAAGCCAAAGTGAAAGCAAAAGAAGGCAATTCCCAACCTAGCTAGGGTTGCAACACAAAGGATCAACCAGGGCCAATGTTCTACAAAGAACTAAACCAAACCCTAGAGGCAAAGAGGCCTAACCAAGATCTAATGAAGGCGATACAATATGAAAAAAAATATAAAAGAACCTAATTAGATGACAACTGCACAACCAGTCACAACACCACAATTTGTGACACAAATGACTAGAAGATAAAAAATATCACTCAACAAGAAGGAATGTGTTAAGTCCCTATATTAATAGTGTAGCCCCTTATTATGTTAGTGTAGCCGCCCTTATTGTTATTATTGTACCCCTGTAACCCCCATATTGTTATTATTGTGCCCTTAAATTATTATTGTTAGGTCGGCTAGGATTACATTGTGGCCCACTAGGATTACATTAGGGCCCCATGGACTCCTATATATAGAAAGGAGGTTTTGTAAATTGTATCATCCAAGAATTGTTCATTTATGTAATGTATTGGAGGTTGCCCCCTCGAAGAGGCTCATTTCTAAGGCGTTGATATCTCTTTTCTTCTTTTTTTGGAGCTGGTTACACAACATTTGGTATCAGAGCTTTGGATTCTAGGGTTTCGCTGCTCCAAACAGGTCATCGTGGAATTTTCGCTATAACTTTTTTTCTACGAAGTTTCAGAAGCTGAAATTTTTAGGGTGCGAAGCTGAAATCCCGAGGAAGATTGTCTAAAAATTTCAGAGCTTGGTTCACAATATTTTCGGAGATATGATCTGTGGAATTTAGGTATTTTTTCAGGCTCCTAAACAGGTCATCGTGGAATTTGCGCTATAAAAAATTTTCTACGAAGGTTCAGAATCTGAAATTCATATGGTGCGAAGCTGAAATCCTGAGGAAATTCTTCAAAAAATTTCAGAGCTTGGTTCGCAATATTTTTGGAGATATGATCTGTGGAAGGTAGTGCTTTTTCATGCTCCTGAATTTCATCTCAAAGAGGTGATCGTGGGAAAAGTTCAATAACTCTCTCTCTGGGCATCGGATTGGAGTACCGTAAAAAGTGGTCACAAGTACACGGCCTGTAGTTTCTTGGATATCAATTTCAGAGACAAAGAACAAAACAATGACACGTGGCAGGTCCTACAAGTTCGCTCTACTGAACCAGTCCATAATTAGGTCATTGTGGGAGATTGGACACAACTTTGTCTTGGAGAATCCAAATCAGGTCAGACCTGTGGCATTAAAAAGAGAATTCAGAGGGCTAATTCAGTGCTGAATTTCAGATATTTAATATTTTCAATTACAGAGATAATTCAATTTCAATATAGAGGTCCTCAAAGCAAGTAAAAGGTGTGTATTGTTTTTCCCGAATTGCATAAATCTTGTTTGAAAAATCAGTTTGAAGTGATTCCAAGGGCCTATTGAGCATATATTTCAGTATTGAATTCTAAAATGCCTCCTAAAAATAATTCAACACCCATTAAGCCCTCAGAAATCTATACTATGACGCATGAAGAGGAAGAGTTGCAGTATGAGATATCAAAATTACGGTACCAAGTGCAACAAGTTTCGATCTTACGAAGAGAAATTGAAGATGAAATAGATGGTTTAAAAGCAGAAATGGAGGCTAAGTTGGATGGTTTGAAGGATCAAATAATAGCTAATATGGATGATAAATTATTGGAAGATCACATCGAGCATCAACGACAAGTTCTCCAACTCTCAAAGGATAACCTAACTTTGGTGCAGAATCTAATGAAACAACAGGAAGATCAACATAACATCGTAAGAAGTCTTGAAGAAGTCACAGAAACAATAATTTGACAAGTACGATCAATTTCAGAGTATCTTAGCAAGTGGAAGAACTTTCTTGTAGAATATTCCACATGGGATGATGAGAATTTTATACAGAAGCATCAAGAAATAATCAAGCGTTGAGGACAATGCTTGTTTGAAGGGGAGAGGCATGTTAAGTCCCTATATTAATAGTGTAGTCCCTTATTATGTTAGCGTAGCCGCCCTTATTTTTATTGTTGTACCCCTGTAACCCCCATGTTGTTATTATTTTTCCCTTACATTATTATTGTTAGGTCGAATAGGATTACATTGTAGCCCCACTAGGATTACATTATAGCCCCATGGACTCCTATATATAGAAAGGAGGTTTTTGTAAATTTATCATCCAAGAATTGTTCATTTATGTAATGTATTGGAGGTTGCCCCCTCGTTATAGGAGTCCATGGGGCCCTAAATATGATACTAGTGAGCCACAATAACGATATAGCCGACCTAACAATAATAATTTAAGGGCACAATAATAACAATATGGGGGTTCTGAGGGTACAATAATAACAATAAAAAGCGAATACACTAACATAATAAGGGACTACACTATTAATATAGGGACTTAACATGCCCTCTCCTTCAAACAAGTGTTGTCCTCAATGCTTGATTATTTCTTGATGCTTCTGTATAAAATTCTCATCCTCCCATGTGGAATCTTCTACAGGAAAGTTCTTCCACTTGCTGAGATACTCTGAAATTGATCGTACTTGTCGAGTTCTTGTTTTTGTGACTGCTTCATAACTTATTTCGATGTGATGTTGATCTTCCTGTTGTTTCATTAGATTCTGCACCAAAGTTGGGTTATCCTTTGAGAGTTGGAGAACTTGTTGTTGATGCTCGATGTGATCTTCCATTAATTTATCATCCATATTTGCTATTATTTGATCCTTCAAACCATCCAACTTAGCCTCCATTTCTGCTTTTAAACCATCTATTTCATCTTCAATTTCTCTTCGTAAGATTGAAAATTGTTGCACTTGGTACCGTAATTTTGATATCTCATACTGCAACTCTTCCTCTTCATGCGTCATAGTATAGCTTTTTGAGGGATTAATGGGTATGGAATTATTTTTTGGAGGCATTATAGAACCCAATACTGATAAAAAATCTAAAATATGCCCTTGGAATCAATTCAAATTGATTCTTCAAACAAGACTTATGCAATTCGGAAAAATATACGCCTTTTTCTTGCTTTTGAGGAGCTCGATATTGAAATTGGATTATCTCCGTGATTTCAGAACTTCAATATTTTAATTTCAGTACCAACGTAGCCCTTTGAATTATCTTTCTATTGCCACAGGTCTGACCTAATTTTGGACTGGTTCAATAGAGCGAACTTGTACGACTTGACACGTGTCATTGTTTCGTCCTTTGTCTCTGAAATTGATATCCAAGAAACTACAGTCTGTGTACTTGCAACCACTTTTTACGGCACTCCAATCCGATGCCCAGAGAGAGAGTTATTGAAATTTTCCCACGATCACCTCTTTAGTGAAATTGAGGAACACACAAAGCGCTGCAACCTCACGGATCACTATCTCAAATATTGCGGGGCCAGGCTTGAAATTTTTTGGCAGAAATTTCTGAAATTGCAGCTTAACTATAATTTCGGTCTAGTATACGTAGAGAACTTTGTAAACGAAAATGCCACGCTGACCCGTTTAGGAGCACGAGATATACCTAACTTCCACCAATCATATCTCGCAAATGTGCGGGCCAAACTCTGAAAATTTTTAGACAAACTTCCTCAAGATTTCAACTTCGCACCTAAAATTCGGTAAGCCGTAGAAAAAGTTACTGCTGAAAATGCCATGATATTTGTTTGGAAACGTGCTTCTAAGTCCCCAAAATACGATACCAAATGTTGTTTTTGGAATATCTTCAGTCTTCATTCTAATTTGATGATATCCTGAACGAAGATCCAACTTGGTAAAATAAATTGCTCCATGTAATTCATCCAATAATTCATCAATCACAGGAATGGGAAATTTGTCTTTAATGGTGAGCTTATTGAGCTCCCTATAATCTGAACACATTCGCCATGATCCATCCTTCTTGTGTACCAATACTACAGGAGCAGAGAAAGAACTTTGACTAGGTTGAATTATACCCGCCTCTAACATTTCTGCAATCATACGTTCAATTTAGCTCTTTTGGAAGTAAGGATATCTATAAGGCTTGATGTTTGGAGGAACACTTCCTGGAATCAAATGAATAGCATGATCATGATCATGAATAGGTGGGAGTCCTTTGGGAGTTTCAAACACCTTGGAATGATTGTCCAAGACTTGTTGGAGATCTGCAGAAATAGATGATTTTGATGTTGGGACTTCTAGTGAGCATAATTGTGCAATTACGCCTCGTTGTTCTTTCTTTAGAAGCTTTGTCATGACATTAGAGCTTATTATCCTTCTTGGCTTCCCTGCTATACCTCGTAATTCAACTTCCTTTCCTTCTGAAAAAAATTTCAAGAAAAGTTCTTGAAAATTAAAAGCTACCGTCCCCAAAGATTGTAACCATTGTACTCCTAGTACAACATCAGCACCTCCCATAGGAATGGAAATAATTGGACTAGTCAATACATATTCCCCCATGGTTAGCTTGATATTATGGCATTTTCAAGAGCAATTTATAGTTCCTCCATTTGCAACCATCACTTGACATTTTGGTGTTGTGTATAGGAAACAATTTAATTCCTTGGCTACCTTACAATGAATAAAATTATGGGTGCTACCTGAATCAATCAACACTATTACCTTTTTCTTCTTGATATGTCCTTCTATCTTGAGAGTTTGAGGAGTGGTAATTCCTGCCATTGCATTACACGATATGGTCGGATTCATTTCTTCCTCTTCTAGGGCTGGTTCCTGGTGTATATCCTCTTCTTGTTCATTTTCTTCTTCCTCTTCACAATCTATGTAAAATAATTTCTTCTCGACACACTTATGACCTTTAGTGTATTTGCTATCACAACTGTAGCAAAGCCCTTTTGCTCTTTTTTCTTCCAATTGTTGTGGTGTCAACCTTGTAGGTTGTGGAAATCTAGGCGTAGCAACACTTCCTTCTTTATAGAAGTGAGTGGTAGGCTTCCTTGTCGCCATAATTTTACATTCAATTTTTCTTGCCAACCTGAATGCCTTCTCAAATGAATCAGGTTCCAAAACGCGAACTTCATGTTGGATGTTATCCTTTAAAGTGCCTATGAAGAGATCAATCCTGTGTTCCTCTGGAATATCAGTTACCCTTATATTCAATTTTGGAAGTCCTCAATGTGCTGCCCCACTAAACCCTTTTGTTTGAGATTTATCAATTGGCTAAAGAAGGTGTTGCTCTTTGTATCCTCATAATGTGCTATCATTTCCTCGTAAAAATTGACCAAGTGACAATTTTTTTACGGGAGCAAAGCCATTGATACCATACAAATGTATTTTGTTCTAAATGTAAAGTTGCAATGCGTACCTTTTGTGTGTTTTGCACGTTATGGAGATCAAAATATTGCTCCATGTGTAGTATCCATGTTACAGGATCCTTTCCATCAAACTTCCTCATATCCATCTTTGGAATATGGTGGTTCTTCCCGCCAACATTAGAGTTTATGAAATCACAATTAACATTTATTTTGTTCTCATCATGAGGTTCTTCTACTATCTTTCACCATTAGGAAACCTTTCTTGTATAAACTTTGTCAAACCTTCCATGTCTGCTTTTAGAAAATTCTTCATGTTTTCCATTTTCTCATCGATCTTAGCTTCCATGTCATCCATCTTAGATTCCATGCCAGCCTCCATGCCATCCATCTTAACTTCCACGCCATCCATCTTAGCTTGCACGCCATCCATCTTAGCTTCCATGCCTTTCTTCAAAACTTCCATTTCATTTTTTGTTGCTCTTTGCGAGAGTGAAATTTGTTGCACTTGCTCTTGTAATTTGATAGATCATGTTGCAATTCTTCAATACTAAAGTCATGGTAGAGCCAACAAGGAGGCTTGAGGAGAGGGCATGTCTAGGGTTGGTTGCGACCATTGTAGCCCTTATTATGTTAGTGCTTGTACTTTGTGTGTGTCCCCACAACCCCCATATTGTTATTATTGTGCCCTTAAATTATTATTGTTAGGTCGGCTAGGATTACATTGTGACCCCACTAGGTTATTAGGGCCCACGGACATCTATAGCGATTCAAGTTTCTCAGTTGAGTATTATCGCAAGTTTAAATTGCTGAATGTGACACCTCTAACAACATCGTAGCGAGAGAAGTTTTGATGTAGGAGATTGGGTATTTTTACGGCTACACTAACATAATAAGGGGCTACACTATTAATATAGGGACTTAACAGAATGAAAATGAGGAGCAACCCCAAAATCTGAAGGAAAAATATAAATCAGGTCTAAACAAACTTTGAATACATCCAACCAAAACTGATGATGAAGTCAAGAGACAAAACTCAAAACTCAATCCAAAGAACCTAATGAAAACTCAAGAAGCAAGCCAAGCACCAATAAATAAGGGAAGACCTTGTAAAAACGGACCAAATTAGATCAAATCATATACATATGACAACTGATCAACTACAACAAATGCTAGATCCAAATATGTTTTCAATAGATCGACAAATAATTACAAGCTCGATGCCTAATGAAAGAGAAAAATTCCTCTAAATAGGAACTTAAACAATGCAAAGAAAATTGATGAACAAGACAGATTTGGATCAGATCGAGCAGCTACACAGGAAGGCCAGATTGTATAAATGCAGACACAGAAGTTTCATACTGAAGGAAAGGGATTTTTAAGGGTAAAAAGCCTTAGCCGCAGACACAAAGCTACCTAGAAAGGGTTGGCCGTAGACACAGGATTTCTAGATAGTGGCTAAAGGGTCCCTGGCCGCAGGCACAGGCTTACAAGGTCACGACTAGGGTTAAAATTCAGCTAACGGACTTGAATTGGCCATAAAATCCTCATACGAAGTCCTTTTTCAGTGAATTTTTTTTTTTTTTGATGAAATTCCAAGAGGAATCCAGATATATGATCAATTAAATCAAATTATATATATATATAATTTCAGAATTTGATTTTAAATGCACGATCTATTATTCTCTCGTATAATAAACAAAAAACAAAACTCTAGATCTAAGATCAACTTAGATCCAAAGAAAATAAAATCAATGGAGATCAAAATGGGTCCAAAAAATTACATAGAACTCAATGGGAGATCAAGCAAGAGAGAAATCAATCAAAATCAAAGTCAAAGCAGACACAAAGCAAGTATGTTCACATTGAAAGCACCAGTCTTGTTGCATTATAAATTGCAAGGATTTGTTGCTCCATAATCTAGTGTCCAATTAGATCGCCAGATAGACAAATATAAGACTAATAAGACACAATAGATCCAAATCCCATATGTTAATCAAGCAACATACAATCAAGTTTACACTATGAGGAAGAGAAATGGCACCTTGCCTCCTCGCAAATTTGGGATGGATCTTGAGTTTGTAGCAAAATCCTCGCACTTCACTCAAGCGATCCGCTTCATCTGCACTTGATCTCAACACCTACACACAATCACAAACATTCAAGGACGAAAATAGATATTCCTTTGAAGATCGTTAGATAAAAAAATGATATAAACCAATCTCAAGATCCGCTGCAACATAATTATGTAAGGGAGAGAACGTAAATGTTCATTTATCACATAAAGTAATACAATGCTATATACCTTCGCTTCTGCGTCCACTCTCCACGATCCGACAGAGTTTCCAAGCTATGAGAAATTTCTCAATTATGTAATTTCACCCTTTTATCATGGGATAAATCTCACATAAGTAAAATAAAAGGTGAAAATGGATGCATTTTAGCCAAACAATTGAGGTAAGTTGATATTGGGTTTCTCTCAATATAATGGAGTGGCAAATAGGGGTATAACACAAGGAGGACGATTCACATGATTACTTGATAATGCAAGTTGCCTATTTACTTGAATCCATTTGTGCTTTGATGGGTTTACATCTTCAATATCTTTGGCGTTAAATCCCTTGGATGAGATGGTTTCTATAAGTAGGGAGGTTGCTTTGAGGGAAAGTGACATAGGATTTAAGTGCTCTTTTGTACAAATAGCCTTATTCCTTGCGATCCAAATAGACCAACATAGGAACTTAGGGAGGGCTTCCCAAACTCTGATTGGCATAGAAGATGCTTTTCGATTCTATGGATATTTTTGTTTTCCATTTCTTAAAGAATTCCACCCACAATCTAGGAATGGAGTCCATATAAAACAAATGAGTGAACGTTGCATGCTAAGTCTCCAAAGAGAAGGGGAAAGTCCATAAAAGATTATAAATATTTTCCTCTGAGGTGGAACACAAGAAACATTGTGATGGACCCTGAATATTTATTTTCTTTAGATTTTTAGCAGTGAGGATTTTCTGGTGGACGAGGGTCCAACAAAACATATTTATTTTTAGAAGACTATCCTTGCCCCATAATATTTTCCACAATCTTCCTGGTGGCGGATGTGATAGATTTTTAATCAAATGCAAGTAACCCAATTTGAAAGAGTATTTATGTTGTAACCTTAGCTTCCATGTTCGATGATTCTGCAAAGGCTCGAACCCTTTAAAGTGGCAATCAAACTGTCCCATTGGGACCCAAGATGAATCATAAACACTTAACGAAACCACCCTTTCCAATGACCCCTACCATCCCATAGAGAGATATCTCTTAGCTTGACATAACCTTGTTGTTGAATCCAACTGACGAATTCACAAAATTTCTTGATTTCTCCCAACGAACAATTAGGGGAAACATTTTCATTCCATATCTTAATGTGAGCCCCATTCCTAGTGAAAAAACTAAGGTGATTGAAAATGAGAGGGCCGACGTTTGTACAAAACTTCCATATTTTGGATCCAGGGCCAAACCAATTGGCTAGTTCAGCCCTGAGCAATCAGTTTTTATTAAAGTAATTTCTAATAAATGTTGGTTTCCACCATTCCTTCGAGTCTGAAATGAGCCTCCAAACTATTTTTGCTCCTAGATAAAGATTCATATACAAAGGGTCTTTCACAAAAATAAGACCATTATCCTTTGGAAGGCAGACGATGTTCCACTGCACCAGATGAAATTTCCTTTCACTACCTTTCCTGCCTTGCCATAGAAAATTTTGAATCAAAAGACTCAATTGATTAAGCACTGATTTTGGAGCCATTAAGACTAAACACATGTAGAGGGGTAAGGAATATAATACCGATTTACCAATATGACTCTTCCAGCTGTGGTCAGCCATTGTTCTACCCACAATTGAGTTGTCTTTTTAAATTTATTTATGTTATCAACTCGACTTTCAAAATTAGAGGAACCTACAAAGATAGGAATTTCAAGATATTTGAAAAATTGACATTTGGAATTCAAAGGAAATTTAGGAACTTTAGAAATCTCCAAAATATTCGCATCAAAACTATTCCACCCCAATAATCATGCTCTTTTTTTTGGTTAACTAGATCCCCTGAGATATTCAAATATATGTCCAAGACATGTTTGAATCACAAAGAAATTTGTTTTGAAGTATTTCCTAAAAGAAGTGCATTGTTAACAAATTGGGATTGATTGACATCCTTTATATTCATTACTCTCCTTAATCCTTTTAATCTTCCCTCAACTCTGGATTGATTCAAATTCTTGCCATGGCTCTCAACCACGATAAGATATAAAAGAGGAGAGTGAGGGTAGCCTTGCCTCAAACCTATAGAAAGCTAAAAATAAATTGCAAGGCTGACCATTTATTAGAGGAGCGATCCATGGATTGCCAATACATGCTTGAACCCACTTGATGAATTTTAGAAATAATCCCAATTTTTTCATAAGTGAAAACAAAAGGGAATTCTAGACTGTATCAAAAGAATTCACCATATCTATTTAATTACCATTCATGGCTTGTCACTTAGCTTGTTGGAGTTAATAAATTCTTGGACTAGAATCACATTGTCCAAACTTTGTTTGTGCTTCATAAAACCTCCTTGATTTTCCGAGATTATTGCGGGCATTATCTTGCTTATTTCGGAGGCCATTACCTTAGTCAAAATATTGTAAGAGGAATTTCATAATGAGATAGTCCAAAGACGAGAGAAAGAGTGGGCTTCAACTCCTTTGGAATAGGAGATAGGAAGGAAGAATTTGTACTTACTCCCAACTTCCCTTTCAATCTAGATGAATTCAACATTCTTAGAAGGCCCTTTTTAAGTAAGCCCCATAAGGATCTATAGAAACTGATGGAAAAATTTTCTGGTCTAGGAGCTTTGTCTAGTTCTAGAGACCATATGGCCTTAATCACCCCAGTTTCCTTAATTATTTTGATGAGTTGTAGATTCTTCGAATTTGAGACAGTCGAAGGGAGACAATAAATGAAGGATTGCACATCTTGTGAATAAAATAAATATTCAAAGAATCGAAAGGCTTATTTTTTGATCTAAGGGAAGGAGGATATTTTAGGTAGACCCTCAAGAGTAATTTCTTTGAATCGACTTTTGATTTCCTGAGCTCGGGCTTGTTTATAGAGAAATGTGGAATTCCCATCTCCTGCTCGAAGCTAAAGGCTTCTTGACTCTAATCACCAATAATCTTCTTCTTGCTTACTGAGAACACATACTTAATTGGTTAATTATTTTTTATTTTTGATATGCCTCTTTGTAACATATTCATCTTCCATCAAGGATTGATGAGCCTCAAGACTCTTGATAAGTTGATGTTTTTCTTGGCTTGGAGGCCTACAGTTTTCCTTTTCCCATTTCCTTAAGTATTGCTTTACCAACTTCAATTTAGTTTCCCACACGAAATATGGAGATTCAATAATTGGCTTTTCCCACATTTTCTTTATTAGTTCAATAACCCCTTCCTTATTAAGCCACCCAAAAATACAGTGAAAAAGAATTAGGCCAAGATATTTAGGAGGACCATAGCTAACATAATAGGTCGATGGTCTAAGACACCCTGCACTAGTATTGAAGACATAACCATTATTCCTTTTACCAAACATTCACTATGAATAAGGAAGTGATCCAATCGAGTTGTGATGTGCTCAAAACCGCTTTTGAGATTGGACTAAGTATACTTCCATTTTTTTGGAGGAATGTCTAGAAGATCCCATTCAACAATAAGATATTCTAGTTTTTCCCGAAAGGGATCTCTAACAATGCTTCCCCCAAGATTTTTTGTTGAATATAAAACAATATTAAAATCTCCACCTACAATGTTTTTTATATGCCATTGTTCGTCTTTTAGTTTGATTAAGGAGTTCTGAAATTCTTCTGTCTCACTATATAAAACTAGAGCATAAATATTAACAAAAGAGAGTGTTTCATTTGAGCTCTTGTCTTCGAGCTTAACTTCCACCCAAAATTTGGATTGTGAGAAGGATTTTAACAAAAAACAAGAATCTAGCCAAAAAGTGCATAAGATTCTTGAAGCTCTGCACGAAATTTGCGCTACACCAGAATCGTCTCTCCAAAAAATTATTGCCATAGAGAATCTATGTTTCTTCTTGCTTTGTTTCTTGTAGAAATAAAACTTGATATTTATCTGTTCTTGATATTTATCTATTCTTGATACTTACCCTGTAAATTCCTTTGGATCCCAATAATTTATCCTCTATTGAAGATTTTGTGTCCAAATTCAAGACCCTTAGACTTTTCCTAGAAGGTGTAAGTTCAAAAAGGAAGATGGTAGACTTATCTATGCCATTCTTACTAAGTTAGGCCCTGCATACTCTGTATTTGTTTCCACCTTCCATTCCACTAGAGAAGCCCTCATTTCTCAAGGAACACCCTACAAGTCCCCCTCTCTTGATGCCTTTTGTGATTCTTTGATAAGAGAATAAGAAAAACTCTTACACCTTGGTCTTAATAATAATGGAAACTCTTCTAAGAAAGTCTTAAGCAATCTCAGCCACAAACTGGAAAAACATCTCAACAAACAAACTGATAAGGCAAATAAATACAAAGGGAAGAAGACATTAAAACATTGAAAATTTTGTAATCGTGATGGCAATGTAGAGTCAAACTGTTTTAAGAATATGGAAGCCTTATAAGCAACAATGAAGAAGCACAACATCCATTTGGAGAAATCTTCAACATCATCTTCGAGAATGGCACTTTCTGCATGTGGTTGTCAAGCATCAAGATCTAGTTATGCATTGAAAGTATATTCTTCTTCTCATTCTCATGAGTGACTCATTGATTCTAGAGCCTCTTACCACATGGAAAAAAATAAAGCCATGTTTTCTTATTTAAATGATTGTAACACCAAAAATATTTATGTTGGTGATGATAGATCTCTTAGTGTTGTAGGGTCGGGAACCATTCATCTAGATAATGGTCAGTTTAATGATGTATTATGTGTTCCTACCTTGTCCTGCAACCTTCTATCTGTTTATCAGATAACTCATTCAGGTGAAGGGAAAACTGTAGCATCCTCACCTTATGATGTTGTAATTAAGGAACTAATAGATCCTAGACATATTTTAGCTACTGGAATTGTTGATGATTCCACAAGGTTGTATAATTTTGACAACTTTGGGTCATCATGTCTTCCCTCTGTTTTTGTTGCTCATAATGATGAAGTGAGCAAAATTTGGCATGATTGATTTGGTCACTTAAACTATCGTTCCCTTCAAAATCTATGTAAAGAAAATATGGTGACAAGTCTTCATATGGTATCTTGCTGAGATGGTGTTTCTTCCGGTTGTGTACTCGAAAAACATCATCGGGATAGTTTTGACAAAAATGCCTCTTGGCACGCTTCAGCCCCTTTGCAGCTTGTGCACAATGATTTATTTGTTCCACTTCCAATTGTTCCTTTCTCGCTCTGGTACTTGTAACTTGGAAGCATGTTTTTCGGAGCGCGCCAGATTCTGCAGAGTTCCAAGTGAGTTTCAACATGTTCTGCTTCAGAGCCTTTGTTGAGAAACAATCTAGACATCAAATTCTTAAGTTAAGATCTGACAATGGAGGAGAATATGTTAACAAAAAATTTATTAACTTTTGCACTGAGCATGGCATTCAATTGTAACATATTGTTCCGTATACTCCACAACAAAATGGTGTAGTTGAAAGGAATAATCACACTCTAAAAGAAATGGCTAATTGTATGCTTCAATCTAAAGGACTTAGTCTTAATTTTTTTGCAGAAGCAATTAACTATGCAAATTACATAGTAAATCGCATTCCTACTAAGGTTTTAAGGAATATCACTCTAGAAGAAGCCTGTAGCTCAATCAAACCAGATGCAAGTCACTTTTGTGTTTTTGGAAGTGAAGCTTGTGCCCATATTCCAAATGAGAAACATAAAGCCTTAGAATCTAAGAGTGAAGAATGTATTTTTGTTGGATATTCTGAAGATGTCAAAGGATATAGACTTCTTCAAGCCAAATCCAAAAATTTAATCATTAGAAGAGATGTAAAATTTGATGAAAATATATCGGCCTGCAAGCCTAGTTCGGAGGGTGTGCCACCTTTGGCCTGCGAGCCTGATTTGACATATGTGCCACCTCTCACAACATTCCTTCCACTTCGGATGATGACAACGAGGATGAAAATCCTCCTCCACCTCCTCAGGATCTTCCTTTAGCTCCACAAATTCCAAAATGGGTCCTCTCTAGTCGGGATGCAACATGTTCTCTTACAGGTGACCCTACAAATCAACGTCGTACATGTTCTCAGTTCGATCAAGCCTCTTCTTTATTGGATCAAGTTCCATAATATTATGATCCAGATACATTTGAAGAAGCTTTAGGTCATCTAGATTGGGATGCAGCTATGAATGAAGAATATCGTTCCTTATTAGCAAATGATACTTGGGATCTTGTTCCTCTTCCAAAGGGAAGAAAACTTGTTAGATGGAATGGGTTGACAAAACAAAGTTTGGAACAGATGGAAAAGTGGATAAACATAAAGCTCGTCTTGTTGCTAAATGATTTTCACAAGTTGAAGGCATTGAATATATTGAAACCTTCTCCCTTGTTTCCAAAATGAATTCTATCTGCCTTGTTCTTATCCTTGCTGCCTCCTTTTTATGGGAAGTCCATCAGATGGATGTTAAATCTGCCTTCTTACATGGGGACTTTCATGAATAAATATACGTGGTAAAACCCCCCGACTTTATCCAAAAATACTCTAGCCTTGTTTGTCGCCTTAATAAGTCTCTCTATGGTCTCAAACAAGCCCTCGGGCTTGGTATACCAAAATGGATAGATTTCTCTTAGATAATACCTTTTCTAGATGTCATTCTGACAACATTGTTTACACCAAGAAAGTGGGTAAGTCCTTAATCATCCTTATTCTTTACGTTGATGATCTTATCCTTACTAGTAGTGATCCCAACCATATAAATTATGTGAAGTATAACCTCAAAAAGAAGTTTGAAATGACAAAGTTAGGACACTTGAATTATTTCCTTGGTCTTCAAGTCTTGCAATCCAAAGAAGGTATTACCATTTCTCAGTCCAAGTATGCCTGTGATCTTCTATGAAACTTTCACATAAAAGGTTGTAAGCCATCCCCTTCTCCCTTTGAGTCTGGAGTCAAGCTTTCATTCACTTGTACTTATCCTGAGGTTGATGCTACCTTATATCGTCAACTTGTTGGTAAACTTTTGTATCTAACCCATAACCATCCTAACCTTTCCTTGCTTGATTTATGCACAAACCTCATGAAAGTCACTGGAAAGAAGCTAAAAGAATAGTTCGATATGTTCGAGGTATAGTTCAGTTCAGGATTCATTACAGTGTAAGAGCATCTCCATTGTTGGTTGGTTTCACTGATTCTGATTGAGATGGTGACCCTGATGATTGAAAGTCTACTGCAGGTTAATGTTTTCACTCTTGGTTCAGGACCTATTACATGGTCTTGTCAGAAACAAATTGCCATCTCTCTTTCTTCAAAAGAAACAGAGTATCGTGTTGTTGTTGAAGCCAACAAGGAAGCCCTGTGGCTTCGTCAGATCCTGTCTGAATTTGGTCTTCATCAGCATGATCCAACTACACTTTGGTGTGATAATCAGAGTGCCATTCAACTATGCAAAAATCTATTTCAGAATAAGCGCAACAAACACATTGAGCTACACATGCACTTCATCAGAAAGCTCATTCATGATCATGTTCTTGAAGTGCACTATTGTTCAACTAATGATCAAGTTGTTGAAATCTTTACAAAGGCTCTCACAGAAGCGAAGTTTACCAAACTTCGATCTATGCTTGGAGTTCAGGAAATTTATCATTAAGGGGGTGAAAGGCTCTAATGCCCCCTTCCTTCTCCTATTGTGTCACCTTTGTAAATCCTTCACTCCTATCCCAAGTTGTTCTTAAGGGGGGATGTTAGGATATTCTGACACATAGGAAATAGTTAACTATAACTTGGTCTAGCGTAAAGTTAGGTAAAGTGTGTTTATTTAGTATGTACTTTTGTAACATATAATCCGACAGTTCATTCTCTCCTTGGTATTACCGACACTTGATCCGTGGCTTAACACCCGATTGGTCCATGATATCTATTTAAAGAGCATGGAGGGTAATTTGTCTGGTGACCGTTTATGAGAAAAGATTATGTAAATTTTCTTTCTTTATATTAATAAATTTCTTGAAGTGGTCCCCTTGGCTCAAGCCATGGATTGTTTCCCTCTTCAAGGATTTTAACCACATCAAATACTGGTGTACTGATATGTGATCTGTTTGTGAGCAATGACCTTTGGTGTTTGATCTAAGGAACTTTGTAAATTCATACACTTATCACTAAATCTTTCCAAGTGTGGGATTTAATTTGGATTCCCATTCCCCGTATATTCCAAGAAACAACAATAATTTACATTTAGAGGAAATTGACTTACCTCCTCCATACTCTATGCTCTCGTGTTCCTTTTTTCAGAATCTATGTGATTTATGACCATTTTCCAAGCTTAATGTTTTGCTTGGATTTTGTTTCCCTTGCTGCTTTTTTAGAAGGTCTGCCACTTTTTAAAATATTTTCCAGTTCTTTACTGGAGGAGCCACTTCCCCAATTGATTCTCTTCTTAGTGCTTCTTGTTAGAACTTTTCTAGCTCCTTCTACTGATCCTTGATGCTCGGGAGACTCATTTTCAATCCCTTTCCCTGTTGAATCTTTAGTTAAACTGAGAAGGGGGGGGGGGGGTGAATCAGTTTAACACATACATAAGATTTTTAAATTTTTCATCAAACATATTTACAGCTTAATATGTGAACAGTCTTAATATGTTGCAGCAAATATTAAATTAATGTGACCCCAAACTTATTGTGAGAGCAGCAAACATTAAGCAGATTGAATAGATCATATCAACACATAGGCAACACACATAGAGACAACAGATATAAGTGGAAACCCATAAAGGGAGAAAACCACATCTTATTTTTGTTGTGATGCAAAGGCAAGCTCCAACTCCCTCTCACCACTGATTTTCTGCGGGCGCCAACCTACAGGAGGCTCCAACCTCAGTCAGCTACAACTGACAGCTATCAAGCTTCAACTTGATAGGGAAGCTTCAACTTCCTTACTTAATCACAAGAAAATATTTGCTGATTTATCTTAGATATTAGCTCTGTTCTGTAGCATCTCTTTCTGCTCCTCCTTTTTCTTATCTTCTCTGCCTCACTTCTTCATACTTTGCACTCTCTAACATCACTCTCTAACTTCTCTATGCATATCAAGATGATATTATTTATAGAGATTTCCTTATGACTATATGTATTCCTCAGGGAATTCGAAATGAATAGCCATACCTTTTAGCCCTATGCCTTCTCATTTCTTTTCCAGCTCACTCAGAAAAATATAGCTGTATGTACTAATTTTAATATTACAGTGGGAATTTTGTTTTCTTCTAGAGACTTGCCAGTGCATCACAAACAATATAAACCAATAAAAAACGTATACATTCAGTTACAATGAGGATTACAAATCAACTTATTCAGTTTTGGATCACTGTGTTTGTCTTTTCTGTGACTGTGTTTGTCCCTTTTCGGCTCTGTTTGATTTCCTGTTCACTGTCGCAGTGTAACTGCCATATATATGTAACTGCGCTTTTCATATATCGCAATTCAACTCTCGGCATGATAATGAAGTGTTTTTAACATATAAACTGCTCCTTTATGTAACGCAAATCAACTCACGGAGAACTTAAATAAACAACTTTTCAATACTTAAAATTTCCTTTCGGGCCCACTCGCCAAACTTGTTTTATTCTCCGATGTAATGAGTCACCTCCTAAATTCTTTCGATTGCGATTAATCACAATCACAACTTCTAGTTGTGTGTTTCGATGCTCCGATGCTCCGATGCTCCAATGTAATCACTCTGATCCGATGATTCACTGTTCACTGCACTTCACTGTGCCGATGCGATTAATCGCAACTGAATACTTTCGATTGCAATTGATGCATTTGCGAAGGACTCGATGTGATCATCGCAATCGCAGCTTTCAATATAGAGCTCCGATGTTCTGCTTGTTTCCGATGCGATGGCCTACTTTGATGCCAGAACTTAAACATGTATGAATCATAGTTCATATACCCATCGGGTCTGGAACTCAATCGCAATTGCAACTTTTTGTTAGCATGTTTCGCTGCCAAGTTTGTTCGATGCGATTGGTGAGGGTCCCACAATATAAGACTTTGTTTGTATTATGCCCGAATAATAGAGCTCTTTACATATATGTAGATATATATACTTTGGCCCCTTGTTTATAAAGCGCTGCATATATATGTATACTTTTCCGCTTCAGTCTTTATGTATCCTCCAGCTTGGGTTATGATTCTCAGAATTTTATGTGGGGGTCCCACTTGCGTATTAACTTTGGTTTATATGCAAGCATTAACATAAGGTTTTCGGTCATCCAGCTTATATATCCATATACCAACTCATTTCAACATACATATATGAAGCCAACCTTTAATAGTTTAATAAACCAAAGGTTCTCACCCTGGTGGAGTTCGACCCACTATATATATTTATATATGCTCCAGGCTTACCCTTCGTATGATATATTATGAGTCCAAACCACAACTTTTGGTTAGCGCATTACTTGTGCATTTGTATATATGCCACCAACTATCAACTTATAACTAAACCCAACGCGACATTTTAATACACAACCATTCCATGGAGCCCACATGTGTTTGATAAACTCTGCACTTTTAGTATGTTCCAACTGACAACACCCTTTGAACATATATATATATATATATATATATATATATATATAAGCCTAAGTCAATCTTCGACCATGGCTTTAACCCTCGGTATAACACAATGTATTAACTTGCAACAAATATATAATCCGCACATAACCCATTTCTATATGTGCACTCAACTTTAATATATATCCAATACTGCAATGGATATCAAACCCGATACATATTTTAACACATATACGTTCTCGGGGCCCACCTCCATTAACACACCTCTTGCATCCAACGGCTGACAGTTTATCGCATCGACTCCGATGATCCAACAGATGTCATACCATATCACATTATTTATTGGTACGAGGGTTAACACTTCAAACTTGCGCAAAAAAAGTTGTTTTACAAAACCGCCTGAGGACATGTGTCCTTCAATGACACATATCGCGTTCATTTTGGCAATACT